>OX030951.1:69766423-70083923 GCA_943735915.1 Pherbina coryleti
ATAGCACAATGCGTGTAAGTGTAAGGATTCGTGACAGTTGATATTAATTAAAAAGTAGTAAGGAGAAAAAACTAAAGTTTATATTTTTACAAGCAGGATAATTCCGACGAGATGTATAGCCTCGACAATGATTCGTTTCTCAATTCCTTGGAGGCGATGACAATACAAAACTACTGGACGGACACAGTTAAACATACAAAGCTTTAAAACTTAATTCCTTCTAATAATGCAAAAATAAAGAAAAAAATATAATATACAAAAGCAACAACAAAAACATAATCATTAAAGTTAAAGTTTAAGTCTAAATTAGTTTAAGCGATTTAAAAGAAATTTATAATTGTTAATTATTATTGTTTTTTCATTCTAAACACAATTTTACACAAATAACGCATTTTAAGTTTTTGTTATTTTATTAACATCATAAAGTATTGTTTTAAGTGTTTTATTTATAAACCTTTCAATTTTCTTTTATTCATTGTATATAAAAAGATATATTTTTAATTTTTTGTTTTATATAATTTGACTAAAGATTTATTTTTAATTGTTATTTTAAGAGAAAAACAAACAACAATATTTGCCTAAATTAAGCGTTAAATCATTCCTTCCAATTTCAAATACATACAAACACAAAAAAAAAGTGAAATGTATTGAAATAAAATCAAAAAATGTAATTAATATATAAGATAATAAATAAAAAAAAATAATATATCAACATATAGCATATAGTTCAGATTTCATAAAAGCAACATAAAAATAAAAAGAATATGGCATAGATAAGATGTTAAGAAAAATATAGTGGAAATAGTAATGACATCAAATGTAATCAAATAACTGATCATGATAAATGCATAATGGGACATAAAAAAAAACAAAAAAATATGTAGTAATAGAGGCCTAAGTTCAAAAAGTCATGATTACTCACTTATCTTTAAAAGATTTAGGATTTCAGCAACCCTTTTCGTTTCATCCGATAAGATCAAATATACGAGAATAACGTAAAGCTAAAAATCAGTATCTCTGTATTACTAGATGTTCCCTATTGCCTCCCAAACCGTTAAACCTCTTAAAACCATAGTGCATAAGTTGCTTGGGACAATATAGATCTAATAGACTACTTTTAAAATGCATTTTATTAACTTATTTGTGATACTACTGACAGTTCCTTTTCCTATAAGACCCAAATATTTAAATCGCTACATCTTGGACATAATATAAAGTAATGCAACATGACTTCTATTTCCAATCCTAAATTAGTTGTGAAAAGTGGGTGAGATTTACATATAAACTACCACACCCACTAACCAAATGCCAAAATATCAATTTGATACCTACTACCTGAATAAGATACCTACTGTAATCGCACTCCTCAGTTTGACCTATTTTGTCATTATCGAGTACCATGCGGCGAAGTGTAGATTGGATAAACTATCTATCACGTTCACTTGACATATGACCAGAAATACTTAGTGTCATGTCTATAAAGCCTATAACTACGAAATAATGAGAGAACTTTAGCTAGATTTGTTGAAAAGTGGGTGGAGACAACGAGCAACCATGTAAAAAGTCTCTATGATAGCAAATACTTAACGTATCGAAGCATTTTTTGGGTCTATACATAGTATGCTGAACAAAGTTGGTTTTGATTTTATGAAAAGTGGGAGCTAAAAACCTATTACCACACCCGCATTCTATGCGAGTATAACAGGAAATACTTACAGCAGTGGGGCCCAAGAAATTTTAAGTGCAGGCCAATGCTTAAAAAAAATAAAAAAAGAAACACAAAAAATATACATCATCGTTGTGTTTGGCAAAAAATCAAACAAAATAAAAAACAATTACAATGCAATAAAATCACATGTCATGAAGTACATTGTAAGTAAATAGGGGTATTCTCTATGCCTAGGATATGCCATTGCACGGTGCAAGAATAGGAAATGTACAATCCGTCATTGTTGTTTCTCAATTGCAGATATTATACATATCCTATTCTTGCACCTAGGCATAGAGAATACCCCTAATGTTATTTTTTTTATTTATATTCAATGTTTGAAAGGTATTGCAATTATGACAACACAATGAACTCAATTTTATTTGCCAGTGCACTGCGACAAGACTGAATTTCTATTACAATAACAATGCTTGAATGAAAAATTACTCGACACACAAGTAACGGGATAATCAGCTTCAGCATCGACACCGTCGAGTGTGCGTTTTTTTATTTTGGATGTGCATACATTTGTTTTTGTAAAGTTCGCTTTAAAATGTGCTGAACACTGAACGAGTGTGTTTTGCGTTGTTGTCTTTGCAGGTGTTCTTCGATTTTGGCTCATCGCAAAGATAAAATTAAGATAGAAAAAAATTTGTATGAAGGGCCACGCGGGCCATACGTGCAACTACGTGGGCATGTTTGACTTACAGCATTAAAGCATTTTATAAGACTATACTACGAAATGTTAAAAAACTTGCGATTGAATTATTTTAAAGTGGGAGGACAGAACCAACTACCACGCCCTTATTTTATGACAGCAAATGCTTAAGCATTGTAGAATTTTGAGGTTGATTTTCTAAAAAACCCCACTCCATAAGACAGTAACTACTTTAAGCATCGTAACATTTTGAGACTATACGACGACATAATGAACAAGCTTAGCCTTGATTTGCTGAAAAGTGGGCTATAATAACTTTCTACGACCCCCACATCTATACTACCACAAAAAATTAAAGCATTGTAGTATTTTAAGTTTTTGAATATTTGAGCCTATTAAGGTTAATATAAAAAAAAAAAAAATTGGGCTTGATTTTCTGAAAAGTATGTGGTAATAACCTGCTACCAAACACACATTCTTATGATAGTAAACACTTAAAGCTTTTCAGAATTTTATGATATTAGTTGTGATGAACTAATTTGGGTCTGATTTTTTGGAAAGTAGGAGGTAATTAGCTACTACCACGCCTACATTGATATAGAAAGCAAATATTAAAAGCAGTGTAGTATTTTATGAGCTTATATAAGATGTAATAAATATACTTGGGCTTGATTTGTCGACAAGTGGACGTTCAGAACTTACTAACACGCCCACATTTAAAAAAAAAAAAAAAAATAAATAACTGGCCATTTCAGCCCTTGAAAGGACTTTGACCTAGCTTCTTATGATTAGTTGTGTTCTGCGTGTTATTAAGTTTGTACACAAATTGACCGAGAAATGGACCTACAGGCTTAACGCCGACTCCGAACGGCGATGAACGGAATGTTCTTATTCTCAAGAAGCTTTACATGGCATTTTGATTACTCTCTGAGGTTTGCCATTGTCTGCAGAGAGGTGGCGGCCGTACAGAAAAATTATTTTAATTCAAATAATTTTCTGTCGCATTGGTGCCACAAGGTAGTGTTTTGGGTCCAATTTTATATACAATATTTACATCTGATATGCCTGTGGTTGACAATGTTTTTGTTGCAACTTACGCTGACGACACTGCAATACTGGCCTCAAATGCGTCTCCAGATGGCGCATCTGCTCTTGTACAGAGAGAACTTAATGAACTAGAAAGATGGCTATTAAAATGGAACATTAAAGTTAATGCTTCAAAATCTGCACATACTACTTTCACAATGCGAAAAGGTGACTGTCCTCAGGTGACTATTAACGGTTTAATAATCCCAAAGGCCAACATCATAAAATATTTAGGAATGCACTTAGATCGGCGCCTCACTTGGAAGGAACACATAAAAGCAAAACGCAAGCAATTAAATAACAAAACCAAACGACTTCATTGGCTACTTGGTTCTAGATCTGAGTTAAACCTTGAAAATAAAATTCGACTCTATAAAGCGATTTTAAGGCCAGTTTGGGCCTACGGAGTCCAACTTTGGGGTACTGCTAGTAAGTCAAATATTAATATCCTACAACAATATCAATCCAAGACTTTAAGGATGATTTTAAACGCCCCTTGGTTTGTAAGAAATGACTTAATACATAAGGACTTAAACATTCTAACAGTTCAAGATGAGATCCGAAAACTCTGTGAAAGATACCTCAAACGGCCAAGCAACCATAACAACACATTAGCAATCTGCCTTCTGGATGAAACCAACGAAACAAGGCGACTCCAGCGATTTCATGTTTTAGATCTTCCATTTAGATTATTATAAGTATAGAGAAACACCTGTTTGTAAACTATGTTGTCTGTTAATTAAGTACACTAGAGCCCCGACTTGCGTCGGTAATGGGGACCGGAGAAACGCGACGCAAATCGAAACGACGCAAATCGAATCACCTTTTTCTATATAAATGCACTGAAATTTAATTTATTGGGGAAAATATTCAAAACAAAACAACAAATTTTTTATTTTTGATAAAAAACAAGTATGAATACATTTTTATTTATTTCATTTACTTCAACAAATGTTTATAATTATTATAAAAAAATAACAAAACAATAAATTAAGAACAAAACAAAAATTAAATTCATTTACATATGTATATTCTTAAAAAGTAGATGCATTAAAAAATTGTAATTTATTTAGCTAACATTGAGCTCTCTTCAGATGATAAATCTAAATCAACAACACTTATATCCATTTGATTGGATGGCCTTTCTGCTCTTTTAACAAAAATGTCTAAAGTTTGTAAAAATGCTAAAAGACAGAAAAGATGCTAAATTTGGCACTACAAATGCTAAAAATGGTAATCCACAGTGCTCCAGTAAAAAATTTAACCGTTTTTAGCGACGCAAATCGAAATCAAAACGACGCAAATCGAACCGACGCAAATCGGGGTCAAAACGACGCAACTCGGACCGACGCAACTTGAAATTGCAACGACGCAAATCGAATTTTTCCAGTTTTTAAAAAGCGACGCAAATCGAAACGACGCAAATCGGGACGACGCAAGTCGGGGCTCTAGTGTATTTGAAATAATTCTTTGAATGTCTTAAACAATGTTTGATTATCTTTTGTAGTGATTGTATTCAATGGAATGCAATACTCTCTGTTATGTTATACATCATTTCGCAAATTTGTTTATTATCATTTTGATAGATTACAAATAAAAACTATAAAAAAAAAATAAAAAAAAAAAAAAAAAAAAAAAATTATTTTCTGTCGCTGCTGGGGTTCGAACCTGGGTCTCCAGGTTCTTTGACATAGCGGCCACGCACTTTAACCAACTACGCCACGGACGCCACCTCGTCGTCCCGGACGTCTATTTGAGAAACTAGAAAAATTGGACTTGATTTTTTGAAAAATGGGAGCTAAAACCTGATACCACACCCATATTCGATATGACAGCAAATAATTAAAGTATCACAGCGTGTTAAGAGCTTATACACAATATGGCGAACAAACTTGGAGAGTTAAGAGCCTATATTATCGCAAAAACGAAAAGGAAGTTCTTGTGAGACTAACACTAAAGCTTAGATTAATTCTGCGAAATGGTCGGTCGCATCTCAGAAGTCTAAGAGAACAAATAACTGCAAATTAAATAAGTTTTAAAGAAAATCCTATATCATTTAAAAAATTATTTTTTTTAAGTCACAGTTAGCAATTTTATTTGTTCGGACGTTACGTGTCGGACGTTACACATTTTTCCCTCTAATTGAAAATTCACATGAATGTTTTTAAAAATTAAGAAATATATCTACATTTAAAAATTAAATTCTTTCATGCATTGACTTTGAAATATTTCGAATTGGCAGTTGTTGCTGCTCTGAGTTCTCTTATTTGAGCATAAAAGAGCATACCTATCATCACAAATATGAGCACGGTTGCCACTCGCCTATTTTTTTTCGTACCAAATTCTCCGTAAAAATGTACCAAAAAGGAATAAAATGTACCATTTTTTTTAATAAACCAGTATTGTAACATCTATAACAATTCGTGGCGTCCGTGGCGTCCGTGGCGTAGTTGGTTAAAGTGCGTGGCCTCTATGTCAACGAACCTGGAGACCCGGGTTCGAACCCCAGCAGCGACAGAAAATTATTTGAATTAAAATAATATTTCTGTACGACCACAGACGATGGCAAACCTCAGAGAGTAATCAAAATGCCATATAAGGACTACCTGCTGTATTCAGCTTCACTTTCGCAGTCAGAAGTGGACGCTTCTCTTAAATCTACGCAGTCATTGGCATTAGATTTTGGTTGTTTTATTATAATCTGCTAGCAAAATGTTATTAAATTTGATATGATATTATATATCGAGCGTTTCTATTAGCAGCGTTTTTCCTTCCACCTGCACACACTTGAAGCGTACAATTGAACAATTGTAAATTACAATTTATAATTTATACAAAAATTGGCGGAATAATCCAGGTTTTTCATTTTCCTTTTAATTATGATCTTGAAGTTTGTCTCTTTCTTTCCCTCAGAATAAAGGTAGAACTTTATACCATGCAAGTTTCCGCTGAACATAACTTTGAACACTGAACATTACGCCAACAGTGCTACCAAATTTCGATTTTTGTGAAATTTCTAAACTTTTACAGAATGTACCAAATCAGAAAATAATGTACCGATGTACCAAGTGAAAATAAATGTACCAATTTTGGTACAATTGTACCAAAGTGGCAACCGTGAATATGAGTAAAAAAATTGAAAAAAAAAACAAAATTACTTCAATTGCCAATAAATCTGGCATTTTTACTATACTCAAGAGAATATAACCAAAGTAAGCTCTTGTATTCGATTGAAGAGATATTAAGCTTTTTTTTTTGCAACCAAAACTTTAAGAAATAAGTAAATTTATTTTTTTACCTCTGGTTGACCATTTTCTGGACAAGCCCATATACCTGATACCACGCCCACTTTTGATATGACAGCAAATGCTTTAAGCATCGTAGCTTGTTAGACTTGGCCTTGATTTTATGAAAAGTGGTTGGTAGGAACCTACAACCACATCCACATTTATATGATCGCAAAAATTTGCAGAATGTTATGAAACACTTGAACTTAATTTTCGAAAAAAAAGCAAAAGCATGTAGAACAACCCAACTGCCCCGCCCATATTTTATACGGCACTAACAACTTGAAGCATCTTAGCTTTTTATGTGACTATTATTTATTATGATCGCTTAAAAGTGGAAGTATTAGAAATAATACCACGCATAATACAATGCAAATTCCAAAATCGAACCGAATATGACGAGCAAACTTGGGCTTAATTTTCTGAAAATCGGGCAGAAATAATATACAGCCACTTCCACATTCTACAAGACAGCAAAAACTCAATTCTCGTTGCATTTTAAAAGTGGTCAGACAAAACAATGTGCGTTTTCATCAATCAACAAAAGGCACCCTCTTTTGGAACCAGAATAAAAAAAAAATCATTGAGGGAACTTTTAACTTTCACGCCCACTTCTCGATTGAACCAAAAATTTTGAATCCATAGTCTCGGGTCTGTTGAGAAAGAAAAACAATTGTATAGCTAGTCCCCGCTAAAAATTACGCCCACTTTACTGTGGTAAAAATACTTAATAAATAGGAGTCATTTGATTAATCATGCAATTTTCTTGACATGGGGATCAATACGTTGATATACCCGTATCAACAAGAGATGTAGGTATCAACAACTAATGGGTGTATCAATAAGAGGTGTAGAATTTGTTTTTTACATAAAATGATCAATTACTTGGATGCCCTTTAAATTATTAAGATTATGTATGAAATTGAAGAAATGTGTACTTGCAATCAAAATAATTTTAAAAAAATTAAAGGATAGCCTTAATTGTAATAATATCCCCATCCAGCAGTTAACAGTTTGGTAAAATGAAAAACTAAGTGAATCATAACGAAATGGTCGTCTTTAATCTATTTCATATATTATAATTTTTTTCGCTATAGAGTTGTAGCCTACTTACTGAGCCAGGTTTGCCTATTAATTCCGTTAACATCTCGTCCCATGTTGCATTTAAAAAAAAGAAAACTTTAAATTTTTAAAAAATTTTGATTTTTTGTCCTACTTAGACTTACTTAAAATATATACATCATAAACTATCAACTTATACTTCATTAAATCATAGAGACACAACATTAATACCACCAATACAAATAACAAAAACAGAATATTAACTAAAAAAATGCATGATCATATATCATAATTTGTTGATTTAACTAAGAGAAATTGTTAAATTGCAATCGAGATTTGTTAGCTACTTAATACTTTTATTATTTTTTAAGCATATAAGAAAAAATGAATTGAATAAATGTAAACAAAAATTGAAAAAGTTAGAAAATCGAAGAAAATAAAAATTATAAGAAAAATAATTTGATTTTCTTTTTATTCTGAATGTTGAGTTGTCAAGCAAAAGAAAATTTTCAGCTTAGAATTATTTGCACGGTTCTAAACATATATGTAATACTTCTATATTGGCAGTACACTCAAGGTACATTCGCCAACATTAGAGTGCAGATATATTGTAATATGAGCGAGAAAATATATAAACGAATGTACCCGAAATTAAATTTGAAAATAAAAAAACTCAGGAGCGGTGCTTCCATTTTAGTTGAAATTTTTGTTGTTCGAATTTTAATGGATAAAATCTTGATTGCTTCAATTTTTCTTGTTATAATTTAATCATATTTTACGAGTTGTTGTTATAATTGTTTTCTAATGGTGCGTACCTGTGAGTTATGCAGAACTAATATGATTTGTTTTATTTTAGCTATGCTGAAAATATTTTTCATAACAACCGCCTCTGTGACGATTTGACATTTTTTGTGAGTAGTAATATTCAAATATTCAAATATACTAATACAAACAACAAAATCTCATGACAGCCTACATGAGGTATCTCTCTCTTGATTTCGTAGTTGAAATTCATTGAAAATGTAGGTTGCTGCCAATATAGAAGTATTACATATATGGTTCTAAAGGAGTGAAAAAGCTTCAATCAGAAAGTTTTCGGTCACAACCACCAGAAATAAAACTAGTAAGAAATGATCTTCGACTGGGCCGAAGTTAAAATACCCCCACGGCCGAACCAAAGTATATTCAAAGTCTTAAGCAATCAATAAAATGTTTATGTGTAAAAACGTTTTCGTTATAGTTTTAACAGAAAATATTCGCTTTTGTTTTTTGATAAAGTCACTTTGTGTCGGAGGTGGGAGTGGTTTTCACTCAATTTGGTTGAATTTCATACATATGATACATGTTATATATCAAAGTTCATATGCAAAATTTCAAGTCCATATATTAATTTTTGTGGATTTAAGAGAGATTTTCCCTTTTTGATAAAGTCACTTTGTATGGGAGGTAGGCGTGGTTTCCATTCGATTTGGTTGAATTTCATACTTATTCAGTGTATTTTAAATATCAAAAGTCGTATGCAAAATTGCGAGTCAATATATTCATTTTTGTGGAATTTTAAGAGATTTAACCGTTTTGAAAAAGTCACTTTGTATGGTAGGTAGGCGTGGTTTTCATCCGATTTGGCTCATTTTCGAACTTGACCTTTATTTTTTAGATAAAAGCTTAAATATTGAATTTCATGATGATAGCTTTAAAATTTCGGCTGTAATCGTGATCACAGACAGACGGACAGACAGACGGACATGGCTAAATCAATTCGGGTGGTGATGCTGATCAAGAATATATATACTTTTCTATACCTACCACGCCTCTTTATGGGCGTTACAAACGGAGTGACAAAATTAATATACCCCCATTTACGTTTTTTAAACGTGGGGGTATAAAAATAAATATGTGTGTGGCCACCATGCACAGTAGAACTAAACACAGAAACTAAAAACACCATACAGCTTTGTTGGTGGCACATGTCTATTTTTATTCCCTGCACCTGAACAGGGGGGCTTTAAGGGTGGACTGGAGAGGGTTAATATGCGACCCCCATTACTTTTGCAAAAGGAACATTTTTCCCTCGGGGACTTATTCCCTCCGACCACTCCTTATGGGGGCTCCCATACAAATTTTGTGATTTTTGTGTATTTATTCCCTACACCTGAACAAGCGGGCTTTAAGGGAGAGCTGGAGAAGGTTAATATGTATCATAAAATTATGTGATATGTAGAATTTTTTATCAAAAACATAAGTGCAATACAGAAATATACTCTGTATACTCTTTTGTTACTCTCAAAAGTTGAAATATACTTTTAAGTGTTGTACATTACAACTCTGTTCCTTAACAGCAGTCAGTATTTGTCTTTTTGTTTAAGGTTGATGTCTTCAATATGAATATCAAAGACATGCTCCATATGCTTCGAATTTTTATGGCAATATTATAATTACTCAATGTATGAACCATGCAGTTGAAAAGCTACTGTGTCCATACTATATGGTAATTATTTAATTATACAAGATGGCGCAAAAGTAATCCTCCTATCAGAAAATGCTATAAATTTTGCGATTGGCCCCTAATGTCAGTTCTGTTTTGACATTTGTGTAGTAAACACATGCGAAATACACGTTAATAAACAATGTTACGCTACACTGCTCCAGAACGCGGAATATTGCTAACTATTTATTTGACCAATAATCGGTCGGTGACTTTGGCACAACGTGAATTTCGCCGCAGATTTCCTGGCCATCCAACGCCTACTGGTGAAACACTGCGACGTTTAGCCGCTCGCCTCGAAGAGACTGGCACAACACGAGATGCTGCCAGGCGTGGCAGACCCCGGAGTAGCCGTTCTGCAGAGAATATTGCTGCTGTAGCCGAGGATGTTATGGAAGCGCCGTCGACATCGACCAGACGACGTGCCACGCAAATGGGTATCAGTCGACGGTCTTTACAGCGAATTTTGGTACGAGATTTGAAGATGTTTCCGTACAAAGTCCAGACGGTGCATCAGCTGTTAGCTGCTGACCGCCAATCGCGTCTAACATACGCTCAAGCCATCCTTATTCACCACTGTTCAAGCAGAACATATTTCGGCCGCTGCTGTTTAGCCAGCTAAACGCAGAACGCCGACATCAACACGCGCAAGATGTTTAAGCAACAAATAGTTCGGCCAGCTAAAAGCAGAACGTCGACATCAACACGCGCAAGCTCAAATTTCGCTTGCACTCAATATGCGCGCTTTCAGTGCAAGGCCAAGCAATGCCTTGGAATGCAGGTGCAAGCGCTGGGAAAATAATTTCACGAAATATGCTTCTTCATCAATAACCATTCAAATAAAATAAATCAAAATAAACTTATTGTGAGAAATATTTTTATATACTAACACATGTAACTTCACCTTATGTATAGAATATTTTTAAGTTACTCATACATATCCATTAAGTTCAATTTATGTAAATATATTTGATATAAATAGGAGCAATTAGCTCATTAGTTTTTAAGATTTGTCAAATAAAGACCTTAGCTTCCCCCACCAGTGGTAAGAAGCTAAAAGGAAAAATCTTCGTTTTACTAAAAGAAGTAAATCAACATTGGTGACCCCGACAAAAGTCAAATATTTTTTTACAATCAGTAAAAACATAAGGCGTTGATTAGGCCATAAAATAATCACAAATCCTTTTTTCAAAATCAGTGAAAACATAAGGCGTTGATTAGGCCATAACATAATCACAAATCCTTTTTTCAAAATCAGTGAAAACATAAGGCGTTGATTAGGCCATAACATAATCACAAATCCTTTTTTCAAAATCAGTGAAAACATAAGGTGTTGATTAGGCCATAACATAATCACAAAACCTTTTTTCAAAATCAGTGAAAACTTAAGGCGTTGACTAGGCCACAACATAGTCAAAAAATTGTTTTTGATACAATCAGTGTCAAATAAGACGTTGACTGGGCCATAACAAAGTCAAAGTGTAAAAATAAGTGCACAAATATATAAAAATTGTTCCGCAACTTCAACTTGAACTTCAAACATGAGCATAACAGAGCTTGTAAATAACCAATCTGATATTGGCAAGGAGATTGAGCGGCAATACGACAACTTCAAAAAAGCAAACAAGCTAAGGAAGGAGAAACCTTCTTATGGCAAGGGGTGTTACAATGCCCTTTCAGAACTATGGGATGAATTCGAAGAGAACCACAAAACATTGGAAAGAATCATCCCAGAAGAGAAACGCAAGGACCACACCTATTTCTCTAACAATTTTTTTACACAAGTCAAAATTGTTAGAGATAAATACCTCACAAAAATACAAGAAATTTACAAAGTGCCGGCAGAAAAATTAGAGTTTATTGATGGCAAACCGGAACTAACAAGAGTTCCGGGCTTAGTTCGCCTTCAAAAAATTGCAGTAAAATAACTAAAGTTAACACTGGAAAAAATTAACTCCGCATTGCTAGAAGCACCAACAGAAGATTTTGCCAGAGTAATGCTGGAAGTTATAGCCACACAATGGGCAGCCTTTTCCAAACGCCATGATACCATTTGCTTGGATGCCGATGACAACGAGTTAGAAGCCTACAATTTCGACACATTCATCGAATTAGAAGACTCCATTCAAAAGGCAACAATCGACTTACATCATGTTATTAGAGAAAACACCCAAAACTACAAAAGCATAAACGCAGGGGCCCAAGGCGTAAATCTCCCAAAAATAGAGATACCCAAATTCGGTGGCTCATATATTGAATGGCAGTCTTTTCATGATCTATTTTGTCAAATGATTCATGAAACAAGTCTTGGGAATGTTCAAAAATTGTGGTACTTAAAAGGCGCACTTACTGGCGAAGCAGCAAAAATGATTTCACACATATCCTTGTCTAGTGATAACTATATTTTGGTCTGGAACACCATAAAGGCTAGATATTCAAACCATCGCTTGATCATGACTGGATTCCTAGATAAGCTGTTCAACCTGCCAACCATTCGTGATGACTCTTCGGCTGACCTTAGATCTCTTTATGACAACACTAATAAATATCTTCTGAGCATTGAAGCTATGAAAATAGATATTAAGGGCTGGGATCCTCTTCTAGTTTACATGATAATCAAAAAACTAGACAAAACAACTCATTCATTGTTCGAGCAGTCTCTTGCAAATCCACGAGAGTTTCCTAAGCTAAAAAATCTTCTCAAATTTATTGAAAAAAGGTCTCAGGCGTTAGAACTCTTAACCAATAAACCTATTTCAGAAGGCAAGAAAAGAGTAACATCATTAATGACAAAGGGTTCTTGTCCCTTGTGCAACAAAGCCCATGCCTTATATGCATGTGAAAGGCTTTTAAAGATGTCACCAAAAACTAGATTCATCGAGGTCAAAAAATTAAGACTATGTATAAATTGTCTTAAATCAGATCACACATCCGTGGTCGAATGCAGTTCGAGAGGGTGCACTCAATGCGGCAAAAAACACAACACGTTGTTGCATTTCGAGCAAAATAGCAAGAACGAAGCAGCAACAACCAATTCGAGACTTCCAAAATCAATGCTGGCATCAACATCGGAGCTACAAGAAAACCAAATTGCAACTGCTATTGCACATTCAAACAATGCATCGTTAGCAGCATCATCAAGAGGCTCATACGTCTTCCTGGCAACAACAATAGTCAAGGTCAAAAACAGCAGTGGCAACTTCATCAACTGCAAGGCAATCCTGGATTCCGGAAGCCAGTTAAACCTTATTACAACACGTTTAGCCAACAAGCTCGCGCTTAAAACAACAAAACACTCTCTCAATATAACCGGCATTGGAAACAACACATCAAGCTCAGGAAAACGCACTAATTTTGTCATCGCATCAACTAATTCTGGTTTCACTGCAAATATTGAAGGTTACGTTATTGACCAAATAACCAACAATCAACCAAGCAGTAGCATCGACATAAGCAAATGGAACATTCCGAAAAATATCAAATTAGCAGATCCGACGTTCCATCAATCTTCGAAAATAGATCTTCTAATCGGAGCTGAACTTTATTCGTCGTTAATGTCAATTGGTCAAATAAAAATTAACAAAAATTTGCCCACGTTACAAAATACTGTATTTGGTTGGGTAATAATTGGTAAAACTACTGCAAGGGATCCTGATCAAGCTTTCTGCGGCATTGGACGTGAGGACGACGATCTAAATGAACAAGTTTCCCGTTTTTGGGAAATGGAAGAAGTCCAAACTGAAACGAAACTTTTAACGGAAGAGGAAGAAACTTGTGAACAAATCTTCAAAAACACTACAACCCGTGATTACGACGGGCGCTACGTGGTTCAGTTGCCATTAAAATTGGATCCAATAACACTTGGAAATTCAGGCAGCATGGCCATTCAGCGCTTTAGGTCATTGGAAGCTCGATTCAAAAAAAGTCCAGAGTTAAAAGAAGCATATGCAGCGTTCATCAACGAGTATGAAAAGCTTGGACACATGGAAGAGATTGAATATAAGGACATAAAAAAAAGACAATACTTTCTCCCTCATCATTGTGTGCTCAAGCCTGACAGTTCAACTACAAAATTGAGGGTCGTATTTGATGCATCAGCAAAAACATCAAATAACATCTCTCTAAACGATATTCTACTTGGAGGACCTGCCATTCAAGATGAACTGTTTTCAATTCTACTACGATTCAGGCAACATCCATACGCAATGACCGCGGACATTGCAAAAATGTACAGGCAATTTCTGGTTACTGAAAATGACTCTCATCTACAAATAATTATTTGGAGAGAGTCCGAAGGTCATCCATTCAAGTTTTATCGGCTCAAAACTGTTACATATGGCACCAAGAGCGCCACATATTTAGCAACCAGATGCCTCAAGCAATTAGCAGAAGACGAATGTGCAACTTTTCCATTAGCTGCTGCAGTAACTCTTAAGGATTTTTACGTTGATGACTTCATGAGCTCCTTTAAAACCTTAAATGAAGCACTGAATACACAAACCGAATTAACCCAAATGATGCAACGAGGAGGATTGCAGCTTCGGAAGTGGTGCTCAAATCACAAGGAGCTACTACAAAATATAAAACCAGACGAGCGCGGAATTAATCTTAATATTCCAACAGACAATGGGCAGTTCACTAAAACTCTTGGATTAATTTGGCATCCACAATCGGACATATTCTTCATAAAATCAACATGGCCTCCACCAAAAAGGTTCACAAAACGTTCAATTTTAGCAGACATTTCACAGCTCTTCGACCCGCTTGGTTTTGTAAATCCAGTGATTGTGGTGGGAAAAATATTCCTACAAGAACTTTGGGACATGAAACTGGATTGGGATGCAGCTCTACCCCAAGAAGCTTATTCAAGATGGCTCGAGTTCAGGAACCAACTTCCCAAGCTGGCCAAATTAAGTTTACCAAGACAAGTGCTCGTGTCTGATGCCGTTTTAGTACAACTGCACGGATTCTCGGACGCTAGTGAAAAGGCTTATGGAGCCTGCATCTACTTGAGGTCTGAGGATTGTGAAGGAAAAATTGCATCACATTTACTATGCGCAAAGTCTAGAGTAGCCCCAAGGAAAAATCTGTCTATAGCCAGATTAGAGCTTTGTGCAGCAAAGCTTCTCGTACAACTTATCAAAAAGGTTCAAAGGGCATTAACAATCACAATCGATGAAATTGTTTGTTGGACAGATTCGACCATAGTCTTATCATGGATTGCATCGCCATCCTCCAACATGAATACCTTCGTGGCAAATAGAGTAGCAAGCATTCAACGCTCTACAACAGCAAGACAATGGAAACACATAGCTGGAGACAACAATCCAGCTGACGTACTTTCCAGAGGACTTCTTCCAGAACAAATTTTGAAGTCCCATTTATGGTTTTACGGACCCACGTTCTTTGAGTCTAATGAAAGAGATTGGCCCATTCAACCAACTATCGTCCAAAACTGGTCTGAAGAACGAAGAAGGCAGAAAACAATACTGACAACCACAGAAAATCCTGCAACCATCGAACGGATTAACTCTCACAATAAATTCAGACGTTTGCAACGAGTTGTCGCCTTCATGCAGAGATTCATCAACAATTGCCGGAAGAAAAAACTAAATAGGATCACATCCAAACATCCAACTACCGAAGAACTCGAAGATGCATTAGCAATAATTGTCAAACACATTCAACGACAAGCTTTTCCATCAGAATTAAATAATCTCAGCAAGGGCAAGGCAGTTACAAATACTAGTCCATTAGCATCATTCACCCCGTACATCAAAGATGGAATTATTAGAGTAGGAGGAAGATTGCAAATGTCAAGACTTCCATTTAACGCACAGCATCAAATCTTACTTCCTCACTCAAATGCCATCGTAGCCTTACTCGCCAAACAATATCATGAGGACAGGCTACACATAGGTCAAATGGCCTTATTAGCAGCATTAAGGGAAAAATTTTGGATATTGAGAGCAAATGATGTAACAAAATCAGTTTGCAAAAATTGTCGAAGATGTTTCATGGCACGACCCTCTGGAATCTCTCAGCTCATGGGAAATTTACCTGCAGAACGGGTGCAGCCATCAAAACCATTTGCAAATGTAGGAATTGACTACTGTGGACCATTCCAAATACACTACAGTATTCGGGGAAAGCGTCCCACAAAGGCCTACATTGCGGTGTTCATTTGCCTATCAACAAAATGCATTCACTTGGAAATAGTCTCCGACCTCACTACAGCTGCCTTCATCAACGCTCTTAAAAGATTTTCTTCTCGCAGAGGCCTTCCAGCAAAAATATTTAGCGACAATGCCACAAATTTCAAGGGAGCGCAATCATGTTTGCAAGAATTGCATGTTCTACTCAAGGACGATAACAACGAAATTGAGAAGTACGCGACGGAAAGGTCTATTAAATGGATCAACATCCCAGCACGCTCACCTCACGTTGGAGGACTGTGGGAAGCAGCGGTAAAGTCACTCAAATACCACCTGAAGAGAGCAGTCGACGCCAACAATTTAACATACGAACAATTGCTAACAGTAGTAGTGGAAATTGAAGGCATTTTAAATTCGAGGCCTTTAACACCAATGTCATCCAGTCCGGATGATCTAAGAGCGCTCTCTCCAAATAGCTTCCTCGGACTTGAAGCAGCAACTGGATACACATCTCGACCTCCTGGTGAAGGTTTGCTCTCACAATGGAAAAACCTAAATAATATAATTCAAGAGTTTTGGGAGCGATGGTCCAAGGAATATCTTCAAACCTTACAAGCAAGGACTAAATGGACGAAAAAATCAGGAAATATCTCTGAGGGAACATTGGTACTGCTAAAGGATAACTTACCTCCTCGGCAATGGCAAATGGGGAGAGTTGTCAAAACCAACGTGGGAAGCGACGGCTTGGTACGATCCGTAGATCTTAAGGTTAGATCCGGTACCACCAGCAGATCAATTCATCAAATCTGTCCACTGCCGGAAGATTGGCAACCAATTACTCCACCTGATTTACCAATCTCATCATCCGACGAAAAGAAACTACCGCAGACACCACGACAACCAGTTGCACTATGCACAACGCATCAGCCGGTCCAGTCACCCAAACAGCCAAAAACACGCAAACGCTCATCAAACAGGGCTGAAAATTCCCAAGGCGCGAAGAAGACAGCGACAGGCATCATTGGACTTCTGGCCTTAAATTTAATTTCCACAAGTTTAGCCCAAATTTCCAGTAGCAGCCTTGTTCAAATCACACCATTCCAACACAATCCAGGAATATACTTTGAAGAGACAGGCGCAATTAATCTGGCACAGGGCCACTGGAACATACTTGTTTACTTAAACCTTAGTTCATACTTCGCTGAACTTGAAGGCTTCAAATCAATTCATAACGACATGACAAACATTTGTAAAAGGTCAAACGATTTTGTCATATACTGTCAATCAACTATAGTAGAGATCAAGCATAAAATCGAAGAACTAGAAAGAATTAACGATCTAATTCATCACCATCATCCACGACCAAAAAGAGCTCCGTTGGAAATTATTGGATCTATTCAGCATAGTTTGTTTGGCGTGCTGGACAAGGAATATGCTAACTACATCGAAGGAGAAATTAAAAAATTTGCCGACAACGAAAATCATTTGCTTGAACTAGCCAAACGGCAAGAATCGATGATTGAATCAACGCAAAATATATTTCGAAAAACAACCAGCCAAATTCAATCACAATTTGATTCTCTAAAGGGACATGTTCAGGAAGCAGTACAAATTGAGATATTCACGGCCTTAGCAGGATACGCACTCATATTGATGAACAACTATGAAAGGACCCAAACTGAAATCCTAAATATACTCACAGAATCTTACACAGGGAAACCCAGCACACAGTTGTTATCACCAAACCAACTAAGGCAACAGATTTATTTTATACGAGAACAACTCCCATCTTCTCTCACTCTTCCAGTTCAAGGAGAGGACTTACTAGCCATATACAAATTAATGACTGCGAAAGGAAGAGTGCTCAAGGACAAGATTGTTTTTAAACTACAAATTCCACTTATCAATGTAGAAACATTTACGCTTATGCATTTGTACCCTCTACCAACTCAGGTGGGAAGCAATTTTTTATTCATTCAGCCGTCCTCAGAATACTTAGCCATCAACCTTCACCAAGACGCATTTTTTCCATTAACGGCAGCGACACTAAACAAATGCCATAAACTTACAAGTTACAATTTCATATGCGCTCAAACTCATCCCGTTTATTCGAAAGAGTCCTCCATAGCACAATGTGAAATAAGCCTGCTAAACGATAAAGATCCAGATTTATCACTATGCAAGGTAATGGCAACCAGCCCCTCTCAATACTGGATCCAGTTGGGAACTCCTGGACAATGGATTTTCTCCGTTAAAACGACGTCAATAATCAACGTCGTGTGCAAAACACAACGCGAAAGACGAGAACTATCAGGCAGCGGGATCATCAACCTTGCTCCAGGATGTATCATCCGCCACCGGACAATGACGATCAAGGCACCAAGCAACCTTGAAACTTCTTCAAACAAGACCATCACCATATCCAGCAATTTAACGGCAATGATGTCGAAGCAACCACAAATACAGCCTCACAACATCTCACCTCACTCTTTATCAGAATTCGATACACAAAACATCAGGGAAAATAAAATTTTATTGATTGAACCAGCACACTTCATATGAAACCTATCACCATATTCATCACTACATTTCAGTATATCTCATCATAGCCGCCGTTATCCTTATATCACTATACATTTATCGACGCAACAAATTCACCTTAAGAAGTCTTGAACTGCCACTCGACACCCTTAGGAGGGGGGAAGATGTTCAAGCAGAACATATTTCGGCCGCTGCTGTTTAGCCAGCTAAACGCAGAACGCCGACATCAACACGCGCAAGATGTTTAAGCAACAAATAGTTCGGCCAGCTAAAAGCAGAACGTCGACATCAACACGCGCAAGCTCAAATTTCGCTTGCACTCAATATGCGCGCTTTCAGTGCAAGGCCAAGCAATGCCTTGGAATGCAGGTGCAAGCGCTGGGAAAATAATTTCACGAAATATGCTTCTTCATCAATAACCATTCAAATAAAATAAATCAAAATAAACTTATTGTGAGAAATATTTTTATATACTAACACATGTAACTTCACCTTATGTATAGAATATTTTTAAGTTACTCATACATATCCATTAAGTTCAATTTATGTAAATATATTTGATATAAATAGGAGCAATTAGCTCATTAGTTTTTAAGATTTGTCAAATAAAGACCTTAGCTTCCCCCACCAGTGGAAGATGATTTTTCATCAAAAATAATCATGAGTGATGAGGCCCATTACCATCTTAGCGGGTACGTAAATAAGCAAAATTTACGCTTCTGGGGCACTGAAAATACGCGTATAACCCACGAAGAGCCATTACACCCGCTCAAAGTCACTGTATGGTGTGCTGTTTTCGCTGGAGGAGTCATCGGACCTTTTTTCTTCGAAGACGTCGCGGGCCAAACGGTTACTGTGAATGGTGAGCGCTACAGAGCAATGATCAACGAGTTCTTTTTGCCGCAACTTGATGAATTGGGATTGGAAAACATGTGGTTCCAACAGGACGGTGCAACGGCACACACTGCACGTGCCACAACCGATATGCTGAAGGATGCATTTCCCGGGCGCCTAATCTCCCGATTTGGCGATTTGCACTGGCCAGCAAGATCGCCTGATTTGACCGCTCCAGACTTCTTTTTGTGGGGCTTTTTGAAGTCGCGGGTTTATGTCAACAAGCCTCAGACTCTTGCAGCTCTTAAAGACAATATCCGTCAAGAATGTGAGGACCTATCGCCGGAAGTTTTGGCCGAAGTGATGGAAAATGCCATAAAAGGGGCTCAAATGGCAATCAACTGTGGCGGCGGCCATTCACATGACATCATATTCTCGACTTGATATAAAAAAAATTAAAAGACCAAATAAAAATTATCCACAAGAAGAATCAAAGTTTTTCATTTTTTTTTTAATTACAGCCAAAAAACATCGGAAGGTTATTTTTGCGCCACCTTGTACTATGTTAAAAACACGCCGAAGCATTTCACGGCGAAATGATTCATTGGTTTTACTCCCCATCGCGGGTAAAGAAGTTTCACTTCAAAAATTAATTTTAGCTAATGATGGTTAGGAACGTTTGCCACTTTGCAACCAAAATTATTGTCTTTTTAGAGTTTAGCTGTAAGCTGTCTACTATAAGACTATTTTTTTAACATTCTGACCAATTTTCGTTAAGATCAGTCAACATTTGTATGTACCTCCCATATAAAATCCTGAAAATCATTGATATTGGTCCAAAGGGGGGTATCTTTAGGGCCTAACCGATTTCGACCATTTTCAATATACATCTAATACTCTTTCTCTAGTATTCTGACCGAATTTCTTTAAGATCGGTCTACTTTTGTAGGCACCTCACAATATTATTAGGCAAGGGAGATATCCATAGAGACTAAAAGTATACCAAATTTCATTATCATAGGATTCCACTCCAAAAATAGACCAATCTTCTATTTGTGTCCAACTTTTGTATGGGCTCAGTCTACTCTGCGCTTGGGGGAACTGGCAAAATTTTTCTTATGTAATAACTATTGGCTTCGGTTCGTTCGAGTTCAGAAATCGCTCTGGCGGTTGCATCTTCTGGGACTGAAGTCACATTGTTGGAAAGTGATCAAACGGCTCATTCTGCCTTGCCTTTGAATCTCCAACAGACATGCAACATTTCAAAGAATTCCGCTATGTCAAAGTGTTGCGGAGTTTTAAGATTATAATCTGGAACGAATGCAGAATGACACACAAACGAGCCTTTGAGGCACTCGAACGGACTATGAAAGATCTGCGCAATAACACGGGGCATTTTGGAGATGTAATGATTCTGCTGGCAGCCGATTTTCAACAAACGTTTTGACTATTGAACGGTAAACGACAAATATGCGAGTTTCATTGCAAAGCAATCCGTCTGTCAAGATTTTTTCGAATCAATTGTTGACGATTTGCAGTGGAGAAGTACCAGTTGTCATTTCCACCGAATTGATTTCGTTCCCGCCGAATTTCTGTTATTTCACAACGATGAAAGATAAACTCATTACGAATATGTTCCCAAGTAATGTCATTAAAGGAACCATACTCAAAGGCAAATTCAAGGGCGAGGAGTAAGACCTTCCCTAATGTTTATCATAGACACCTGCCTTGCTAGCTTAGTTCTACGGTGCTCCTTAGCAAGGAGTCGGGGTCAAGATATTGGGGACTAACAGAATTGTCTCCTAAGCGATAATGCCGTGCTAGTTTAATACCAACGTCCCTCCGACCATCTCCAAGGAGTCACAACCCATTACTCCAAATGCGACCAACGCCCCATTATAGTAGTTTCAATACCGGAAACACACCAGACTTTAATAAATAATAAATTTAATTTAAAAAATATGGCGGCCATAGCACAGCGGTTAGAGTGCGTGACCCATACGCCAAAGAACCCTGGTTCAATTTCCATCTGACAGAAAGTTTTTTCAATTGAATTAATTTTTCTGTTTATTCGTCACCTCTCTGCAGACAATGACAAACCTCAGAGAGTAAATAATGCTATGTAAAGCTTCTCGGGAACATGTAAATTAACCGTTCGGAGTCGGTATGAAACCAGCAGGTCTATTTCTCGATCAATTGTGTACAAACATTTAATAACTCACACAACGCAATTTCATCATAAGAAGTTCGGTTAAAGTTCTTTCAAAGTCTGAAATGGCCAGTTGTTTATATTATTATTAAGAAATATATTGTATGGATTGTTACCAGTATTAAAACGCAAAATGACCAATTTAATGGATGGCTAAACTTGATCACCATCCACATTTATTGGTCGAAATCGAGACCATCTAAAATCTCTGACAATATTTGAGGATTGCCATCCGGTTGTACCACTGCGTAAATCTACGCCGACCAACGCTGATCAGCTCGCAACGTTAAGCTACCACAGCCAGTACGATACTCCCCGAAGGTCCAGCCCTGCGATAGTCTCCCGGGCAAAAGGGTTTTACCTTGACACAGCACTTCAACAGCACTAGACACCTAACACTGTCACACACGACTGTAACGTCATTAAAGTCGCCACTATTTGCATCATGATCAATTCTAAACCACCAGTCAACATCAAACAGCCCTTCCATTTTTCACAATGCAGTCCCTGCCCCAACACTAACAGAAGACCGCATCTCTCTGATACTCCGAAATTACTAAGACTTAACTTTTCATATCTACGTATCCTCTCTGACACCTCTGACCTTCCGAAATTTGAAAGACTTAACTTTTGATCTCTTCGCATCCTCTTTGACACCTCTGATATTCTGAAATTAGTAAGACTTAACTTTTCATCTCTTCGCATCCTCGCTGACACTTCGAAATCCGAAAGTACTTTAGTAAGCTTTTCGTCACATCATACCATTACATACTCTGAAACTACTAAGGCAAATCTCGTCTCTTCAAATCTTCTCCAAAAATACTTAAGTGTATAGCGAACTATTTCCTTCTATCGTGTCAACACTCAAAACTCCGAAAGTACTTTAGAACGCTATTACGTTTTTCCGTATCCATCCTCTCTAGGCGGTCAAACATCTTTTGGTGGCTCTTTATACGATGCACTACACCATCTTTGCAATAAAAACTGCTGTCCAATACGTTAACGACAATTATAATGTGTCAGTGGTATTGTGTTCGCGTAGCCAAGGTTAAAATCATCCTCGTGCTAACAAATTTAATTGGCAATTGCTACTGCTTTGCAGGCATAACACTACCGTTGTAATATCAATGGTCTCGCCTGCTTCCCAGATTGGGAGACCAACTTCAGGATCTAGGTTGTCCCTCCACATTTACTAAGGATAGCGCGAACGCGTTGCCTAAGACCATCCAACTTTCCCATGGCTTTTGAACAGGCTGGTAAAGTCATCCCCAGGCAGAGTTCAAGGGCGAGAAGGTGCTCATTCTGAGAATTCCATTGACTCCAACCAATGTACTATTCGGATCAAACGCATTCAATTCCCAGTTTACCTTGTATTCGCCATGACAACCATTAATTTTCAAGGCTCAATCTTTGGAAGTGTGGTATTAATCTCGAATTTACATGCTTCTCACATGGCCAATTATATGTATCCTATTCGCATTTTATAAAGCCTTCTTTTTTTATTTACGCACCAGACAACAAAACGAAAAACGTTGTCTAAGCGTTGAATTAATTTGAAATGTGACTCCTTCAACATCTTAACTTACTTACTTACTTATCTGGCGCTTACAACCGTTGGTCGGTTTTGGCCTCGTATAAGAAATTGCGCCAGCCATTTCTGTTTTGCGCTTGTGGCGCCAGTTGGAAACACCAAGCGTGGTCAGGTTATCCAACACCTGATCCTTCCAACGAAGATGTAGGCGTCCTCTTCTGCGTTGACCACCACCGGGCACTGAATCGAATATTTTTTTCGCTGGAGCGTCGTTTTCCATTCGCTCAACATGACCTAGCCAGCGGAGCCGGTCGATTTTAATACGCTTAACTATGTCGATGTCAGCGTACAGCTCATACAGCTCATAGTTCCATCGAATTCGGTACTCGCCATTGACGCAGATTGGACCGAAGATCTTACGAAGGATCTTTCTCTCGAAGGCTCCCAAAGTCTTTTCATCAGAACTGCTCAACGTCCAGGTTTGTTCTGCATATAATAGGACGGGTATGATTAGTGACTTATAGAGAGAGAGTTTTGTTCGTCGAGAGAGGGCTCTGCTTTTCAATTGCCTACTCAGCCCAAAGTAACACCTGTTGGTAAGAGTTATCTTAACATTCCGTGTAAATAAA
This sequence comes from Pherbina coryleti, assembly GCA_943735915.1. Taxonomy (NCBI): domain Eukaryota; kingdom Metazoa; phylum Arthropoda; class Insecta; order Diptera; family Sciomyzidae; genus Pherbina; species Pherbina coryleti. The sequence continues at coordinate 69,790,609 of OX030951.1, forward strand.
GGATATTGAATTCAAAATAATTTGAATTGTTTCGTTCAATCAATTCGAGTGGTGACATCTGTTATTGATCGCAAATGGTCGATCCAAAGAATTAATTTCGGGTGGAATCGTGAATGCTCCAAATTATTTCAATCAAAAAATCAATTTTGGGCGGGATTGATTGGTAATGTATAGATAAAAATAAAAATTAAAATCGATATAAGACCCGAAATAATAAATAAGCAAATATCATTAAAAGGCATGTGCGTTTATTCTATTAAGGAAAATTGATCTGTGAGTATATTCGTTACAAGTAGAAGGGTTACCGGATGATCCGATTTAATCGGCTTGTTTTATTATAAAAAAAAGTACCAAATCTCGAAATAATCCCAGTTGTGTGTGTGTTGCTTTGCAACTCTTAAACTTCTTCAGCAGGTCCTTGTTCAGCACCAGATAAAATAAAGCTTTGTTGCGAAAACGCCGATGTTCGACTTCCTAATGAGTGTCGGCTTCTACGCTTTCGCGTTGAGTCCAACGATTGCGTGCGTCTCTTTAATGAAATATCTTGATTGTTAATCGTGCGACACGCTTCAATGAAGTTCATTAGTCGTTGACTATTAAGAGTCTCTGCAATAACGTAGGACTCATCGAGAGCATCCTTGGCTCGCTCAATCTTGAAAAGTACAGCGTGCGATTTGCAAATCAACATGGTACTGAGGAAGCGCCACATATGGCTGTTGGCATTTTTCCCCTCTGTAATAAGATTGAAAGAAACTAAATTAGTTATGAAGTTATATACACATATGTAAGTGGTTCATAAACTAATCTGTTCACTCTCATTTCAGTAAATCATTCACCCTTATTCTTGAATCCACGTTTTCTCTCAAAACGAGGATTAGGATAAGCACAAGGATTTTCATAAGAATCAAAATTAGTTTTTAGACATGAACCAAGTCATGAATTAGGATAAAGAAAAAGACAAGAGTTAGTACAAGGATTTGGATAACGATTATTAACAAATAAGGGCAGGGATTAGAACAAGGATTAGGACAAAGATTTTTACATTGATTTCAACAAGGTTGGCACAAGAATATGACAAGAACTAAAAAAAGGATAAGAAAAAGGACTAGAAAATGCACTGTGACAAGAATTAAGGCATTGTGACAAAAATTAGAACAAAGCTAAGAGCAATGATAAGAACAAGAATTTATATAAGAATATGGACAGGAACCAGAATTACGACAAATAGTTCAACAAAGATAAGGACATTAATTAGAGCAAGGATAATTATAAGGATAAGGTAAGAAATTAGAACAAGGATAAGGATACAAATTGTAACGTTAGGTACCTCCGGATGTGTCCATGGTACAGCGCACTGTATTTTTTTTTTTTTTGGAGAATAAAGATTTTAGGGAGATGTATCTCTAAGGGAGCTTGCATGATTAGCCTGGTTATCTATTCAACTAAATTGGATTTTTGAGGGACCCAAGAAAATTGTTGTAATTATCGGGAGCCGAACATAAGAATTTATCTAAAACTGTATCTTCAATTACCCATTGAACAGTCCGAACGACGAATTGGCTATTTCAGCCTTTGAAAGGACTTTGACAGAACTTCTTATGATCAAATTGTGTTGTGCGTTTTATGGCTACTCCATACAGCTAATATGCATGTTCTCAAGAAGCTTTACACGTCATTATTTGCTCTCTGAGGTTTGCCATTGTCTGCAGAGAGGTGACGGCCGATCAGAAAAAGTAATTTCAATTGAAAAAATTGTCTGTGTCAGCAGGGTTTCGAACCTGTTCTCGAGTGATCTACGTACTGCTTAACGTCTAGTATTCTTTTCGCTATCTTAGGTCTTTTTAGTTTTTTCGCTATCACTTGAGACTACATTTGAAAAAATGCCAGGAAATCTAAGGATAAATTTATTCTTACCTTCTACTGCCTTACGTGCCACTGAACAACACTCATCGAAGCGGCTCTGCCCTAGATGAGCTCGTGCTATTTCATGTAGTAAATAGCACTTCTCTATGGAGTAGCGAGCAAACCGCATGCGTTTTTCCAGGCGGGTCAAGAATTTTCTATAAAGCAGACTTTTTATTAACACTGAGAAAGATTTCTGTTATTTAATGTGTGATAATTGTGGGGCCTTAAACCATTTTGATAATATTGAAACATTAAACATCTTGACACCGTCTAAACATGCTTACTTGTAAGCAATCAGCGAGTAGTCCGTCGCATCTGGTTCCTGATAAGTCGACTTATCACCAAAGACAAATTGGACCACGCGATCCTTGTACTTGTCACGTGGCATGCGCAGCAACATAAGCATGCGATCCTTTTCACGAGAATTAACAATCTCTTCATTAACTGTGTAGCGATCCAAGTGCGCCAAGGCTAGCGTGTTGTAGACCTCGTTAATAAACTCGAACTTCCAAGGCATAACGCGATGCGTCTTAAGAACTACGTAGTCCCCCATGACCTCTTCCACATATTTTGAAAGTTTCTACAAATGTCTCATATAAATCAATGATCCTGTCTATCCTCGCTTCCTCTCAACTTACCCCAACTCTGCCCCTAGCGCGCAACTGTTTTATGGTACGCAAGATTGTGAGCATATTTCGACGCGTCTGATATTGTATGCGATTCAAATGATTCTCACGATGGTACTCAAAGATTGATTTGTCCGGACTTTTGCGCATTTGCTCCGTGTACAAAGGACTGCGAGCTTGTAACATTTTCTACAAAATTTAGTCGTATTTATTTTTACGTAATTTCTATAAAGTTAAACCAACCAGAAACTTTTTGATAACATCGTACTTGGTGCAAGTTAGATGACGCAAAAAAGGTGCCGATATTTGTGACTGTGACAGCAATAAATTCTGATTCTCCCGTAAATCCTTGAGAAAGAGAACATCGATCCAACTTTTATTGAAATAGATTTGATTGAAGACCTTGAAGCCACGTTCACGTCGTGCAATTTCTCGCGGTGATAGAAAAATTTCCTAAAATAGAAGATGTCAGGCTTAAAGATAAATACAGTTAAATCTACCGACTTAACCTCTTTTTCAAGTATGCTCAGGACATCACATTTTTCCTGCTCCTTCAGAATTTTCCAAAGTGGACGCGTATCGATACGTTTTTCACGCTCGATAGCCTCCAAGACTTTGGGAAAATGTTTCTCATTTTTTAAAATAAAAGGACCTAACGTGTCGCCTATAGTGTCCTTGAAATTTTCGTCAATCTGAAAATGCAAAATAGAAACGCTTCAGAGTAGTAAGCCTTGATCTTAACATCAATACTTAGCACTTACCACAATTAATCGATTTAAGAACGCTTGAACCTTATTGCCAAAAAATTGTCGCGAGTTATCGTGGAGCTCCATCTTGCAATTCTCGAATTGGTTCAATTCATAGAGTGCATCGCAGTATTCCAAATTATTGGGCGCGCTGGAACCATCAATTTCTGGGAAATACATCTATAAATATGTGGGCTTATTTTCTATGATAGTCTCGACTTACTCCATGCCGCCAAACTGTCCTCGAGCGCACCCTCAGTTTGGGCGATATTACGCTTGCACATGCTGCGATAGAATAGTGCCTTCGGATCATCTTCCTTCAACTCCAACGATTTGTCATAGTATTTTGCAGCGATATCCAACTGCTGTTTGTGCGTATAAAAGAGACCCCAATCACGATATATGACCTGCTCGTGTTCGGGACTCCAGGCGATTCGCTCCCATGGTTGCAGTGCGGGTTGCATTTTTTATTAAATTGCAAGTCGATTTTATTCAATATTTTTAAAAATATATAAACAGAAAAACGCGATTTTTCTATAGCAAGCGAAAATTTCGTTTACGGCTCTTAAAAATAAAATTGACATTTATGAAAATTATTTTGTTTGGAGGCAGAATGAAAATGTTTTCCATTCAAATAGAATTAAAATTCAAAAACAGGGTTGTAAGCCGTATCAATGCATCGCACACCTTGCCAGATATGATGAATACTAGGAGATCGATAAAGTTCGATTAAACCAGTGTAGTGTTCGACTAAACCACGAACAAACCTGTGATGTAGATTTTTTCAGATAGTCAAACAGCTCTAAGCCTGCTATGCTCCTACATCTACAACTCTAAATCCATCGATTTATTTCGCAAATTTCTCAACAAGATGGAGGCACACTGAATACACCTCATATGGGTGCCTGGACACTGTTATATTGGAGATAACTGCAAATCTGATGAGCTGGTTAGGAAGGGTACGACCCTCCCCAGGGAAGTTTAGGGTAGGTATACAGTTACTTACTTACTTATCTGGCGCTAACAACCGTTGATCGGTTTTTGCCTCGTCTGAGAAATTGCGCCAGCCATTTCTGTTTTTTACTTGCTCACACCAGTTGGAATCTCTAAGCCTAGTCAGGTTATCCAACACTTTATCCTTCCAATGAAGATGTGGGCATCCTCTTCTGTGTTGACCACCACCTGGCAACGAATCGAATATTTTTTTCGCTGGAGCGTCATTTTCCATCCGCTCAACATGATCTAGCCAGCGGAGCCGCTCGATTTTAACACGCATAACTATATCGATGTCAGCGTACAGCTCGTGGTTCCATTGAATTCGTTACTCACCATTGACGCGGATTGGACCGAAGAAAGTAAAGTCTTTTCAGTCAACATCTGTCGTTGAAAGTTATAATCGTTGAGGGAGCTTATGCTGGATCCCAGGTAAACGCAATCCCTAAGTACCTCTGTAGGTGTTGTCAACAGTGACGTGGCTTCCAAAATGCTGGGACGGTTTATTTGTTAACACTAGGTATTTCGTCTTATCTCAGTTCACTGCAAGACCCATTCAACTCGGCTCATTAGCTAATCTGGTGAATTCTCAACTGATTTCGCTCGTTTTATGACCAATGATATCGATATTATTGACATACGCCAGCAGCATAATACTTTTATAGAATATCGTGCCACTACGTCTCAAAACCAGCAGCTCGGATGATTTTCTCCATCATTAGGTTGAAAAAGTTGAAAAAGGAATCACTTTGTCTGAAACCTCGTTAAGTATCGAATGAATAAGTGAGATCCTTTCAGATTTTAACTGTGTGCTACTGATGTTGCTCAATGCCATTCTGCAAAGACGAATGAGCTTTGCAGGAATTCCAAATTCAGACACGGTGGAGTATAGGTGAATCCTTATTGGACTGTCGAAGGCGGCTTTGTAATCGACAAAAAGATGTGGCAATTTTTTCTTCTAGGATCTTTTCAAAGATTTGGCGTAGCGTAAATATCTAGTCTATAGTGGATTTGCCAGGTCTGAAGCTACGCTGATAAGGTCAGTTGGTTTACGATGAACTTCATTCTTTCACATAATACGCTTGGGCAGAGCACACTTAGGTTCCAGTCGTTTGGAATGCGTTCTTTTGACCATATTCTGCATAGAAGCTCATAAATGCATTTAAATAGAGCTTCACCTCCATTCTTGAAGAGCTCACCAGGTAAGCTTTCGGTTCCTGCGGCTTTGTTGTTTTAAGCCGAACTATAGCTTTCAAGACTTCATTATGGTCGTCCACAATTGGGGTTTCCGGGGTATCATGTCTACTGGAAGCATTGTTGTCGTCGTTGCCATTCAGAAGCCTAGAGAAGTGTTCCCTCCACATCATCAATGTAATATGACTCTCTAACAAAATTCCCGTCCTTTCAGGAAGAGGCCCCGGTCTTAAAACCCTCGGTCAATCATCTTTTTTTTCGAAAAACTCTCGGACCTTATTCCTATCACCATGCTTCTCAATTTTCTCGCACTCACATTTTTCTGCTTCTCTTTTCTTTCCCGTGAACATGCGTATCTCTTCCCTCCTCTTTTTTATAGCTTCTTAGCAGCACGCGTTACAACCGAGGGTGGCTTTGCAGGCGGCGTCTTTTTTTGCAGTAGCGTAGCGACACTCCTGATCATGCCACTGGTTTCGACGAGGGCGGTGATAGCCAATCACCTCTTCGGCGACCGTACGCATAAAGTGGGAAAAGTGAATCCACTGCGCGAATATATTGTTGATCGGAGGAGTGCTTTCTTAAAGCAGGAGTGTGAGTCGGGTAGCGAAGTCGGCTGTTCGTTTTGATTGCATCTTTTAGACGTCTAGCTTTGTCTGTGCTGGATTCCGCGCATTCTTGGTTGCGCACAGACGTGTACGGATCTTGGCCGCTACAAGATAATGATCCCAGTCTGGAAGAAGTGGAAAACACTGGTAGAGTGCCTTCCGTTAATCAAAAGGTGATCAATTTGGTCTTTTGATCAGGAGACAGCCAGCTATTTATGAATATTGAGATGCTTGAATCTAGTCCTACTAACGACCATGTTTCGCGCTGCTGTAAAGTCAATCAGCCTTATTCCGTTATAGGAGGAATTGTAATTGAGGCTGAACTTTCCGACTATTGGATTAAAGATATTTTCCTTTCCAACCTTGGCGTTGAAGTCACCAAGCACAATTTTTATGTCGTAGCTCATAGGCCTCTTCAAACCGCTCGCAGAAGCTTTCTTTGGTCTCATCTTTCCTTGTTTTCTATCGGAGCGTGCGCACATATCAGGCTTATGTTGAAGAATCTTGCCTTGAAACAGATTATGGCAAGTCGTTCGTTCACAGGTGTGAATCGCAGGACATGATGTCTTAGTTTCTTGCCAACCACGAATCCGCAGTCAAACTCGTGCTTTTTGGCATGGCCATTATAGTAGATATTATAGGATGCTTGCTTTGAGCAACCCTGTCCCTGCCATTGCAATTCTTGTATTACAGTGGTATCAGCTTTCTATCTTTCCAAAATATCTATCAGTTGGATAGAGGCACCATCCCAATTAAGAGTTCAGACGTTCCAAGTGCATATCCGTAAATCGTTATTAATTTTTCGTTTGCGGTAGTCATCAGATTTGGGGACCATCTTATCTTTATACTTTTGCGTTTCATTGAAATATTTTCTTACGTGGTGGGCTTCAAACCCGACACATAACCCTTTAAAGGCAGCTCGCCGCTCAGGTTAGCCGTCAAACTAACGGTTGCCAGTTTGCCTGTTCTAGAGGACACCACGGAGAAGTTTAAGTCGACTTGAGACGATTTCGACATGGATAATGCTGGCCTCACCAGGTAGTCAGACACGTTGCTATGTGAAGATCGCCCCCTGACCCTCACGCGCTGTCCTGTGAGGATCATCCTCCAGATATACCGTCAGCCACCTTTATACTCCAATGCGGGAGAAAAACACTTCACCAGGCAAAGGAGCGTTGGGATCATCTCGCCACCCGCAACACGGCTAGAAGAACTTAGCCTTTATATACATAATTTCAAGAGCACCTCCTCCTTATTGGGATTCAGAAGATCAGACCTCTCTGTTGGAAGTGCTTACTGGTAATTGCCTGATAGGAGGACATGCCCTCGGACTGGGCGTCGAAGCCAATCCATCCCTCGGTCGATTCACTCTCTTGTGGCAGTCTCTAAAAGAGTTACTGAATCCTCTAAGTTAGGGACGGGCAGATTTTGCGCACATTCTGCGGAAGTGGGCGCCAGCGTGCGCGAAGGCGCACACACTCGGCCGCTGGATAAATTCGGCTGTGAATCGGAATGGGGAACGGAAAACTGTGAAAGAACTAAGAGCGCAGATTTTTAGAAAGTGTGAGAGCGAGAGTATGATCTTAAGAAAAGCAAGTGTTGCATATTCTGCATATTAAGAGGATGGTTTCTTAAAAATGGATTATTTTTATTTGGCGTGGTTACAAAAACCGATGTTATTTGTTTGGCAATCAGGTCAGAGCCTTCAGGGTGTATTTATAAAATTGTTTTTCAAAAGACTTTTTTGCATATTTATAAGGAGCTCCGCAAAACAGTGTCCCAACAATAAATCTACCTCAGCGGTACTTAACTTTCATTTTTATTTCTGTCTTAAAAACTAAAAACCAAAAATTACCGGTTATTTTGTGCTCAAAAAATATGGGGCAAATTTTGATTTTTATTTTTGCCATAAAAAAATAAAAGCCCTAAATATACTTTTTTGTTGAAAACCTTAAAAGTGAAAAGATAACTGAAATTTTCAGGCTTTAAGTAAAAAATGCACACTCAAAACCGGCCTCTGCATTATATGCTGAAAATTAACGAATAGTTATAAAATGCCCTTTATCACTAAGCAAGCAACATTGCTTTTGGTCGGTACTGAGCGCAATTAAGATTTTCGCAATGCAGACCAGCGTTGCCACTTAAAAAATTTTATTTTACCAAATTTTTACTGAAAACCTGCCCCAAAATTTGTTTGAAACCTATGCACCAACAAATTTTACAGGGATCGTATTATTTGCGATTCCAAATTATTATAAGCGATATCCAAAAACTCAAAGTTTAACTATTTTTTTTATTGCTCAACAATAAAAATCATTATATTTTATGATGTTTATTGATTTGATCAGAAATAAAAGTTACTAGTAAGCCCGTATGGCGTGAAGACGCCAAAATGATAAAATAAAAATCTAATGTAAGATTATTATGTGGCGTCCGTGGCGTAGTTGGTTAAAAGTGCGTGGCCTCTACGTCAACGAACCTGGAGACCCGGGTTCGAACCCACGCAGCGACATAAAATTATTTGAATTAAAATAACTGTACGGCCGCCACCTCTCTGCAGACAATGGCAAACCTCAGAGAGTAATCAAAATGCCATGTAAAGATTCTTAAGAACAAGAACATTCCGTTCATCGCCGTTCGGAGTCAGCGTTAAACCTGTAGGCCCGATTCTCGGTCAATTGTGTACAAACTTTATAACACGCGCAACACAATTGATCATAAGAAGCTAGGTCAAAGTCCTTTCAAGGGCTGAAATGGCCCGCCGCCACGACTCACAGTGGGATTTCTTCATACAAGCTGCTGCAAAAAATCGAAGGAATCGAGGTAGGGCTTTGAAATCACATCTCTCATATTGCCAAATTAGATGAAAAATAAATTTTTGTTAAAATCCGCCCACAACCACGCCTACCTCCCATATGACGTAAAACTAAAAGACGTTGTATTTTCCTTATTTTCATATGTATATTAATAAAAATTACTACCAGTGGTTGCATTTGAGTCCTCAATTATATTAAAATTTTAAGTGCCACGCCCAACGCCCATATGATAAATTTAATTTTTCACGATTTTCAAAAAAACAGATTTAAGCCTTTGTAGTTTGTGATCGATGCCAAGCAGCACTTACATCTATATAAATAACTAAAGACTAATATGTTAGCTGAACATTTGCAAAAAAAATTAGGGGGCCATGGCTTAGCGTTTTTTTTTTAATTAACCAATCATTGCAAATAAAAGTCCAATAAACATTTTTTATTGTTTCGTATTGATGTTTTGTTAACTCTGCATCCAGCAATAACGCTAGCGCAGTAGACGAAGGAATATATGAAAATGATTTAATTTTTGAGTCGGTAACTCCACTTGCCATTTTTAATTGTTGTTGGCTGTACTGGGATGTTAAATCGGCAGCTTTGTACCTTTTACTACGATATTTGCAATCATCGAATTCCTTAACTGGCCTTCCCTTGTTCCTTGAACAACAAGGTTGATCATCAGCAAGTGATACTTCAAATATATCTTAAAAAAATTTGTTATGGTTTACAAAGTTAACAAAAAATGATTTTTGTTTCGCAACTTACTTTTTAGCCAGACATCATTTTTCTGAAAGAAATACGCTTTTATTTTGTGCGATTCCGCCCAGCGTTTTCAAAAATAACCAAGAAATCGCTTATGAATGTTTTTTGTCACTATTTTGATTTCATTAATCGTAAGCACCGAGTTTTTTGCTTTTATAAAATCCGTTAATAAATTAACATTATTACCACAGTTAATAAGTTCCATACACAATTCATGATATGATACAGAAAATGAACTCATTTTAATAATTATTTTTCACAATTTTATTACACTTTTGGTCTACCAAATTTTATTTACCTAATCATATGTTTTTGTTTTTATTTTGTTATGCTTTTCTTTGGAATTGCTGTCAATCAGTTATTAACAAATTGTTGCTAAAGTGTATGCCTAAAAGTAGGCACACTTTTTTTATTACATTTAATTGCAAAATTTCGTTGTAATACTATTGACTTTTTTTATAAAATTTATGCGTTTGTAAAATATTGAGAAAAGTTGGTGGATTTTTTTGAGTAAATTTAAAGAAGACAGTCCCACCTTTCATTTTTTTGCAACCAGAACACAACGATCGATAACGCTCACCTTTTTTTTGTCCAAGAAAAACTAAAAACACTGACTTTTTGAGTGCCTTCAAAAAAGAACCTAAATATATATTAAAATATTACGGTAATGCAATTCCTTTACTTCTAAATTAATGCTGAAATACTATATTTTTCAAATATACTTACATCATATAGATACGAGAAAAAGAAATTATGTTTCCAGCCCATTGAAATGGGATGAAAATCTAAGGCAGTTACTGCAGAATTTCGTTTAGGTGACTTTACCGCGTTATTTTGTAAAAAAAAAAAATTGTAGAAAAAATTGTATGATGAATTTATCTTAATTAAACAATTCTCTACAAAACTGCATCATTACATTTTTGATATTTTACACTCAAAAAAGGGGGTTTTTGCAGCCAAAATCCCACAGTGCGACTTAATGCCAAATATTATTGGTCGTGTGCGAATACTGGTGCTTGCAGGTATATTGCAACTTTCTTTAATGACTGTCTTAGGCTCTTATTGATAGAAATAGCAAATTGCAGAGACCCGAACTTGAAAACGTTTCATTTTAAATGGAAAAAATGTTTCCGAAGGGCTGAGCTTAATTTTTGGTATAAGAATCCGCTGACTAGTTCTTGCACCGGTTAGTAAAATACAGTAGGGTTCTATTCATTAGTCATTTCACTGTATTAAGATTCTTCATAAACATAACAATTGCATCTGTTTAGAGCGTTAAGTGGTATCGCTGAAGACCACTAACCTACTTCAGTGCTTTTAAGGAACTCTGTTGGGAAGTTAATTTGTGCGTCCAATTTATCAGAAACGGTTGTGCCAATGCTTTTATATAAAACTTCTAGATAAGATAATAGTTCAATTACCAACAAATTCATTTTGAAACCATACTTTGTCTATTGGTGCAAAAATACCTTTTTCTTGTATGGCATCACTGTTTATGTCGTTCTTTAGATCATCATAAATAAAATCAATCGACAGTTCGTGGCCTAAAAGGAGCTGATTAAAAATTAATTGTCCGGTACTATCTCTAGGTAGAGTGTCACAGTCAACTTGTCGCAAATAACTTGAAAATTCATTTTCGGCTTTGTCTAATTGCATGTTTCTTTTCAAGCTTTATTGTATTCATGTAAGACCACAATTCATGATTTTTAATGCTATTTTCTATTCTTAAAATGCGTCCAGAATAAGGAATTACTGGAACTGTTTCCCTAAAATCACCAGAAAATACAACAACTTTTCAAAATACATTTTAGGAATATCTGGTAATATCGCGAAACATACGATCAATTACTGTCAGTGCTACTGCAGGAATCATACTTGCTTCATCATAATCAGCTATGGGCAGAGAGCGCTCTGGGAGCGTTGAGCGTAAGCTCATTGAGAGCAAAAGCTTATGTAGCAACACGAAAAGCAACAACAAATCGAAGACAAAAGACAAACACAGAAACAACACAGAAGCTTTAAATGTAGTGGTGCCCATACCCGATCATAATGAATAATGATAAGATGAGCATAATCAAAGTGTGCCCAAATTATAGGTTATAAATTAAATAACCTTCCGTGCCAAGGGCTAAACGCCTGATGCAGATGTATCTCAAGAAGAGGTTTAGCAAGTTTGAATTAGCTGTGCAAGGTACGCCCTCGTTCAACCAAACTAGCTGCGATGCCAGTAAAGGCTACTGGAAGAGATTTTGCATGAACTTGCTCTTTTGCGGCTGGTACATCAAGACAACATTTATTTTAACGTTTTTAGCTTTGCTCTACTGCTTTAATTATTCTAAAGTATGATTTTGGAAAATTTCAGAAAAAAATATCACATACTTTTAGGCATCACATAGAAAACTTACTTTCTTTGAACAAGATTGTTTTGTTTTTTTTTTTTTTTTGTTTAAATACACAATACTTTAGAAAAAGTAAGACCTTATTGCACATCTGCAGAGCAAGATCTTTGTATTGATACCCTTTTTATGAAAATCGCATTTACGGTATAGTTTTGATGGTCATCACAAAAAAAGCGCTTGCGTAATAATATAGATTTTTTGATTTATATTTTTCTGTTCAAGAATAAGAATTATTTTTAATGGGGGTCGGTCATACATATTAACCCTTTGCGGCCCTCCATTAAAGCCCCTCTGTTCAGGTGTAGGGAATAAATAAAAAAAAAAAACATAAAATTTGTATTGGAGCCCCCCATAAAGAGTGGTCAGAGGGTATAGGTCCCCAAGGGAAAATTTTTCCTTTTGCAAAAGTAATGGGGGTCGGTTATACATATAAACCCTCTGCGGCCATCGCTTTAAGCTCCCCTGTTCAGGTGTAGGTAATAAATACAAAATATATGTAAAAATAGTGGCTTTGCCAAAATCATAATGCGCTCAGTGGTACTCTCTTATTCGCTTCTTCTTCGCTCAATTTTTCTCTCTTTCACCCGAGTCATGGTAACCCCCCATCTAGCACACTTAGCACGCAGTCAGCAAGCTCTGTCGCATATTGTGCGCCTGTGTCGCACAGTTGGCGCACATTGTGCGCCTGTACGTAATGTGCTCCTTTTGCCCAACTCTACTCTAAGTGGTTCAGCGTTGTTATTATAACAACAGGGATAATTTTAAGTTTTGGACTAGTACAGTATGTGCCATTTATCGATTTTTCCAACATTAAGATTGTTTCTAGAATTCCAGAAATCTAGAACTTTTTAATAAAAAACTCGAGTGTTTTTTTAGTTTTTTTTTAATGCTAAAATTTAACCTTTCATTTTCCATAGAGTTTTTTATTTAATAGTTGTTCCATCAGAACTTTTGGGAAGTGCTTAAGGCAGAGTGCACCAAATAGTTGCGCAGTGCTTTATAAAGTATGTATTGTTTCTCCTCCTCCTTCCTCTTTTAGGTCTTCTGCATAACTTGTAGCTGGTGAATAGTGACTACTACTTCCTATTGACGACCTGCTCCTATGCATTGCCGCATTTGATTGTGAGCGTTTTTTCAGAGCTATTTCCTCGTCGGTAATGGTTTGACAGGTTTCAATAAAGTTCAATAGCGTTGGACTTTTCAACAGAGATGCAATAGTGTGAGCCTCATCGAGTGTATCTTTGGTACGTTCGATCTTTTCTTGTACAGCATTTGCTTTAACCATTAACATTATGCTCAGAAAACGCCATGTTGGGCTATTGGAGTTTTTGGCCTCTATTATAGAACGTAGCAAATTAATTATGCTGCACAACAACAACAGCAGTTATGGGTTTATTTAAACTACCTTCGTGTGCCTTCCGCGCCCAAAGACAGCACTCATTGAAGCGATTCTGTTTAAGATGTGCACGCGCGATTTCGTGCAGTAGGTAACATTGCTCCAAAGAATAGTGCGAAAAGCGCATGCGTTTTTCGAGGCGGGACAAGAATTTCCTAAAATATATACAAATTTTAGAAATTTTGACAAAATTTAAGGAGATCATTTGTGTTAACAACATTTGTACATACTTGTAGGCAATCATGGAACTATCCGTTGCCGTTGCGTCTTGATAAGTCGTTCTATCACCAAAGACAAATGGCACTATACGATCCTTGTTCTTATCTTGCGGCATATGCAGCAATTTAAGAATGCGCTTTTTATCCTTACCCTTGGCTGGCTCAGTTACTGTGTAGCGATCCAGGTGCGCCAAAGCCAATGTATTATAGACCTCGGTCATAAATTCAAACTTCCAAGGCATAACGCGGTGTGTTTTTAGCACGACATAGTCGCCCATGATCTGTTCAACATATTTGGAAAGTTTCTGCAAGTGCGACAAGTGCTGAATGTGTAAATGCACACCATTAAATAAAATGCCAAGTTTACCTCTACTCTACCAAGACCCCTTAGACGCCGAATGCTACGTAGGATGGTGTACATATTTCGATGCGTCTGATATTGAATGCGATTCAAATGTTTCTCACGTTCTTGTAACCAAATTTTTTTGTCTGGACACTTGCGCATTTGCTCCGAATATAAAGGGCTACGAGCATGCAACATTTTCTATGAAAAAAATTTCATAATTAACGCATTGATACGAGTGTGTTATGCTCACGAATATGATGTGTTGGCGATATACTTACTAAAAATATTTTAATAATTTCGTATTTGGAGCATGTTAGTTGCTGAAGGAAATCCGACGATAGCTTACACTGCTGCAGCATCAAATTCGGATGATCCAGCAGATCCTTTATGAAGAGAACGTCGATCCAACTTTTATTGAAATAGAGTTGATTGAAAACCTTGAAGCAGCGTTCACGTCTGGCAATTTCTCGTGGTGAAAGAAATACTTCCTTAATTAAAAAATAAAGAGGAATAGTAAACAATGGTGAAAAAAAAATTATTGAACCTCTGCCTTTCTCAATGGAATTTATTTTTTATTTTTAGAATAAACCAACGTTCAGCTTGTGTTGATTCAGACGGGTGATAGTTGATTGGAAGGTGGAAAGATGAAGATTTTAATTTACACAGCGCTGCCGCGGAACACGCTCACAGGGAGATTGTTCCACAATTTTACTGAAGGACTGAAGAACGAATTATCTCGGTAATGCAAGATTCTATTTGGCATCAACTCAATGGTATAGGGGTAGGCTTGGTGAGCTGCCCGCGTGTACCTAGGAAACACAGGAGCTGATGGCGTCAGGTCCCGTATCTCTCTTGAACACTTTACAAATAACCTGTATGTATAGAAGGCGAGTTTTGCCATTAAACTCAAAATAAATTCTTGAGTGTTCAGTACAATTACACTGTGGAACAAATTCAGGTTAGCAAAAGTTAGGTCGATTCTGAGAGTGAGGGGTCAAAATAGAGGCTAAATTAGAAGACCCGTATTGCGGCGTTTGTTTATGTTAGTTCGAATTTTTTTTTTTAATCGACCTTCGAACTTTGCAGTCAAATGCCGATTTTCAGCATGTTGTTTATATGGTTTTTTGGCTATAACTCGTCGACTAATTGATATTTTTTTCAATCTGTGAAAGCCAAATTATTGCTAGAGACTTGTGCAACAATTAAAATTATTTAAAAAATTTATTTAGAAAATTTTTGTGGTGCTTATGAAGCAAAATGTTGGAAAAATTTTTTTTTTTCATGCATTTTGAAAATATTTTCCACAAAACAAAGTCTTTTTTGCTTTCTGTTTGATCTATAATATGCTTCTCAGTTTCTTCAATAAATTTAATTTGAAAAGAAAATGGTTTTAGTCGATAATTTGCGTTAAAAATCCCAAAACCATTAAATAAATAGCGATTTATGTAGAAGTAATTAAAAAGGGAAGTTCCAAGAATAAGTTCCAAGAATTAAACTCTTATGCAATGGAAAAGTGAAAAGAAGAAGGCTATGCCTTTTGGTATACCAATGATCTGGTTAGACAACAGTCCGCATCAAGAAGAAAATTGCTATGGATGTATCAACTACCATAAAACTTTGAATAGAAGGAAAGCAATGAATAAAACTTATGTCCAATTACCATTACCGCACTCAGAATTCATTCCAGTACCAACATACCAAAGTATTGATCTTTCTAAATTCGATTTGATTTTAATACGAGGGCAATTTGAGAAGTCAATAAATTTTACAATTTCTTGAGTAGTAACTTTAAATGCAACAATGGTCCTGCCAACTACTGTCAACTATATATTAAACCTCTGCACGAGTGCGCTTGAAATGCGTTTCAAAGCACTCGTTTGTAGTGCAAGCTTTTGCTATGTTTTGCTCTCATCAATGAAATCAAGCCTAACACTACAAAGAGCACTCGTCGCTTGAGTAGAACAAGAACAAACTAAAACCAAAACAATGTTAGGCACGATTCGAAAAAGAAGTGTGCACTGACTAGAAAGTTATGTTGTTATGTACACAACAGCAGAACGCTTGGAGTTATGCTGTCTTTGAATAGCTTTGGAAGTAAATGCCGTATAACAATGAAACTCAATATGTATGGAGTTCTTACTTGGTGATATCCTTCTACTAGAAAGTAGAATATGGGAAGTAGGGTACTGGGATGGGGATTTGACAAATGGGTGTGGCTCCGATCCAAATAATTCAAGTATCCAAATAATTCAATGAAGTGTAGGAAAAACTTAAGCGTATTAAGACCGTTTAGAGTTCTGTAGTTTTCGTGTTTAGCCGTTTTTGGGGGTAGCTGATTTCGAATCTGATTTCAGAATTTTAATATTAAAGAGGGTGGATAGGGTTGCCACCTAATTTTTTGTAGTTTAAAAAATTCGGTGCTGGGGTGAACACTAGGTAAAAATTCGTCGCTGAATCCGAATCCATTGTCAGAATTTCAAAATTGTGAAATTTTTAACCCTTTAGGGTTGCCACCTAAAAATATGCTTATTTAAAAGTTTTAATCACTATCTTACAGTTTTAGGGGGTCGCTGATTTCGAATCTGATGTCAGAATTTTAAAATTCAAGATGGCGCGAACACTAGGTAAAAATGGGTCGCTGAATCCAAATCCGTTGTCAGAATTTCAAAATTGTGAAATTTTTAACCCTTTAGGGTTGCCACCTAAAAATTTTGAAATTCTGACAACGGATTTGGATTCAGCGACCCATTTTTACCTAGTGTTCGCGCCAGCATCGAATTCGTAAAAATAAAAAAAAATTAGGTGGCAACGCTATCAGCCATCTTGAATTTTAAAATTCTGACTTCAGATTCGAAATCAGCGACCCCCTAAAACTGTTGAATAATGTTCAAAACTTTTAAAAAAGCATATTTTTAGGTGGCAGCCCTAAAGGGTTAAAAATTTCACAATTTTGAAATTCTGACAACGGATTTGGATTCAGCGACCCATTTTTACCTAGTGTTCGCGCCAGCATCGAATTCGTAAAAATAAAAAAAAATTAGGTGGCAACCCTATCAGCCATCTTGAATTTTAAAATTCTGACTTCAGATTCGAAATCAGCGACCCCCTAAAACTGTTGAATAATGCTCAAAACTTTTAAAAAAGCATATTTTTAGGTGGCAGCCCTAAAGGGTTAAAAATTTCACAATTTTGAAATTCTGACAACGGATTTGGATTCAGCGACCCATTTTTACCTAGTGTTCGCGCCAGCATCGAATTCGTAAAAATAAAAAAAAATTAGGTGGCAACCCTATCAGCCATCTTGAATTTTAAAATTCTGACTTCAGATTCGAAATCAGCGACCCCCTAAAACTGTTGAATAATGTTCAAAACTCTTAAAAAAGCATATTTTTAGGTGGCAGCCCTAAAGGGTTAAAAATTTCACAATTTTGAAATTCTGACAACGGATTTGGATTCAGCGACCCATTTTTACCTAGTGTTCGCGCCAGCATCGAATTCGTAAAAATAAAAAAAAATTAGGTGGCAACCCTATCAGCCATCTTGAATTTTAAAATTCTGACTTCAGATTCGAAATCAGCGACCCCCTAAAACTGTTGAATAATGTTCAAAACTTTTAAAAAAGCATATTTTTAGGTGGCAGCCCTAAAGGGTTAAAAATTTCACAATTTTGAAATTCTGACAACGGATTTGGATTCAGCGACCCATTTTTACCTAGTGTTCGCGCCAGCATCGAATTCGTAAAAATAAAAAAAAATTAGGTGGCAACCCTATCAGCCATCTTGAATTTTAAAATTCTGACTTCAGATTCGAAATCAGCGACCCCTAAAACTGTTGAATAATGTTCAAAACTTTTAAAAAAGCATATTTTTAGGTGGCAGCCCTAAAGGGTTAAAAATTTCACAATTTTGAAATTCTGACAACGGATTTGGATTCAGCGACCCATTTTTACCTAGTGTTCGCGCCAGCATCGAATTCGTAAAAATAAAAAAAAATTAGGTGGCAACCCTATCAGCCATCTTGAATTTTAAAATTCTGACTTCAGATTCGAAATCAGCGACCCCCTAAAACTGTTGAATAATGTTCAAAACTCTTAAAAAAGCATATTTTTAGGTGGCAGCCCTAAAGGGTTAAAAATTTCACAATTTTGAAATTCTGACAACGGATTTGGATTCAGCGACCCATTTTTACCTAGTATTCGCGCCAGCATCGAATTCGTAAAAATAAAAAAAAATTACGTGGCAACCCTATCAGCCATCTTGAATTTTAAAATTCTGACTTCAGATTCGAAATCAGCGACCCCCTAAAACTGTTGAATAATGTTCAAAACTCTTAAAAAAGCATATTTTTAGGTGGCAGCCCTAAAGGGTTAAAAATTTCACAATTTTGAAATTCTGACAACGGATTCGGATTCAGCGACCCATTTTTACCTAGTGTTCACCCCAGCACCGTATTCGAAAAATAAAAAAAAATTATCTTTAATTTTAAAATTCTGACATCAGATTCGAAAACAGTGACCCCCCTAAAACTGTTTTACAATGTTTAAAACTCGTAAAAAATACATTATAAGGTGGCAGCCCTTTTGTTAAAAATTTTATAATTTTAAAATACTGACAACGATTTCGGATTCAGCGACCTAGTTTGACCTAGTGTTCGCCCAAACATCGAATTCGTAAAAATTACATTTCTATTTGCCAATGGTAGAAATAATTACTTCGCCAAGGTTCTGTTGTGTTAGGTGTGATTGGTGCATTTTTCGCTGTTAGTAATTGTTCTGTTAAAGCAAACCGAGAACATGGTTTGATTTGAAGCTGACGAGTGCTCTGCAGTGTTCGTTTGTTATCATTAACGCTGCGGCCACACGAGATAGTATTGCCATGACAATTGAGAATACGTATATTCTGTCAAATTATTGTCGGCAGCCAAGCAATTGTCGATTGTGACGTAGGTGGCCTGATAAAAGCATGGCAATAGCATGACAATTAATGTTATTTCATTATATTTATAATTTTTCTGTGTCGCTGTAACCATCTCCAGCCTAAAATTTTTGGCATAATTTAAGATGAATGAAATCGCAACATTTTCCATTTTTTTTTTGTGCACCAACCACGATTATTTACGTCAATTTCAATACAAACGTCAAATTATTGCCAATGTTATTGCCAGCCTATTGTCATGCTGACAACTGCCTGGCAATAGATTCGCAATTGCCAGAGCTTGCTTGTATTGGTGAAAAAGTGTGAGTGTATTGTTATTGTCATGACAAAACTGTCACGTGTGGCCGCCGGGTAAATGACTTGGATACGCTCTGCTTGACTAACAGAGTTCTGTCAAGCTCTGAACTCTGCACTGTTGGATCTACTGTTGTGGAAAAAACGAGTGCATTTGTGCAGAGGTTTACTATATATTAATAATTCCTGTCAAATTTTGAGCAAGCTGCGTTTTTTGGTTTGTATTTGAAATTCGTTGAAAATAGACAACCTTGTAATTTCGAACAAATTGAAATTCGTGTACTTATCATTATTTTTTGAGTAAAAAAAAAACATCACCAAAATCAAGGAATGGCTTGATAAATACTATAGATATTCTGCACCATCAATTTCAATGGTTAAGAAGTGGTTTATTGAATTCCGTTGTGGCCGTACTAGCGTGACGCTGTATTAGGTCACCCAAAAGAGTTCACGTCAGAAATCGTCGGTAAAATCCATGAAATGATATTGGACGATCGGAGAATGAAAGTGCGTGGGGTAACTGAGGCTGTAGGCATGTCAACTGAGCGGGTACATCACATTTTACATGAATATTTGGACAAGAAAAAACTATTTGAGCGATGAGTAAGCGCATCCGTATGACCGGACGATACGCATGAAGACGTCAGAACATACAAGCAACATTTTTTTATCACCTGCTTGATTTGACCGTAGTAAATGCATATATTTTGTACAAGTGTATCCACCAATTGGATACAAAGCACTAAAGAAACCAGCTTCCAAGCGTTAGGGCGGTTAACGTTTATATCACAAAAACCAAAAAAATATTGGCTTTAAAAAATTGGCTTTCTAAAAATGTTTCACTACAAACCAAAATTGGGGCAGTAGAGGATTAATATCGCATAAAAGGTCCTGTCGAGCGTATTATGTGAAAGACACAATAAGCTAGCTTATTGGACCTTGTCAGTGCAGCTTCAGACCTGGAATATACACTATCGACTAGATATTAACGCTAAGACAAATCTTAGAGAAGGGTCTAGAAAAAGAAATCTACACTCTCCATCTTTTTGTCGATTACAAAGCCGCCTTTGGCAGTTCATTAAGGCATCACCTATACTCCACCATGTCTGAATTTGGTATTCCTGCAAAGCTCCATTCATCTTTGCAGAATGACAATGAGCCACACCAGCAGTACATTTGAAATCGGGAAGGACATCTTCCCTCCATTCGATATCAAACGAGTTTTCAGACAAGGTGATTCTTTATCTTGCGACTTTCTCAACCTAATGATGAAAAATATTATCCGAGCTGCTGATCTGTATCAGCAAGAGTATTATGCTGCTGGCCTATGCTGATGATATCGATATCATTGGCCATAATACGTGCGAAGTCAGTGCAGCATTATACATATTAACGAAGGAGTCGAGTCAAATGGGTCTTGCAGTAAACGTAGATAAGTAAAATTACTCGTTTCAACAAACAAACAGTCCCATCATCTTAGAAACCTCTTCACTGTTGACAACACCTACTTAGAAGTACTTAGGGACTTCGTCTACTTGGGCATCCAGCATAAACTACCTCAACGATGTCAGCATTAAAATTAAACGATGGATAACTCTTACTAACAGATCTTCCTTTGGGTTGAGTAGGCAATTGAAAAACGGAGCCCTCTTAATGAACAAAACTCACGCTCACAAACCTGAACGTTGAGCAGTTCTGATGAAATGACTTTGGGAGCCTTCAAGAGAAAAATCATTCGTAAGATTTTCGGTCCAATCTGCGTCAATAGTGAGTACCGAATTCGATAGTCACGAGCTCATAAAAATCGAGCAGCTCCGCTGCGTAGGTCATATGGAGCAATTGAAAAAATAACGCTCCAGGAAAAAATATTCGATTCGGTGCCCGGTGGTGGACAACACAGAAGAGGAAGTCTACATCTTCGTTGGAAGGATCAAGTGTTACATAACCTGACGACGCTTGGTGTTTACAACTGGCGCCAGCAACCGCATGACAAAAATGGTTGGCATATATTCTCAGATGAGGCCAAAACCGATCGACGGTTGAATGTATGAACAATTACTGAAAAAAAAAACTATATTAATAAACAATACCTTCTTTTCAATGATGCTCATCACGTCGCATTGATCTTGCTCCTTAAGAATTTTCCACATAGGACGCGTATCAACGCGTTTTTCTTGTTCAATAGCCTCCAAGATTTTGGGAAAGAGTTTTTCATTTTTTAAAATAAAAGGTCCAAGAGCGTCACCGATAGAGTCCTTAAAGTTTTCGTCAACCTGTGGCAACCACAAAAAACAATATTAAAGAATATTCATAGCTTTCTTAAAAGCAAAGATGTCAATCGATACCTACCACAACGAGACGATTTACGAACATATCCACTCTCGTGCCCACATATTTGCGCATGTTATTGTGCAGTTCTTCCTTGTTGATTTCAAACCGGTTAAGTTCGTAGAGTGCATCGCAAATTTCTGCATCGATGTAATCCTTTGTATTATCGAGGGCTGTAAATAAATAAAAACTGATGTGAAGATATTGAGATTACTGATTCGCATTCTTTTTTAACAAACCCAAGGCAGCCTGACCATCCTTTAGCGCACTATCTGTTTTCGCAATGATACGCTTACACATGCTGCGATAGAATAACGCTTTCGGATCTTCCTTCAACTCCAAAGCTTTGTCATAGTATTTAGCTGCAATGTCCATTTGCTGTTTGTGCGTATAGAAGAGACCCCAATCTCGAAGGATGCCATGTTCGTGTTCGGGGGTCCAAGCAATACGTTCCCATGGCTGCACAACAGGTGCAGTTTTATCTAGTGCTGGTTGTTTTTTATTCGGCCCGGTTTGTGCAGATTGCATTTTGTTGAATTTATGTCAACAAAAAATTTTGAAACTTATCAAATGAAAACACACAAAAGAAGATTTTTGTCCTTGAGGAGCCAAAATTTCGAAACTGGTGTTTTAAAAAATTTGACAAATACAAATTAATTCTATCAACTTCGATAAATTTTAATAATTTTTCTGTTTTAACAAAGTGTTTCAAGATCAAAGACAAACCAAATTTAAAAGTTCGTTTATTTTAAGACGATTCCAAAAATATATAGGCTTTATATATAGCTTGAGTTGGTTCGTTAAGAAAAAAAGAGGATCTTGACTACATCGTGGACACATTCGTAGGTTTTGACGTGACAGCGTATCTTTGTCCTTGCTCCAATCCTTTCTTTTATTTCCAAACGTGTCCTCATTCTTATCCTTATTTCTATATATGTTCTAATAATTGCCCTTATTCTTGTTCAAACTCCTTATTTAATATTTGTCCAAATTCCTAACCTTAATCTTGTTCGAACGCCCTTCCTAAGCCATTTCCCACTCCTTTTCCTAATCTTTGTCTTAAATCTTGTTCTTAGTGTGTCCAAATCCTTTTTCTATCCCTTGTCCCAATTTCTTACTCTTACCCTTTTCCCAATCTTGTCCTAAATATTGTTTTATGAGTGTCTGAATCTTTATCCTTTTCCTTGTTAAAATCTGTGTCACAATCCTTTTCTGAATTCTAATCCTTTTCCGATTCTATACGCTAATCTCTGTCCAAACCTTTGTCCTACTCCTTATCTTACCTAATCCTTATAAGACGCCATTATTTTTTATTATATTTATCATTTGATCGAAAACTTCAGCTTTGCTGTCGTTCCATGAAGTTAACCGTGGCACCATAAGTCACGAAGTTATAGTTCCATATGAACTTCCATACAATGATTTTTCATTGTTTTTGCATTTTTACTGCATTAAGTGGTTGCCTCTGTAGTATAGTGTCTCTAAATTAATTTTTTTTTTTTTTTTCATTTTCGTTATGTGGTCAAACGTTATTTTTTTCTGTCGTTAAATAGAATTTTATCGAACATTTTTACTTAGCGAGTAATAAATCCATGCCACAATATTGCATTTTTGTTGCATAAGCTGCTACCCACGCGATCTGACGACGTCATAATTTATTTTTTATTTTTGTCCTAAGGACAAGTATATATCCTTAATATCTGGGTCGTTTTTTGGGTTTCAAATTAGCTGTAAATTTGTTTGATCAGCTGTTAACTTGCAAGTTTTTACTAGTTTCTGTTCACGTACTTTTTCTGCTATTTTTTTCTTTGTGAAAATTTCTCTCTCAATTCTTCTTTTACTCTCTCCCTGCAAGTTTTAACAAGTAAAGTACGTGAACAAACCTATATTTAGCACTAAGCTACAATCTGAAAAACAAAATAAAAAAATTGTTTGCTCTTGGTGATTTGAGAACTTAATTCTTAGCATTTCGGAATGCTTGAAAATCAATTTTCACTATTCAAATAGACCACATTCCAATGAGTCTGTGAGTGTGACCGATAAGACTGGCCATGGGACGGTGAATGCACGCATTATCGCACTTTGATTACGGACTTTGTGCTGCCTGAAATTGAAACCCGTGATCTCAACGACATCTGACCAGAAAATGTTATATTACACCTCTAGATTGATAGCTCTTTGGGGCTACAGTAAGACCTTAATCTAGATGGATAATCCAACTGTGTTTCCTTGTAAACCATAATAAAACGATCTCACAATCCATATATGATCCAGCATTTACGCGACTAAGTAAAGTTTTATATTTTTAATTTAGCAAAAATATTGCATATATCTTTATTTCAATTTAATTTTCAGTTTTTAAGAATAAACAAAAGGAAAACAAAAATAACATAAATTGTAATATATAATTGTAAATATTTAAAACGTGTGTTTCTAACCAAATAATCGTTATTTGCAATATGTATTTTTAATGTTATGAACGTGTTGTTTGAGTACAAAAATGTTTTGTGTAACGCAGTTACATTACAATGGTTTTTCTGAACTGTCTATAAAAAATCGACAATTAATAGCAGTTCATTAATTTTTATACCATATGGTGTACAGAGTTTTAAGTCGCTTAGTATTAAACATTAATAAAATCAATAAACGCGCATTTATTATATGGGGGGAAAAAACATTCAATAAGAAAATATAAATTCTACATAGTTTAACATGCAAAGCAGCATTTCGAGATGTTTTAAAAAGTATTTTTTTGAAGAATATTAAAAACCATAAAAAAAATTATAAAATAATATAAGCGATGAACTAATACGAAATCTTATTTTTGTTGAAACTTTGTTCATTGCAACGATAATCAATTAAAGGGAAATTAAAATCATGGGCGTATTCGCTAACTGCAAAAACAATAAAATTATAATTAAGTATTTTGAAGCAAGTAAGAGGGGGGATAGGTAAGAAAAAAAAATAATTTTAACAATAATTTTCACAAGTTTCTTAACAACAAAACAAAAGGAAATTGAGTAAATTGAAAATGAGCGAATGAGATTTAATTACATGGCTTAGTTAGAAGATAGCCGTTTTCAAGACAATTTAAGTTACATGCAATTTTTCGTTCGATTCCTGAAACAAATTGCATTATTCGATAGATTTAAGATTAAATCGACTTTTGGTAATATTATAAGTTTCGAATGCATGATCAATTCCATGCATTTGTTTTTCTATATTATACAAGAGAGTAACGCTTCAATATTGATAAACAACAAAGTTTAGAGTATTAAAGAGAACTCCGTTGTGAAATCCGAGAGAAACTTAAATAATCTTTTTCGATTTATCGGGAAGTTAGGCTTTAATGTTTCTGCGCTCAAGCAAGAAAGGTCTCCTTTTCAATTTTTATAAACTTTCAATTGTTACGTTCTTTGTTTGATTGAAGTGTAATACATCTAGCTTTTTTATACATTTGCGGTAAAAAGAAGTTTTTAACATAAGCTGTTTTTAAACGTATGCCTTGATAATGAGTCTTGCTGTCATCACTCATAATGTGGAGAGATGCCATCATGGACAGCATCCCATTGGAAGAGTGGAAGGAGTTCTTTTACTTTCTTTACAACAGATGGTTTCGGGAAGCTGAACGAACACATAATATAATTAGATATTTTAAGAAATCCAATAAAGTATTATTTACCTGTTGCTATCTATATTGTAAAAATTTATGACAGCTGTTTTCCAGTTGTACACATTTGGATAGTTTGTCTTGGTTATTTCGACATTTAAAATCGCATTTAAGACATCTAAATCACGCTTGGTTGGCTCGTTTCTAAAAGATTTAAAATAAATAAACATTAAATTGAGTTATTTTGTTTGAAATAAAGGAATTTTGTTGGATAAAAAAAAAAAAAAAAAAAAAAATGGTAGAGATATTTTTGTTGAGTTGCAGTACACTTTGGCTCCTTTACCGTTCTCCATTTTTAATCATGCAGTAAGACCACATTGACAAAAAAAAAAGAGTGATTCGATTCCTAATCTTCTCTTGTACTGAAAATAACAGATAGTTTCTTGTAAAATCCTTTTTTGACGTGACGACGTTACCGCGAAGGTTTAAAAAAAAGTTAAAAATGCATCGGTGTTGCATAGAATTGAAACTCGATGAGTACGGGGGGCTACGATAAAATTAATAGTGCGACAGTAAAGGTTAATTCTCTGACTTCATGACAAAAATAAAATAAAAATTAAAGACGTCATTGGGACGTGGAGAGAGCTGCCTAAGCAACGAAACTGCTAGTATGTTGCAGGGAATTATAATGCACCATGATCGGTGCTACGGTTCAAAATAAAAAACTAGTTTTTCACTTCCATGACAAAAAAAAACAAAAAAAAAATCATGAGGAATATGGAAATGTAGGATTTATACTTGGCCTTACGACAAAAATCTGAAAAAAGGATCTAAACAATGATTAGGCCCAGAAATAAAATAAGGAGTTAGACACAGGTTTGGAAAAATATTAGAGCATGGAATTGGACTAGGATTAGGGTAAGAATTTAGACAAGGATTAGGACAAGGACTATGACAAGGATTGAAACAAAGATTAAGTCAAACTCTTAGAAGCACTTAAAACAATATGCAGGACAAGATTGGGAAAACAATAAGGACAAGAAATAGAACGAGGAATAGAACAAGGATTTGGGCTCACTAGGCACAAGTTTTAGAACAAAGATCGATAAAAATAGGACATGGATTAAAAAAGAAATTCGAACATGGATAAGGTCAGGAATATGTACATTGATTAAATAGTTTGGACAAGAAGTACGACATTAGAATGAGGATATGTTTGGGAACAAAGGAAAGGATAGAGACAAGAAAAAGGTTAAGGAGACTATGCCACGTCAAAACCAATTGGTGCGCCCACGATACAGCTAACTTCTTTTGGAGTTATGTAAACAATGGAATTAATGGGATCAACAAAACCATATTTTGTGGATTTAGATGAATGTCCATGAGGACAATATCTCTAAATTTTAATTACTTGATGTGTAACGCTACTTTGGCTTTCAAAGACTTTTACAGATAGATAAGGTCAAGCATATCCTTTAGAGTTAATTCTGTCTTTTATAACTGTGCAAGCAACAATACAAGCTCGCTCACAAAAATCAAAAACTTATATTCACTTATTTCAGCGGCCAGGGTCGAATTCGTTTAGAAGTGCGTGAAGCACTCGATGTCAATTCGAGACTAGAACCCAGCTGCAACAGAAAATTGTTCAATTGAAATTAATTTTTGTGATCGGCCGTCACCTCTCTGCAGACAATGGCAAACTTGAGAGAGTAAAATAATGTCATATAAAGCACTGTGACTTTGATTTTTTGCCCTATAAATTCGCCCTATTTTTTGTTTCAGAAACACTAAAATTTTTAACTTTAAATGAAATAGAGATTTCATAGAGATAAATAGTCAAATGCACTACTTAAAATGACACTCGCGAGAAGTGGAAGAAAGTTGTATGTTGGAGAATGTTAAACATTCAAAATGGATGCCATTTATTACTTGATTTTTGACTTGAGGCCAACCAACATTTCAAAGCTCAGGCGATGACATGACTAATTACGAGAACAAGTGTTTGAATTCGCAAACCAACCTCTAAATTAAGATTAATCTTACCCATTAACAAAAATATTATATTTCTCCTCCAGTGTATCGTCAATTAAACTTAAACGTGACAGGCTCTCGGGTGGAGTAAGCCACACATCCTCTTCTTCTTCCGTTTCCGACCCACCAAAATCGGACTGAAAATAGACAAGAAATAACACTTTTAGACTTAGTTTTTGACACCACAAAACTTTAACATTTACTTACCCAAAAAATGTCATCTTCAACATCGTCTTCGGAGTCATACGATGCAAGAGTTCCCCATTGAATGAAATTTCCCGATACTATATCTGTTTTGTCCTTTTCATCGCGTACGCGCTGCTTTTCAGCAGCAATTTCTTGCTGGGCTTGTTGGTGATTTTTATAACGTGTTTCCATGCGATTGCGACGGCTTGTCTTGCGACTGAGATTAGTCTCCCACTGGCATTTACAGTCGTCTTCCGCTAGCCAGGCTTTTGAACACATGTCCTCGGTTTTTAGATTTTCAGGCAGTATTTCTAGAATTGGAACAGGCAAAAATTTATTTATTTTTAAATTTTTAAAAATCTGGAAATATGCAGATATCAGAAACTTACTTGAAGTGTCTAAGAAATCTATGATTTTCTTGCAAACACACTGTAGCTGCTCCTTACGTTCGCCAGGTGACACCAAAATATGCATCAGGCACTTTCGAATCTATTAAAAGAACAAAAATAATATTCATTTTAAAATTGTACCACATGCATTTCCCACAAACCTTTGACTTTGTTTCGTCATCTATGTCTTGCGAGTTTCCCAAATAGTTGGCTATTAAGTTTGCGAACCGCGCATGCACCTTGCTAAAGTTAACATTAAGGAAGCGGGCATCATCTTTAAAACTACAAATTAGAGATTTCAGTCTTTTGAGCTCGGAAAGAAAAGTATCATTAATCGAAACAATGTTATCGATATTATGAAGAATAGTCTTGGTCATGCGTTTGGCAAAAACCTGCAGCGATTTTTCAACACATGTATAGGGTGTGGTCGACTGTGGTGCATTGACGCTATTGAAGTTGTTTACTTTTTGGCTTTGAGTTGGTTCATAGAAACCATTGCGTGTAACATCCATGGCGTCGGTGGGGGTGTCTTTGCGAAACCCGAATTTCTCAAGAGCGCTACAAACATCGTCAAACATAACTGCTGAATTAGTAGCAGCCTGAGCAGCTTTCTTCGCCACCTCCGCCTCACGCACTCGGTTGGCAAAAAAGTTTTCTAGTTTCTCTAACCCCTTCAAGGAGGCAATATCAATGAAAGTGTTGAGGAAATCCCAGTACTCGCGCCATTCAACATTCTGTTCTTTTGCCAATTGGCGACCAACCAGCTCCAAACCTTTCTCAGTGTCGGTGATTTTTATGTGACGTTCTTTAAATCCTGGACTATCGTACAGCTCTCTTTCGCACGCAATCGAAGTATTGTGATATTCTTCAACATGATCGAACACTACGGGTGAGGATTCGTATTGCTCGCGATAAGTGAAGAACATTTCCTTCTTCTGACGCATTATAGGCGTGCGTGGGCATAGCGTGCTTTTTAACAAGCTCATTTGAGGTGCTTGCTTATGATGTTCCTGATTATTGTTCGCTTCGGATTGAGGCAAAGAGGCAATAGTTGGTTCCAAATCAGATGCGTCAGGGGAATGATTGCCGTTTTGCTTATCGGCATTGGATGCGCCGTTAGAAGAGATTTCCAAATTCAATTCATCTGCGGTGACATCAAGTGATGAGCCATTATGTTGCTGTTCAGCGCGCTGCTTATTTGGATGAGGCGTAGGCGGTCCTGTGTTGAAGAGCTTTCGGCGCTGAAGTTTAGGTGACTCAAAACTACGATTGGCGTGTACTGTCTTTGCTGGAGTTAGCGATCTAATGGGTGATGAAATGTAAGGACTGTGTGCTATGGGGGAAGACGTGTTGCTGCCGATGCGAGGTGGCGTTTTCCAACGACGACAAAATTGCTAAAAATAAAATCATGAATTATTTCATACAATTTCTAACCGCCCAACTCACATTGGCTTCCTTTTTGCTCATTGGTCCAGCCAATGCATGTATTTTCACTTCCGGACTAAGAGGGTCACAATTCAGATTCTGAAAGTATTCACAAATATTTTGACACTCTTCGCAATGGCAATTGAAATATACTAAACTCAACACTACACAAAACTTACTGGAGGATTTTTAGCCGTAAATGGTTGTCCAATCTGAGGAGGCATTGCGTTGTCGACAGAGCGAATGACTGGCACATAAAAATTTTCCTGCATTAAGCGCTGTATTTTCTCATAATTTTCATAATTATGTGGTGACCGTGTGCAAATTATCTTAAAGAATAAGTAAAAATACAAAAATTAATCGCATTACAACAAGCAGTTATGTATATAAAAAGGATTCAGAGTGAAACTTTTGTGAGTACAACATTCCTAAAATAGAAAATTATTTTTTGATGTTTCATTTGTTTTAGAGTAACTGTCACCATTATGGTCCTAATCTTTGACCAAACCGGTTGGCAGTAGATCCTTCTAAGGGAGATTAGTAAATATCTTGCCAAGATCTGTTATCTAATAGAAAATGATATTTGTGCTAGAGGATGACCAAAAAATACATTTGGAAAAGTATAAGCCCTATAGAGAGTGGTGATATTCAAAGTTTATTCGTGATATTCAAAGTTTAGCTATATCATCAATTTTCGAAGAGCACAGTAATTTCTTGATGGAATATAAATGACAAATCGGGGCGTCTTCCGAAAGGAAATGTATAGACTCAAGAACAAAAGGTCTTTAACACCAGAAATGATATGAAAGTATATTTAAACCTACTTGTGAGGGCAGTTGATATTCGCTATTGTGTGTCATCTTGCACATCGGATATGATGTTAATACTTCAACCATTTCTAAGGCGCCAATTTTCGCAGCCAAATGCAAAGGTGTCTCATTGCGTCCTTTCTCCGGTATATTTAAATAGTAATCGAGCAGATTCGCAGCCAATTCTTTGCACATAACCATATCGTTCTTCTTGCCTGTTAGCAAATCAATGAAATTAGGATCGGAAACTGTCTGAAGAATTAAGTCTGCAATGCGTGACTTATTTGAAATAGCGCAAACGTGCAAGGCGTTATAACGATAGCCTTCTTTGAGAGCCGTTGGAGTATCTCCGGAACTAACAAGGAAACGCGGATTATCCCAAATAATAGACTTGACATGTTCATAATCGCCGGATTCGATAACGTGTCGAAATTTTATAAGTTCCTGTTTGGTAGGAGCACGAAATGCGGCCTTTTCTACAGCCGCTGTTGAAGCTATAAAATAAAGTTAGTTATAATCGATCGGAGAGAAAATTATAAAATTTGTCAACTTACTCTTGACATCATTGTATTTGTTTTGTACCACTTCGTAACCTGTTTCCGCATACTTCGCGGCATCATCTGTGTTACTAAATTCGCGCAAACGCGCATCTTTATGCATTTTAAGCACTTGGAGTGCATCATACTTTTTTCGAAATACAAATGGAGATTCAACTGCAAAGAAAAGCGGGGTTAATATCATTAAAAATGCTGGGTAACTACTAAGGGATATGAGTAATATTGAGAGTGATTGAGTGATTAAGTATTATAATTTTAATTTAAAAAGGTTTCTTCTTATTCGCCACCTTCTATAAATAAAAGTTTAAAATTACGCGATGTTTTTATTAAAATTATTGAACGAATTGACCGTTCTACGTGTTTTAAGTGGAACCGTTGCAGGGCGGTTCCAGGAATATATTTCGGGGGGGTTTCAAAAATATTTATGTACGTTATATATATAAAGGGTAGTTAAATTTTAAAGGCCGATGTTGATTTTGAATAAAACACAAATTATTAAGGAAATTATTGTCATTTCATTTTATTATGATAATATTGGTATGGTTCAATTATGCATGGAACAAAATATCGGCTAAATGGCCGCCGCGACTTCGATGGCACACCTTCATCCGATTGTCCAAATTTTCGATGACGCCGAGGCATAAGTGAGGTTCTATGCCGTTAATGTGCCGAATTATCTCATCCTTTAGCTTTTGAATTGTTGCTTGCTTATCGACGTACACCTTTTCTTTCAAATAACCCCAAAGAAAGAAGTCCAACGGTGTCATCGCCACCACGTGAGATAACACGACAATTGAATTTGTCGCGCAAAAGAGCCATTGTTTCGTTAGCTGTGTGGCAAGTGGCACCGTCCTGTTGAAACCACATATCGTCCCCATTAATATCTTCCAATTCGGGCCATAAAAAGTTCGTTATCATCTCACGATAGCGAACACCATTCACAGCTACTGTCTGACCGGCATCATTTTGGAAAAAATACGGCCCAATGATGCTGCCAGCCCATAAACCGCACCAAACAGTCACTCTTTGTGGGTGCATTGGTTTTTTTGACAATCACTCTTGGATTATCATTCGCCCAAATGCGGCAATTTTGCTTATTGACGAATCCACTGAGGTGAAAATGAGCCTCATCACTGAAGATGATTTTCTTCGAAAATTTATCATCCACTGTTGCCATTTCTTGCCACCATTCTGACCGTGTAAATGCAAGTTTTTATCCATAATGTTCATCAACGACGAGCGTGAGAGGTGCAATTGTTGGGTACGACGACGAGTTGAGGTGGACGGCTCTTCAGCCACACTATCGCGAACAGCAGCAATATTTTCTGCAGTACTAGCTGTACGAGCATGCACTGGTGTTTCATATCTCCTACAGACCTGGTTTGTTCAAATTTTTGCACGATTTTTCCGATTGTACGCACAATTGGACGATTAAATTGACCGAAAAAATCACGAAGTGCTCGATATGCATTTTGATTTGAAAGCCCATTTTCATAATAAGCCTGAATAACTTTAACGGTTCAAATTGAATTATTCTGAAATTGAGAAATGTCAAATGAAATGCAGAAAAAAACTTGACATTTAGGTGGGGTTTATATTCAACATCTGCCCTTAAAATTTAACCACCCTTTATATACATTAGAGCCGAATACAAATCTAAAAGGCCAACATAAAACCAACATCAAAATAAATAAAAACTACAAAAACCTCAATTTTTTCAGACCTTATCCAGTTCTAGGCAACCTTAGCTGTATGCTTCGGGTCGTTATAATGCATAAAGATGCAGTTTACTGGCATAGAACTGAATGCAAATGGTTCCATTTTATTCTGGAGTATGCTTAAAAAACAAATTTGTCAATACTGAACAATAGACCTACTCCACGCGAGAAAATGCGCCTCATACCAGCACGCTTCCGCCACCGTGCTTAACATTTTTGATGGTGTATTAAGATTTAAATTGCTGACATTTTAGGCGATGCACAAACGTTTTGCCATCAGATCCGATACAATTTATCTTTGTTTCGTCGCTACATAATATTCTTTTCCAAAATTTAACCCCCAGCTGGCCAGCTCAAAACCTGATCTTAATCCCAAAGAAAATCTTTGGAATGAAATAAAGGTTAAGATCGGGCAGAAAAAATTACAAATATGCGGACAAACTTTGGGTGGGTATC
The DNA here is from genome assembly GCA_943735915.1 of Pherbina coryleti. NCBI lineage: Eukaryota > Metazoa > Arthropoda > Insecta > Diptera > Sciomyzidae > Pherbina > Pherbina coryleti. The sequence goes on from OX030951.1 coordinate 69,823,346, forward strand.
CAAAAATATTGGTACTCCATCCCCCAGAGCAGATGCGCGAAAGATGCAAACTACTATATAATATGTACCTATATCGTAATTTAATATAAGGTAAAATGTAATAAATGTTTTCTTTTTTATAGATCTTCACAAGGGTGTTATTTCTGTGTCCAGCCAAAAGCGATGCTATGTTGACTTAAATAGGTATATTAATCAAAACTAATTTATGAAAAAGTTGTTTTAGTTTTTTTTTAAGTTTTTTCTTTATCCTTTAAATATAAAATGAAATATTTAGTTTCAGGTACGAATTATTTTTCAGGAAAATGTGAAATAACTGAACAATTATAATATTTTTCTATAGTGTGCTATTTCTCTGTCCATAGCTGGAAATGCAGTTGTGTGAATGATTTTCGCTTCTACGGCATAGTCTGATTCGCTTTTGCTTTTTATTTATGTATTAAGAAGATCTATATTTCTGTCTAAAACAAAATTTTGAATAATTGAATATTCGTTTAATGTGTAAATTATTGACGATTAGTAATATTTTGTGCGATAAAGCGAATATTTTTTCAAAAGTGGTGAGTGATTGGAGCTAAGATCATTACTACTAGGATATTTCCATGTGAATATGGACACGGTATAAGAATATATCATTGCTTTGCAACCTGCAACTATATCCACATTAATGTTTATTATAAGCAGCATTACCATCAAATGTCAAATTTAAAATTTCAAATTTGAATTCATTTTAATCGTCTGTTCTAGTTACTGTGTGTATACGTGCTTTCAGTGTAAATTAAAAAGCATTTTTAAATCGTAAATTTTCCGTGTTTCTTGTCATAAGTTGGTAAGTAAAGTTTATGTACATATCTTATATAACATAACGTCATCTGCTCAATAATGCATTGTAATAATAATTTTGAAAAATATAAGAACTAAAAAATGAAGAAAGAAAATGGCCTTGTTTTTTGAAACGCGAGTTACCAAATACCTTTTTTCTAGTACAGTTGTCATATGTTGTCTAAATCAAAATATACTTGAATTCTCTTTTTGTGTTTAACTTTGCAACGAATAACGGTAAAAACTTCCTCCGTTTGACTTTATTGGACTTAAATTACTGAGACCACTTTTAGTAACGCGAGTTACCGGTGACTCGTATCATCATAATCAGCTATGGGCAGAGAGCGCTCTGGGAGCGTTGAGAGCTTACGTAGCAACACAAAACGCAACAACAAATCAAAGACACAAGACAGACTCAGAAACAACACAGAAGCTTTAAATGTAGTGGTGCCCATACCCGATCTTAATTTAACAGCATTTTTTTAATTTTTATCAATATTTTTGGGCTCATACTTTTTTTTTGGTTTAGGTCATAATGCCGCTCTCAGCTGCCGAAAAAAATGAAAAGAAGAAGAGAAAAATTAAAACACGAGGGGAAATATGACGATTTCAAAAAGAAACACCAGAATCAGAAAGGAAAAAGATTATACTTAGTCGAAGAAATAAAACGAGGGAATGGGTACAAAGATTTAGAGAGAAAAAACTTCTTAAAGTTATTCAGGAAGAGAAGAATTGTTCATCCTTCAGCACTCCGCAGGCTTTCGGAAAAGCGATGGCACGTATTCGTCGATCTCTACCCAAAAATCCACTAAAAGCTAAACAAGTCTTTGGCAAGTTGCTGAATGACTTTAACGTGGAGTCAAACAACTTTCACTCAGAGCAAGGAAATCGTTCATCTGCGTTGAGTAAGGAAGTAGTAATCAAATTATAGAATTCTATCAACGTGACGATATAAGCCGATAAGATCCAAGCCTTAAAGATTTCATTAGTATTCGTAACGAAGATGGAATGAAAGAAAAAAGACTCAGGTTCGACATTTATTTGACTCTCATGGAGCAGGACAGCACATGGAGCAATTGTCCAAAGGAGAAAGCTTGCAGAACTAAGACCAAAATATGTCTACCTTTCTAATAAGCTTCCCCATAATGTATGCATGTGCAAATATCACGAGAACTAAGCACTAGCGTTGTGATAATCCAAGCAAAGAGTTCTGGTTAAATGATTGTAATATCTGCAAACCAGTGTTGAAAGAACAATTAGAAGAGTGGGCTTGTGATAAATTAGCTATTGAAGTTTCCTGGTATGTGTGGAAGGACCATAATGGCAAACTGAGCAAGCTTCAAGAAACAGATACAATTACTAAACTCATTGAGCACATTTTGGAAATAACTCCGAAGTTTTTTGAACATTCTTATATTAAACTGTGCCAAGCTGACTGCTATCAAAAAGAAAAAACTTGCTATATGGTCTGATGGACCAAGCTCGTAATTACAAACATATTTAGTCATTGCTAACAGCATTAAAATTCTGGAAGAAAGAAACAGAGTACGGTTAATTTGGAACTAATTTGCAACATTCCATGGAAAGGGGCCTGTTGGGAAGAAAAAACCTGCTATTACGAAGAAGTTTATGGATCTGGAAGTGACAGTAATGGTTGTGATGATAATTTATCATTACCTGTATTAAAATCACAATTAAATACCGGATACTTTTTATTATAAAATTTTTATTATAAAATTTTTATTTAATATTTATATAATCCTTATATAATTCTAATTTTTGTTCACTAGCGCTAGAAAGTGCTCTTTATTTTAGTATGGAAAAAGGTACTAATGCAAGTTAGCAGTTTTTTATAACGCGAGTTACCCGTAATTTTCAGATTATTTTAAAAACTATAATTTAAATTTTGTTTCTAATAAATAAAATCATGTTTAAATCCAATCCTGCTGTTTTAATTGATGTCTTATATAAAGCAATCTACCAGCAAATTTCGCAAAATTTTTCGAAAGATATTTACTCTCTGAATCTGTTGTCCAAAAATGGTAACGCGAGTTGCTTACACAATTTATCATTTCACTGAATAAATATTATGTAACCATCGCATTTTTATAGTTATCTAGAACATAAAAATTGTATTATGCTCTTAAGGAATCCAAATGCATTAGTTTATCCAAGTAATTAAAAATGAAAGCTAAATTCAATAAAATTATCTGCTTGTAACGCGAGATACCATGGAATCACCCACTAATTATTTACAAGCAGTTTCTAGGGATGCCGTGGTATATAGTAAAGTCAAGAAGGTCGGGTTTCTTAATTGGGTCCTTAGGCCAATAAGTTGGTGCGCCAGTTAACAGACATGAAAAGTTGCTGTGAGTAAGACACTTATACAATTATTTTCTTTTGGGTTAATAAGTTTTCAACCCCACCAAGGGTGCTTGCCATTAAAGTCACCTTCTATCATAAATCACACCCCCGCCCTGTAAGGAGTTGTTGATGTTCAGTCCACCCAATTTATTGGTGTGGTGGACAGTATATGGATGAAATGACGTAGTACAACTTTAATGGACGCCACTTGAAAAGAAATTTTTTGCACAAAATTCAACGTAGAGTATTCAATTTTTGATTTTATTAATGTACCAAAGCAATCCTGCATGAGCTCTATTATCAGGTTGATTAACATGAATTAAGTCATGATCTTTCAAAAGTATCAAAAGTATATCGAAAGTTTGTTTTTAAGAAAATTTCAATCTCATGAATATGGTTGGAAAGCCAATTCTATTTGCGAGGCACGAGTTTAATTATAGGTATTATTTAGTCGCGGGAACTTAACTGGCATAATAAATAAAAATTAAATTTGTTTGCCAAAATTATCAGTCAAAACATTTAAATAAAAGCTAGTGCCTTCTAATTCTGAAACATTTAAATAACTTGCTTGGATAAATAAATACATACAAATTTGCACTTAAGCTACAACATGCTAAACTTTTTTATTATTACTTGGACTTCTCTCCAAAATGAAGAAAAACCAGATTGAATTGAAACATGTAATAAAATTTTAATTTTAATTAAATAAATAAACATGCGTGATTTGAATATATTTAAAACATTCAAGTAAACTATTCCTAGCTTGTACGAATCTAACTATTGAACTACAACAACACTCCCACCGAATCGAACAGGTTGCGATTGAACGATCAATTGTGTAATCGACTAGAACTGATAGCTCATTAAAACGTAAATATTTGAGCAGAACTATTAAAGGTCTTGCATTAAATAAATAAGCGCCATTTGTCGTCATTTGAACAGCAACAGAAACTATTGATTTTTTTAAATGCAGTTTTCATTCAAGATCAAACATAGCGAAGTAAATAAATAAGACCAATTGTGATATGTTAATTAAAAGTAAAAAAAAAAATATATAGTTAGTTTATTACGTTGAAATTAAATCAAATATTTATTTTCGTATCCTAACATGAATAGCACTTTTCTTTTATGAATAAATTTAAAGTAGAACATATTTTGCTTGGTGGTTTTCAAATATTGTTGATTGCCTCGGCAGAGGCATTTAATGATGTTAAAGTAATTAAAATATTATTGGCGAATTCGAGTTTGAAACCTAATAGCTGTGGTTGATTGAATCATCAATGCTACTATTCACAACCACCGCCTTAAAAACTGTCTCCCTACAATAAATGAACACAGCAACAGTCTACATAAGATGACGTTGTTTTTATTCAAAGATGTTTTAACGCAACAACTTTTTCACAGATTAGACGCTGGTTGGTGGCTTGTCATTCGACCAAATCTATTACAGATCGACTGAGCATCATGCAAAACTTTAGTTACAGTGGTTACAAATCGGATTTTACAATAGAAAAAATATACAATAAAATTGTAAACAAACTTTATGGAGGCACTTATGAAAAGCTAAAAGTACTCGTAGAAGAAGAAATTTCAAATCACGCTAAGGATTACGGTTAAACATGTTTTAAAATTGCTCAAAATGAAATTCCTAACTCACGCGGCATCCATCTTGCAAGCAGCTTTTTCATAGCTAAATGATTAAGCAAAGCAAAATCGAAACCACCGAAACAGTTTGTATCGTTGAACCCTCAGCTATCTCATACACTTTCGCTTTCGGATTATCTAATACGATATCATGGATTCAAGCATCTTTCTAAGATATCTATCAGTTGAATAGAGGCACCATCCCAATTGAAAACGGGAATCTAGTAACAGATATCCAGAGTACACTGATGATGTGGAGGGAACACTTCTCAAGGCTTCTGAATGGCGACGACGACAACAATCCCGCCAATAGAGATGATATCCCGGAGCCGATGGCCTACCTGCTGAGCTCTTCAAGAATGGAGGCGAAGCTCTATTTAAATGCACTTATGAACTGCTATGCAGAATATGGTTGGGAGAATGCATTCCAAATGATTGGAATATCAGTGTGCTCTGCCCAATCCACAAGAAAGGCGATCACATCATTTGCGCCAACTACCGTGGGATAAGCCTTCTTAATATCGCATATAAGATCCTGTCGAGCGTATTATGTGAAAGACTGAAGCCCATCGTAAACCAGCTGATTAGACCTTATCAGAGTGGCTTCAGACCTGGCAAATCCACCATAGACCAGCTATTTGCGCTACGACAAATCTTGGAAAAGACCCTAGAGAAACAAATCGGTACGCACCATCTTTTTTTCGATTACAAAGCCGCCTTCGACAGTCCAATAAGGAATCATCTATACTCCACCATGTCTGAATTTAGTATTCCTGTAAAGCTCATACGTCTTTGCAGAATGACACTGAGCAACACCAGCAGCATAGTTAAAATCGGGAAGGATCTCACTCCTCCATTCGATACCAAACGAGGTTTCAGACAAGGTGATTCCTTATCGTGCGACTTTTTTAACCTAATGATGAAGAAGATCATCCGAGCTGCTGATTTGAGACGTAGTGGCATGAAATTCTACAAATCTGTGGTCACAAGGAATAACAGCCTAACTCAAAATATCGTAAAAACGTGATGTTTTATTTTCCTTACCTCGTCTGTTTCCCGGTAAAAAAGCGAACTGGTATTTATGCAAAATGAAAGGACATTCATGTATCTATAAGTTCCATGTTCGATTGTTCCATTAACTTCTAGGAAACAGACGAGGTAAAGAAAATAAAACATCCCGTTTTTACGATATTTTGAGTTAGGCTGTTATACCTTGTGACCACAAAAATGTATTATGCTGCTGGCGTATGCTGATGATATCGATATCATTGGCCATAATACGAGCAAAGTCAGTGCAGCATTCTCTAGATTATTGAAAGAGTCGAGTCGAATGGGTCTTGCAGTGAACGCAGATAAGACGCAATACCTAGTGTCAACAAATAAATGGTCCCAGCCTCTTGGAAACCACGTCACTGTTGACAACATCTCCTTCGAGGTTGTTAAGGACTTCGTCTACCTGGGATCCAGCGTAAACTCTTTCAACGATGTCAGTATTGAGATAAAACGAAGGATAACTCTTGCCAACAGGTGTTACTTTGGGCTGAGTAGGCAATTGAGAAGCAGAGCCCTCTCTCGACGAACAAAACTCACGCTCTATAAGTCACTAATCATGCCCGTCCTATTATATGCAGCACAAACCTGGACGTTGAGCAGTTCTGATGAAAAGACTTTGGAGCATTCGAGAGAAAGATTCTTCGTAAGATCTTCGGTCCAATCTGCGTCAATGGCGAGTACCGAATTCGATGGAACCACGAGCTGTATGAGCTGTAATACATGGTCCAATAAGTCCCGAGAATAACAACTAGGTGGCACGTCTAAAGAAATATCGATATAATATTTCGATAGTTCCAACCTTCAAGCAATATGTGTAAAAATTGCATGACAATCTAACATTAAGTTCAGAAGTTGCAGTGATTTAAGTAACGCTACTTACTGTTGATATTTTCAAAATCATGGATTCAAAGCAATTCTGTGTGTTGATCTATCACTGTTTTTTATGGGAAAAACCAAGATGAGCAATGGCTTCGAAAGTATTATTCGGACTCTGCTCCGTCAAAAGCAACCATTTGCCAATGGTATGCTGAATTAAAACTTGGTCGTACAGACACAAATGATGCTGAACGTTCAGGACGCCCAAATGAGGCAGTTCCACAAAACATAAAAAAGTACACAAAATGGTATTGGCCGACCGTAAAGTGAAGGTGCGCGAGCTAGCTGAGGCTCTGAAGATATCGAAAGGCAGTTTGGGAACAATATTACAGGAACATTTGTCGATGAGAAAGCACCCATTTAGAAGTGACGCGTTTTCTCACACCGGACCAAAAACAACAACGTGTCGATGATTCAGAGAGCTGTTTGGCACTGTTTACAAAGAATAAACAGGAATTTTTGCGTCGGTATATGACAATGGATGAAACATGGATCCACCATTACACACCGGAATCAAAATGGTCGTCAGCTGAGTGGAGAGCAAAAACACAACAGTTGGCTGAAAAGGTTATGGCATCTGTATTTTGGGATGAGCATTGAATTTTTTTTTCGAATGTTTCTCGAAAAAGGAAAAACAATCAACAGCGATTATTATATACCGTTGTTGGAGCGTTTGAAGGATGAAATCGCGAAAATTCGGCCCCATTTCAATAAGAAAAAAATTATTTTTCACCAACACAATGCGCCGTGTCACAAATCGATGAAAACGATGGCGAAAATCCACGAATTGGGCTTCGAATTGCTTCCTGATCCACCGATTTCGCCAGATTTGACCGCCAGCGACTACTGGCTCTTTGCTGACCCCAAAAATTTGATTGCCGGCAAGATATTTGGCTCCAATGAAGAGGTGATGGCTGAAACTGAAGCGTATTTTGAGGCGAAGCACAAATTGTTCTACAAAACCGGTATTGAAAAGTTAGAAAAGCGGTGGGATGAATGTATTGCTCTTGAAGGTACCTATGTTGATGAATAAAAAAGAATATTTGCAAAAAAAGTTTTTTTATTACTTAGTCTCGGGACTTATTGGACCATCTATTATGCTGACATCGACATAGTTAAGCGCATTAAAACCAAGCGGCTCCGCTGGCTAGGTCATGTTGAGCGAATGGGAAACGACAATCCAGGGAAAAAAATATTCGTTTCGGTGCCCGGTGGTGGTCAACGCAGAAGAGGACGCCCACATCTTCGTTGGAAGGATCAGGTGTTGAATAACCTGACCACTCTTGGTGTTTCCAACTGGCGCCAGCAAGCACCAAACAGAAATGCCTGGCGGAATTTCTTATACGAGGCCAAAACCGACCAACGGTTGTAAGCGCCAGATAAGTAATCATGGATTCTGTAGATAATTTCTGCAGTTGCTTACTCTTTTGGACGACCTGAACGTTATTCATCAGAAGACCTTGTACGAGTACGTATGCATTCAGCACACCAAAAAATTGATTTCGGTGGAGAAGATTCACCATAAAATTTGTCAATCGTCTCCCCCTTTGTTTACAGTGTTTTTTCCATTGTTACAAAAAGGACAAAAGTTACTTACTTCAAATGACTATCTCTGACAAACTACTACGTGAAACCGTTCTTGGGTATTAAATAAATTATATTGATTTGAGCCTAGCGATGTCCTCCATGTGTTAAACCTATTCATTTATTTGAAAAATCGTATATTTGACCAAGCCTTTTAGTTTCGACTTGCACTTCATGAATGCACTGAAGATAAAAAAAAAACTGAATTTTTAAAATCTAAAAACCCCAAGACCCCATAATCAAATTTGTAAAAAAGATATAATGTATGGAAATTTTCTAATACTGAACCACTATTTTCGAAATAAATTTGCTCAATTTGCAGGCTGGGGTTCTGGGGTAAGTCTATTCATTATAAAATGACAGATCAAGCTGAGCACAAATAATAAGAGAGGAGATTTAGTTGATGCACAGTGTGGTCAAAAAAGGTATGCGAATTAATTGTGGGGAAAGATGAGCACAGAGGAACATTTATAAGAGTAAAGCTACTCTAAATATCGATTATAAAAATAATCTCTCAAGCAAAACCAACTAGATGTATATATTTACCTCATATTTGGTCTAAATAAAAAATCTTTCAAGATTCTTTTTCCTTAATAACATCAGTCAAAAATCTACATACGTGTACCAAACTAAGGATATTATCACAAGTTATGTTTTGCTTATTTAAAAGCAGCTATATCTTGGCATCGCTTTGCAAACCAGGCAAGCAAATACTTTAATCTTAAAATCGGTCCCATTCGGTTGTTCTACCGGCGCAGAGTCTCAACGCAAGGCACTCGATAGCACAACAGCCTGTTCTACATCGCTGCAAATTGCTGGCAGACGGCGTTATTTTAAGAGTAAGAGACAAGATGCTCAGACTTTGAAACTTTATGCTGATAGTGGCATCATGCATTTTGTCTTGAACTTATTGACTTCAAAATAAAAAAAAAAAAAAAGTACCCTTTAGTGACAATTCAATTATGCCACAACGAACAATTGTTTTGGTGCTGCGCAGCAACTTTATTTTATCAAATATAAGAATAAAGTTCATTTTAATAAAAAAATAAATTAACGGTTCACTCACCTGAAGTGGTTTCACTGCCGTCATCACCACCACCGCCTCCTCCACTAGCAGCAACATAAGATGAGCTGGCTGCTGTGTTGCTGATGGCTCCGTTGCCAGAACCAGCTGCTCCGCTAGTAGAGCTGCCGGCAGCGCCAGACTTCATCGGAATGTAGAGTCCATAGTAGGACATTGTTACACTTTGACGCCTTTCGCTTCAATCCAGGCGATCGTGTTAGATTATTTTTAGCCGAAATTCACTTATATTTGACAATTTTTTTCAGTCTTATCGTAGTGAACTTTTTTCTTTGCCTTTTCAATGTTTTTGCAAATGGCTGATATTGCGAAGTTTTCTTGGAAGCTTAACTTAAAATATTGAATTATTGTTGTTATTTTTTAATATTTTATCATTCAATTTCGATATTTTATCTGTTGTTGCAAAATGTTTTTCACTTTCCACTTTGTTGTTGCTGTTTGCTGCGCTTTTGAATTTCTTTTTGTTTTTCGCGATGCCTTTTTGCGCCTCTTCGAATTAAATTGAAGTTGTTTTAAAGAGCCCGTCGCCGCATTAATAACAAAACAACGGCGTTAAAGAGGGCAACTTTTTTATATTCACTCACCATTAGTTCTTACAAAACTCAAAATAATAACACAACGAATACAAAATTAGCAATAAACAAACATAATAAATTTGTCCGCAAAGAAAAGTTACTTTTTGTTCTACAAATGCGTAAAAATACTGACGAATTTTTATAAAGTTAACAACACTTTTGCAGGAATTTGTGGTGTGATTTTTGTTGTTTTTCAACGTGCGTTCAAATGTTGAGACATCGAGAAACGGTGGAAAACCGCCCACAGGGTGACTCAGCTATAAAAAGTTTTGTTTTTAATTTTAATGATTTTTTTATTTTCAGAAGAGAATTTTATAAGGCGTTCGTGTCCATTACAAAAAGCTCCTATTTGTTTTTTTGAACTGTGTTCATGCTGGGTAAAATTCAGCATTGGCAAATAACGGGATTTCTTTGTTCGTTTTATTCTCTGCGAGTATTTGACTGAAGTCTGCTCACACATGGATGTTTCATTGAACCGCCGATGCAGGCTTTTCTGCTACCTACTGTTTGCGATTAGTATAATTTTGCCTTCTTTTTCTCTTAAAAGCACTGTTATGTTGAATATACTACTTTCTTTTCAATAACTTACTACTAAGTCGGGAAAAAGTTTGCAACGCTTTGACTGAATGATTCATGTCTACAGCGTGATTAAAACTTTGATTGAGTCGATGAAGTATTCAATGTTTCTTTTTTCTCTCGTAGAGAGTTAATTTCTTTAGCTGGACAAACAACAAATTTGAGTTCATTCAGTCATTTGATTAAGGTGTGAGCACAGCCATTAGCTTTAATTTTGACATTTTGTTTCAAAGCTTGATCTTGGATTGGCTGCGTTCAGCAGGTGCAACTGTTGAGCTCAACACGTTGAGTAAATGTACCAGAAAAATAAAAATATGCTATAGACAGGCATTTTTCATAACATGTTCACCAAAGACAGACAATTTTCACAACACATATTGAGCTGATCAGAAACTGATACATATGCGTTTAGCAGGCACACACTCCACAGTTGCACAACAGTTGCACCTGCTGAACGCAGCCATTGCAAGACATCAAAAACTTACTTCGAATTTCGGAAGCATCTCAGAAATACAGGGTGAAACATACAAAAAAGCAGAATAAAAGTAACTTATTTCTGTTTTTTTTTTGTTCTATTGGTATTGTATCATGAACCAAGAAATAAAGATCATGCAAACAAAAGAGCCGCCATATTGTAAACAAAACAAAGCTGATAGGTCTGACGTCATCGGTCACAAATTCTTTTGTTTATGTGTAGCGATTGGATATGAAAAATTATTTCTTGAAGTTTTAAAGAATTATTAGTGTTTATAATTCAGTAATTTTTTGTGTTGTTTATAAAAATGAAGTGTGCTGTAGCGACGTGCAATAATTCCAACAGCAAAAAAAAATATTACTTTAAATTTCGTTACTGCATGAAAATATAAACAAACAAAGTATTCAAACACTTTTTCGCGAATTAAACTTGTTAATTTTATAATTTTCCACTTTTATCTAAGTTTTCACATGTTTTGCATGAAAAACGCATGCAATATAGCTTTTTTTGTGACCGATGACGTAGCACGAAAAATATACTTTTTTCTCGCACTGCTGATTGCTTGATCTTGTCTTGTTGGTTCATGGTATTGTATGGTAAAAATGTGCTTTTTATTTTCCGCTTAGTTGCTTTTTACAAAAAGCTGATTTTTACTCCAGGATGAACGCTTTATTAACATGTTCAAATGAGAACTTATTATGCTAAATCATGTTCATGAAGTTAAATCGAAAAACGAGTTATCAAACGGTAAGTTTATGGGCTGGTATTCTTGCTAATGTCAGTAAAGTTTCTTTTTGTTTTTTATCACATCCGAATCTGAAAGAAGCTTTAAAATTTAACATATCCACTGAAAAGAAATAAATAATTTGAGGTTTTGAATTTTCAACTTTTCAAAAAAGAATAATAGAATGTACGAAAATTAAAATGGAGCAAGCTGGGAAGTAACAGAAGTTTTTCTCACATGAGAGGTGTAACTTGCACAATTGTGAAAGTTTGGTAATGGGATTATGTCAATTGTTTGATTATCTTGACCCAAACAAGAATGAAACGTGTCAGACGTGAGCACGCAAATAGCCCAGCAGCAATTGAACTACATTTGTGAGACAGTTTTCAAACAGTTTCCCGATATCTAATTTTTTTTATAATATCTTGCTTAAAAATTTCCACTTTTGTCACAAAAATTCGTTCCAAAATAATAAATTCATTAAAAATGCTAGTTGAAATAAACCGTATTCATAACTTTTCCAAGACCATTTTTTATTTATTACAAAATGTAAATGAACAAAGCTGTAAATTTGAAACTAGTTCAGCCAATGTGAACGATCTTTTTAAATGGCAAAGACATTTTTATTTAACAAGTTTAATGAAGTCAATCTGAACATGTTTTTAGTATGTGAAAAATTTATTCGGTTTCGTCAATTAATATGAAATGGAATTTATCAGTATTTCAATTATTATTTCAAAATATTTCATCATAAGATTCATTCAACAAGATATGCATATTTCATAAATGAGTATTATATAAATTTTCTGAAATGAAAATTTTACATTACTAAACATGTGATTAAGAAATTATATATTAAAATTTAACTTTAGTAAGTGGAGTTTATTAAAAATATTTAAGTAAAATTCTAGAAAAATCGTAAGAGTAACAAAAAAAAAAAAGTAAAACTGATTTTTTTTCTGAAAAACTACCTACTTATCTGCGCAGGGTTCAAAAACTGTATTTTACACAAAAAAATTCTATTCTGGCAACATTGACTATATATGTAATTTTTAGTATTTTTTCTTGTTTTATATATCTACACGAATGTATTCATCACAATTTATGCATCTCTATAAGCTTTATAAGAATACAATTACATAAATCGTCCTTTTAATAAATATCGAAAAACTTTGCTCATAAACTATTAATAGAGATAGAAATTTCTTTTAAAGGCTTCATAAAGGAGACAAGTTTAAAAATAGTTGAAACCATAATACAATACCAAGGTAGGTCATATAGAGAGAGACTCTGAAAAGAACCACTTATTTTTTGTATTTTCTTGTTCATAATTTTGACAATACCTATTATTCCGGCTATTGCCTTCTTTTACTACTACTATCCTTACTTTGTATCATATCTCAATAACTCGACGTTGCATTTTCAAAAACAAACATAATATAAAAAAAAATCTTTAATCTTAATATTTGTATACGGCCTTTACATTATTTATATTGAAAACAAATTTTTCGGGCTCTAGGCCAAGCATGTTGACAACATGAAGAACTAAGAAAGCAACAACCAACAACAACAACAACGGCTCTATATAGAGCAAATCACACAGCTTGATTATACAGACTGTTTCATTGGCCACTACACCAACTCATCAGTAGCATTTGTATGACTTTACACTGTGATCCACTCAAGCTACTTAGGTTCTACATATACTGCCAATATGCCGAGAAAGTTACCCGAAATTTATTTTTGGCAGAGAACGCTTGAATTTTTGTAACTGAGCTCTTATCTACTTTTTGATGATAAGCCTTCTTTGTTCTTCATGTTGTCTTGTTGTCAACATGCTTGGCCTAGAGCTCGAAAAATTTGTTTTCAATAAAAAAAAATATTTGAAATGAGATTCACAAAACCTTCATAAATAAGAAAATTTAAAAACATGACTGAAACTTATTTTAAACCTTTTATAAAACAATTTTAAAATTTAATTGCTTTCATTTGAGCCCAAATATGAGAATTACTTAGGATCAGGAGCTCTGGGTTGAGCTCTTGTAAATAGATTAAAAAAGAGTAACAAAAAGAGCTCTTCAATAACAAAATACACGTGTTGTTAACATTGTGCTCTATTGCACAATCGCACTAACGCTACACTGTAGTTTTTTTTTTCATTTCAATAAATTCAACCATATTATTGAAGCATCCGATTATAACATCGGAAATGTAACACATATGTATTAAAATATCAAAACCATTTGTAGATTTTTAAACAAAACACAAATATTTGGTACAAATACGTTGTTTACGAACTCAATTCTGCATTACTAACTTATTATTATATTATTTTACTCTTATTATATTATTTTTTACTGTCATAAAAGTCTCAAAAACAAAAAAAAAAATTATATCAGCAATCAAAAAAGAAAAAAAAAAACTTGAATAGTTTAGTGGCAGCAACTTCAATTAAATATTCAACAATTTCAGATTTTTCGCTTTTGCTTGGCATTTTGTATTTTTTTGAATAAATAAAGATTGAATAAATAAATACAGCTGACTTAAAACATAACTGGAACTGCTAGGTCAGTGTATGGTGTGTGCTCACAGTTTGTTGTACTTTTTTACTCTTTTGCACAAGAGCACAATAAAGAGCTATGGATCGTGAATACCCCTATGTCAAAATACAACATGTTTATGAATAAAAAAATATCAAAATAGAAATTAAAATCTTTTTCACTATATGAATACGACTAACAGTATTTTAATTGTATTTTTTAAGCTCGAAATTAGTTTTTTTCTATTGATACACAGGAACAAAAGTTTCTTGATCTTCCGTTTTTCGATAAGGACTAAATTGTCATATTGTGATCAGATCTGGTACCTCTATTATTATCTGTGCTCAGTTTGGTGTGCCATTTAATAATTAATAGACTTACGCTGGAACAAAAGTTGCAAATTTATTTCGAAACTTGTGGTTTAATCCGGGTTAGTTACCATTCGTTGCGCCTTTGAATCGATTTTCCAGAAATTTTGACTACGAAAACTCAACTACATCTGAGGCAGCTGCGCAGCGATTGGCATACTGCCCCAACTTTGGAGCTGAGATATGATCATTGCCGCAAACTCTACAAGATACGAAAATCGCTCGTGGTTGCATGACAAATATGGCCTCCATTTTGCAAATACAACAAAAAAATGTTTTTGAAAGCAGTTCTAAGATGCCGAAACATTACGAAATTTGTGGTAAAAAAAAAAAATTTTTAAAATAGTCGAGCGACCACTATGTGATTAATCTCTGCGGACTGACCCCTTTGTAATATAGCAAATTTTCAATTTGAAATGATGTAGTTGCAACATTTTAGTTAAATTAAAAATTCTAATCTCTTAAAGAACACCCTATATTTATAGAGAAAAAATTTTGAACCAAATATAAAATATTTACTATGTTTTTGAAGAGTTTTGATTCTATATACCTATATTAAAACATTTTGTCACATTTCAAAATTATTCTTGAATTTGAACATACATGGGATGGGATTCTATCATTCGGAATAGCGAAAATAAATTCACCAAAGAGACGATGAATTTTTTTCCGATTTGTCAAAAAAAAGAGAAAATTACAAAAAAAAAATATACATATATATAATAAAGTTGAATAGTTTTAAATATAATTTAAATTTATAAATTAGAAATAAAATTAATTAACTTGAATCAAATTAAGGGGAGATACGCAGTCAGAACTTTTTTTTTTTTTCAAAAATTTTTTTTGCATTTTCTTAAAGCCTGAAGTTTCAAGAATATTTGGTGAAAATTTCAAGTTAATATCTCAAAAAATAACAAAGTTATTGCCTACTGAGTGAACCGCCTTCTAGAGCGCGCAGTGCTGGCGCTTATTTTCAAACGCGTTTTTCTCGAAACCATGTTTTCAAAGTCGGTGACCAAGATTTCTCAAAGCTCAGTGAAGCGATCGTTTTGATTTTTTTGCAGGCTTATTGTACACATAATAATCTCGTACTTGTCATAGGATTTTTTTTTTTTTTAGATTCGTTCATTTTTTATAGGCAAAACTATGACGAATTTTTGGTCGAAAATCGTTTTTTTACGTTTGAAAGTCCGCCATTTTGTGAAAAATCAATATTTTCAAAAACGGCTATGACAAGTACGAGTTTTAAGTATCTACTTTAATAATATATTTCATTTTTTTGTTTCAGATGAATTAAGGAGGAGCAATCTTGGTCACCGCATTTCACCTTTTTTTCAGAGCGCTCTACAAAAACTGCTGTATCGACCTTAATATTAAATTTTTTTTAATAAAAAAAAAACTAAAAATACTCTTGAATGTGTATATTTTTAGGTTTAAAAACCCTCATTCAAAAATATCCCATAGGTTTCCTTAAAAAAATTCACAAACATGACCTTTTTTTTCGGCCTCTGGCTGCGTTGCTCCCCTTAATAAATCATAATTTTATATAATAGCATGTCCTCACTGCCGGTTTTAGTTATAGAAGTTTTATAAACCTACTCCCTAAAACTTGACTGTCCAAACTCGTGCAATCCAGTTTTAAGGGTAAGCAGCTGTTTTTGAACATATGTTTTCATTAAAAAAATGAGTGAGGAAAGGCCAACCATTTCATGTTTAAAGAGTCTTGTTGCAATGGTGATTAATTAATTAATTAATTTTTCACAAACCTGGTGTTCGTCATCCATTGTTTTAATTATTTGAATATTTGACATTTAGAGATGGCGAAAATATTCGATATTTTTTATCGATTAAGCAGTAAACACACTACTTTTAGCAAAGTTTTACTATAAAACGAGTGTTTTGATTTCGTAAGAATGTTTTAATTTTGTATGGTAAAACACTTCAAAATTGGAATGATTTAGCTTTAAAACTTGAAAGCGACTAAAACTTTAGCTAAAACCTGCAGTGAGGACATGCAATAAAACTTAAAAAATTATTTCAAGAAAAACCTATACATCCATAGGCAAGGTTTTAGAATGCTGGACTCTTCAGCATTGTTAATGAAATTTCTCTCACCGGGTGTAAGGTTACTGAAATTTTTTATTATTCATATATGTAGTGCTTGCTAATCATACCTAATAAAAAGTATGCATTTTTGTGTTTTCACAGCTAAAAAATTATTTTTTCAAGCTTATTCTGTAATTGCCACAAAATGCTTATAAAACTTTTGAGGATAGTAAACTTTCTTATTCATGTGCTTATAAAATATGATTTGTTTAAGCTTATTTTGCAATTTGCCAGAAACTTTTGAGGATGGTGAGCTTTCCTATACATATGTTATTATGATATTTATTTTTATGTTTTATTCTACAATTGCGAAAAGAAAGCTTATAAAAATAAAGCAGCATGTTCGCGAGTGTAACACACATGTTGGTCTGTTGACAAAAATATTTCATGTTCGCATGTTCGCAAGTGTGACACACATGTTGGTCTGTAGACAAAAATATTTTATTCTTTCCGTCACACAAGGTTATGTGTGCCACACGTGTGTGCTGGTATGTACGGTAGCTTCATACCAACCAAGATTCAAAAGAATTAAGAAACATCAAAATGATGGCGAAAAAGAATCGCACGTGTGACAAACAGTTCTTTTAATTTTAATGCTCATTCTTTCACACATGTTCAAGCTGAAATGATGTGTGCCACACGAGTTCACAGATGCATGATACAATAAGAAGGTAGGGTAAGGAGCTTTGACAAGACCTACTGCTAATGTCAAAACCATGAAATACTGTGCTGCCATATCTTAAAATAAAATCCTATGACAAATCCTTGTTTCATGGTTTCAGTAGGTAAGCGTTTTATATAAAATGCATTGCTGAAAATATTGATAAATGCGGAACTTTTAAAAAATATTTACTTATTTTCAACAGTTTTACTGTACTAAGAAGACTTAAAAAAGTTTCTTATAAGATATCGAATGCACATAAAATTTTTAAACAAGAAGTTAAGAAAACGAAAACATAAATAAAAAATTATGGGCAATATTAAATTAGTGAAAATAAAGCTACAAAATTACTAAAAAATTCGTTGTTTCAATTATAGACACATTAATTAAAATTTTTCATATATACCCAATATACATATAATGAATTTTCTATGTGTTTATCCCACATTAATGAAATATACGGAAAAGTGGCATCGCTAAAATGGATTTTGACATAAGCAGTAGGTCTTGTCAGAGCTTCTTACCCTTATTGTATCATGCATGGTTGAATAAATAAGGTTGTCTCGGGGCTGATCGTACTCTCTTCTCAGTACCCATAATTGTCAAAATCAATGAAAAGCAACAACAAAAACTTCATCGGATTTACATGTTATCAATTTTCGCATTCAGATTTTGTATGAGCTGTCAACTTTGACTTGACATTTATGGGAACTCGCTCTCACCCATGCGACAACCTTATTTATTCAATCATGGTATCATGCACAGATGTGTAAGCTATATTTCAGTGCGCAATACTTACATTAAAAACTTTCGAGTTACCCTGTTATTTAATTTCACATTTTTCTTCGGAAGGTGCATGTAAAGGGAGACTGCACTGCCAATCAGCAGATGGCGCTATCCTCTATAAGGTGCTTGAGAATAATTTTAGCACAAAATAAATAAGTTTTAACTCTTTTCGGGCTGCTGATATGAAAACTATACCACTTATTTAAACATGTTTCCTACATTTTGTGTGCATTGGTATGTTTCAAATACCAATTTTGTAGGTAAATTTAAGCTTATATTTAAAAAAAAAATGCTTCAAGTGTTAGAAAGAAACAAATATATATGTTTTTTAAGCTCAAGAGACCACTTTCTCCAGCTGAGAGTAAACATTATTTCCCGCCATTTAGTATATTTCCTCAACAAAGGTGCGTACAACTTCGGATTTCGACAATTTTAAATAAATTAGATATATAAATAACGTGTTATAGACTTACACGCGAAAAAAACTTAGTAGCGTTCTATCTGCAAGTTTTTAAAGTTTGTGGTATACAAATCGTACCACCGCGCCTCATATATACATCATGCCTAAAAAACTCAAGGACAGTGATATTTGTCATATAGTGCAAACGATCGATGATGAACTTGATTTATCAGAGATTCCATCAGACACTGATTCAATTGTCGATGATGCTGAGTTTTTCGATGAAGAAAACCATATTCAGGAACTTTTTAATTGCGTCATTGAGTGCAAAAATGAGGAAGGAAGGCGTATTGATAAAAGCAATGAACCATAATGTAGTGCAAATCATAATTCTCAAGAAAATTTCGATAGTGACGACGAAGTTTCTCTATCTGCTCTACAAAGTAGCCAGCAACTGTTTGTTCCACCCAATTGGAGTAAGCAAAATTCTATAGAGCCACCAAGAGTATGTATATGCTGACACGAAGCAGGGGCCTACTGCAGTTATCGAAAATATGTCATCTCACGACAATTTTTCAATATTTAATACAATTATAACGCGAGAAATTATTGAGCACATAGTATTCCAAACTAACTTGTATGCTCAACAATCTGATAAGCGCTATATTCCGACAAATGCCTCAGAAATTCTTGCATTTATTGGAATAAACTTTTTGATGGGACTGAAGTCCCAGGCCAGTTATTGAAACTACTGGTCTTCTCGCTCAGAACTAAACGATAGTTACATATCCAACCTAATGCCTGTGAAGAGATTTGACTGGATTTTAGGTAATATACATTTAAATGATTCTTCATCAATGCCAAAAAAAGGGTCCCCAACGTTCAACAAACTGTACAAAGTTCAACCGTTTTTGGAAATGTTACAAGATAGATTCAAAGTGTGCTTCAATGCAGGCGAATATCTAGCAGTAGACGAATCAATGAAAAGAGGTTTCAAAACTTGGATTTTGTGTGACAGCAGTGGATATGTTCATCGTTTTGAGATATACACCGGTAAAAAAGGGCAGTTAGTCGAAAAAAGACTTGAAGAACGCGTTGTTCTTGGGCTGACTTCAGATTTTGGTGGGGAAAATCATAAGGTATTTTTTGATAATTTCTTCACTTCTTATAACCTGATTCTGGAACTGAAAAAACTACTAGAATACTAGAAAATTTCTTCCTACCAAAATGAAGTCTGATAAGAAATTGAAAAAAGGAGAAAATGACTGGCAAATTAGTGATTCAGGTTTACTTTTTATGAAGTGAATAAAAGGCCAGTAACAGTTTTGTCCAACTTCCACGATCCGAAAAAATTTGTCGAGGTAACGCAACGCCAAAGCGATGGGACAATAAAGAAAATACAAAAACCGGACGTTATACATGACTACGACATGCACATGAATAACGTTGACAAAGAAGATCAGCTAAAGAAATATTACGAACTGAATAGGAAAAGCCGCAAATGAATGGCATCGTATATTTTTTCACTTTCTTGATCTGGCAGTCGTGAATGCTTTTATTATTTAAAAAAATATGGGGAACAAATTACCACTAAAGGACTTGATATTATTTAAACCCTATGCCAATCATATGTTTCACCGACTTCTGCATACAAAAATAAAAAGCAATCAAAAGTTCGCATAAATAAAAAAAAAAACCGTACGTAGAGCCAAATACATGAGCCGCATCATCTCACCAACCAGTCAGAACAACAATACGAAGATGTGCCCAATGCAGCACGGCGAAACACCAAAGAAGAACTCAGTTGATGAGCTCTACTTGCAATGTGCCACTTTGTCTCAGCAAAGCGAAATCCTGTTTCAATCAATTTCATAAGTAAAACTTGTAAATTATGCGCAGTGGTATTGAGCAAGATCCTACAAGGATATTTTTTTTTTACAAATAAAAGCAAATAAAACTTATGTGTAATTTTTACCGATTACTTATAATGCCCCGGAAAGAGTTAACATTAAATTGAATCGTTTCCCACCAGAGTTAAGACGAATAAACCATCGAAGAAAATTATATTTTGGCCCTTAATTTGTTGCTTTTCTTAAAGCAACCCAAATAAATGGTTTCCGAAACGTTTTCTTGTGGGTGTTTAAAATGTGAAATTGTTTATTGTTGTAAATTTGAAATGTTTATTGTAACTTGTACATTTTAAACAGTTTTTGCACAGTTATTGTACTTATTAAAGTTATATGTTCTGATGTTTTGCATAAGAAATAAATTTGTCTTAAGATTTTAGTAACGATTACGGTATTACTGCGTTAACATGTATTTAATTAATAAAATAATATTTTTCGTTATAAATGTATCAATATTAATAATCCTTATGTTACTCCAGTTGAAAATTCATTTTAATTGCATTTATAATGAGCATTAAAAAATTATGTTTAATCAAGTTGTAATATCTTTGAAAAATATTTTTTTTATGGATTTTTGAGACATGCTTGATGTCAATTGCAGTTATCAGTGCTGTATTAAGAAAAATTTCATAACGGTGCTTTAGTTAGTTTAAGGTAAATATTGTCCAGGTTTCCAGTTGTCGGCATTATTTGCTGCGGCATATGGCAAGCGATACAGTGACTTGGAATAAGCAACAAAGTCCTTATGTAAAAAATAATAAAGTTTTCAAGGTTAAAGCATTTTTAGTACACACACACAGCCACACGCACCTTTTCCGTTTTACGACGCCGACCCACTTCGTTGCCATCGTTGACCACATTGAGCGGGAAACTTTTGTTCTTATCCAGCTGAATTGGTTTTTCCTTAGAATTGTTCAGATTATTGCGTGTGTCGTCATCGTCGTTTTTGACATTTGATTCAGTTTTATGCGATTTGGGCCTCAACGACAGATCAATGAGTGGTGGCGGTTTCTTGCGGATTTCCTCCTCCATTTCATACAGTTCTTGCTGTGAGAAGACAAGGCATAAAATTGAAGATTAAATAAAAATATGCTTCTGAACTTGCCCGATTTCTGTAGACCATGCAACAGGCTCTCAAGGTGAAATAGTAGATAATTTCCACGCCCGAAAGCAATGAAAATCCTAGGAACAAGCTGGCTATACCGCCAAATGAAACCAGCAAATCTACCCAGCCGAAGAGAACCTCACGTTTGTAGCGTAAAATGGGCCAAGTTAGAAATTCCACCAGCACCGATTGTTCCTCGGCCAGATCATAGCTAGAAAGATATAGAATTATACCTTGGTTTTCTTTCGTGTCGCTTCTCCCTTACTTCTTGTTGAGTTTCTCGATGTTGTAAACCGTCTTGGAGCAGCTCAGCTCACAGTGCAGACAATCATTAATATCGGTTATATTGTTCTTGTGCTCATGCAGGCAAAGGAAGTCATCCACGGTGCACATCTCTACATTTGCTGCAATGGAATTGTTTTTAAAACTTACTCTTCTTAATCTCAGTTTTTTTTTTTTACTTACGTATCGGTTTGTAGAAAGGAGGATTACATTTACACAATTTGATGGCTTTCTTGATGCGACATTCTTTCATGCAGGATGAGAACGTGTATTCGTCGGGAAAATATTTCAACTTAATTTCATTTTCGAAAATACATTTACGTTGTCTTTTATGGAAAAAAAAAATAATATGTATTGTCTTATTTTGCACATGCTAGTTGTTGTATTACCCGATGGTCAACTGCCTTGCATCATCTGTTGTATAGGTGTTCTTTTTGGAAATGCGTACTTCGGCAATTTGACCCTCATTCCATTCAATTTGCCCATTGAAGTCACGTCCAAAATATTCCTCATTCGCAAACAGAAAAATCTAAAATGGGAATATATCATGTAATACCAGCAGGTTCAATAGGTCTCTCTGAAACAAGGATGGCTTCACTCATGGTAAAATCGCTAGGCTTTAAGGTCTGGCATCTTTCAAACGATACCTGTCACTTCCGGGGAAGAATGTTCCGGTCACCCAAAAGAGTCAGCAACTGAAAAAATGATCAACAGTATCACTGATGACATTGTATTGCTTTCACCGCATTCTGCAGACTGGGGGACCATTATCATTTTCACATTCTTAAAAGTTGGCTGACGGTAAGATTAATATCGAATTAGAAGTTGGATTGGAAACCGATACTTATTGGAAAGAGTTGAACAAACCTTACCGAACAAAAGGTATCGAAATCTTGAAAGATCACTTGGTTTATCGAGCAACAAGGGGAGATATGTTGGACAACAAAAATGAATTTTGAAAATTAATTGTAGAGCATTGAATGAAAAGGTCGTAAACACTTGGGAAACTGTTCCTTTTGATTTGGATGCTGCTGGTACGTTGCAATTTGTGGTTTTATATCTAATAAGTGGATTATACAGGGATGAAATGGTTGGTACTCTGACTGCAAAAAAGGGTGTAGATTGCAAATAATGTGTCTGCTTGGTTGCCAAATAAATTTCAGAAGAGGCGGCCATTAAAGCACATGAAGACTCCTCCGAGGCACCAACCGAGGAATTCGTTCGGCTATCGAGGATCGATACTCGAACGGGTCGATAAGTAACACATGGTCCAATAAGTCCCGAGACTAACTGCTATGTGGCACCTCTAACGAAATATCGATATAATATTTCGATAGTTCCAACCTTCAAACAGTAAATGTAAAAATTTCATAACAATCTAACGTTTAGTTCAGAAGTTGCAGTGATTTAAGTGACGCTACTGTTGATATTTTCAAAATAATGGATTCAAAGCAATTCCGTGTGTTGATTTATCACTGTTTTTTTATGGGAAAAAATACCGCCCAAGCTGAGCAATGGCTTTGAAAGTGTTATGCGGACTCTGCTCCGGCAAAAGCAACCATTTACCGATGGTATGCTGAGTTTAAACTTGGACGTACAGACACAAATGATCCTGATGAACGTTGAGGACGCCCAAATGAGACAGTTGTTCCACAAAACATAAAAAAAGTACACAAAATGGTATTGACCGACCGTAAAGTTAAGGTGCGCGAGCTAGCTGAGGCTCTGAAGATATCGAAAGGCAGTGTGGGAACAATATTACAGGAACATTTGTTGATGAGAAAGCTGCTTTCCAAATGGGTGCCGCGTTTTCTCACACCGGACCAAAAACAACAACGTGTCGATGATTCGGAGAGCTGTTTGGCACTGTTTTCAAAGAATAAACATGAATTTTTGCGTCGGTATGTGACATTGGATGAAACATGGATCCACCACTACACACCGGAATCAAAACGGTCGTCAGCTAAGTGGAGAGCAACCGATGAAAGCAGGCCAAAGTGACCAAAAACACAACAGTCGGCTGGAAAGGTTATGTCATCTGTATTTTGGGATGCGCATGGAATTTTGTTCATAGACTATCTCGAAAAGGGGAAAATAATCAACAACTATTATTATATAGCCTAGTTGAAGCGTTTGAAGCATGAAATCGCCAAAAATCGACCCCATTTGAAGAAGAAAAAATTCTTTTTCACCAAGGCAATGCACCAAGTGTCACAAATCGATGAAAATCCACGAATTGGGCTTCGAATTGCTTCATCATCCACCGTATTTGTCAGACTTGGCCCCCAGCGACTACTGGCTCTTTGCTGACCTCAAAAAAATGCTTGCCGGCAAGAAATTTGGCTCCAATGAAGAGGTGATGGCTGAAACTACAGTGTATTTTGAGGCGAAGCATAAGTCGTTATACAAAACCGGTATTAAAAAGTTAGAAAAGTGGTGGAGTGAATGTATTGCTCTTGAAGGAATCTATGTTGATGAATAAAGAAGAATATTTGCAAAAAAAAGTTTTTTATTACTTAGTCTCGGGACTTATGGGACCATGTGTTAAGTACTTAATCTCTTATCTTTTGTGGGCATTAATTAATCTAGTAACCACTTTATTTAGGGTTGCGGCCTAAACGGGTCGCATTAAATTTAATTCAAATGAATTTTACCAAAAACATTACGTATTTTCTAATGAGATCTAGGATTTATTGAACATTCTTGCATGAGCCAAGATTTGCTTTTTAAAATAACTGCAAATATGACCATGTATCAGTACTTCTACAGTTCTACTTCTACTCACGGTGTGCTTCAAGGGGCTCGTTGTTTGAAAAAAATGTCAAGATAAACGGTTGGGAGGAATTCATTCCTTGACTTTTACAGAGTAAAACCTCACCAAAATCAAAATTGGAACTGCTGCCCTTCTCGAGTTATACGAAAAAAAATAAATTGATTATATGAAATTTTGCCCCAAATGGATTAGATTTCTGTTAATCCTGATTAACGTTTTGAATGTTTTTTATAGTGAAGAAAGTTTAGATAGTTACAGGGTTGGTTCTGGATCCAGCTTAAATCAAATGACAAAATTTGTGAATTTTCTACGGTGTAATACCCGGAAATATTCGGTCTCTTCTTACTACAGATAACATATGTATGTCTGAAAAATCTAAATCATTGAAACAATTATATAAGAATGATATTAATCTTTTTGATGTTGAAGGGCGAATGCCGAAGCATTGATACAGGCAGTGATCGATAATAGTAATTTCATTTGAAATTATGAAGTTAAAGTGAGGGAGTGGAGGGCAGGGATTTTTTTAAAATTTGTTGTCCGTTTGGTCTGAAAACTATTCTCCAGATGATGAGGACAATGATCATGATCTCCAAGACCATTTTGACAATCACAAGAGGAAAAGAAGTTTGTATTCGGAAGGCGGTTCTCTTACCAAAAAAGCCAAGTTGACTAGTGTGCAGTAAGGCTTTCAATCCCGAAGCATTTTGTAAAATCCCGGGATTCGGGATTTTAAAAATTACAATCCCGGAATCCCGGGATTTTTCGGGACTAACCTTAAAATTTCGGGATTTATTTACCTTGTTGAACACAATTTTTTTTTTAACTAAAATTATGTAGTTTTCAATATAAAAAGACATAAAAAAAATACAAAATTAAGTCAGAATTCAAAAAGCATTTATTTACTATAAATATATAGCTATATTTTGAAAGGAAAGTTTTTATTTTACAGTCTTTTTTATAAAAACTCTTACATAACTTATATCTAGTAAATTACTAGATATAACTATTACTACTATAACTACTACTATTACTAGTAGTAATAACTAATATCTAAACAAATAAGTCGGAATTTGTGTATAATTTTGTGTTCGAATTTCAGATATTCCTGAAGACGGACACCAAAGGTGTATGAAATTTTGGAAAATAAAAAAAAAACTTATTTATAATAAAAAAAAAAAAATTAGAAAAAGTAGTTAAGTGCATCTGTATACATATTGCGGATGAGATCATTTATGATTTTTAGAAAAAGCCCTAGACTGAATTTACTAGAATATGCTTAGATAGGTGCTTTTTTGAAGCAGGTTATATCTGTAGTATGCTCAATGTTTCATTCATCATGTGTTCATTTCTTAAATAATACCTCAAACAAATTAAAGCAGGACGGAAGTAGAAGGCAGCAGCAATTTTTTGAATAAACTTCACAAATCAAAATTCAATATAGTCAATAGTTTAAATGTAGTGTTTTTAACTTTTTATTCAATAAAATGGTACCCAGAGGATGTTGACAAAAAATCAACGAAACGTCGGTACAAAACAATGAATTAAATTTTTTAATTGCATTACAACCAATTATCAAAAAGCCCATTATAAGGTACAAACATTTGATTTAAAGCATCTAATGTTTCGTCAGTAAGACTTGAAAAAGCACCTGCTGTAGAAAAGCACCTTTCTGACTGTACGCTGGTCGGAGAAATAGTTAAAAGAAAGTCATAAGTACATATTTTGCAAATATTGGCCACGAGATCCACCAGATACAATTATGACCACTTCTTGATTTAAAACGTCACTCAATTTTTAAGCGACCACAGGACCATTTGCCTTATCCGGGCTTTTGCACTTGCTATTGCCTGGTTTAACTTTTATTCTAAGTATTCAATCTCTTCTTCTTCTTCTTCTTCTATAATACGTACTTCTGTAACACCAGAACCGCATTCGAGTGGTGTTGTAGCTAATCTTTGGATAATTTTTAACATTTCAATTTTCATGCTTGATACATTTATAGGATTATCCTCGTCAAATTCAGACTTTATTGCCGGATTTGTTAAGGAATTAAGAATTGCAGAGTACGAGTTTCTTCGCTGTGCAATTCGAATTTTAAGTGCTTTAAAAAGCTCTTTGCTGAAAAACATTTCAGCCCGACACAAGGCTTCCACAGTCATACTAATGGGTTTTAACACCTGAACCAAATTTTTAATAATTTTGCAATTATAATCACTTATGACCACCACTTGGAGATCTATATTTACTACTTGGAGATATAATTTTATTGAAGTTTCAAGAAAAATTAACCGTTCAAGCATGAAAAACATACTATTCCATCTAATTCTACAATCGATAAGAAGCTTTAACTCTTTTTTGTAGTCCTTCCGAATATATTTTTGAAGCATGCCATTTTTGGTTGGAATTTCCTAAAAGTACCAACAATCTTTATGACTTCGTTGATAATTTTTTAAGATCAATGGTACCTGTAACTTCAGCAAATTGTTTGCTTTGCAACACCATATAGCCCCCCTTATCATAAGGCTCTTTCTCATCGTGTTCGTAATCGACGTCAAATTCACTTGAAACAGAAAAAGTCATGGCGGGGTTTTTGTTAGAAATATCGATTACTGCTAAGCGGATGCTAGCTATTTCAGTAAGATATCTATGAAAAATTAGTTTTTTACTTTAAAATTATTAAGGTAAAAATCCCGGGATTAAGGTGATCTAATCCCGGGATTCGGAATTGCAAAAATCGTCCGGGATCCCGGGATTTTGGGATCGGGGATCCCGGGATTTCGGGATCGGGAATCCCGGGATTGAAAGCCTTAGTGTGCGGAGAGTGATTATTCTTTGCATAGTTTCTGAAATGAAGGAAATCTTTGCCAATTTTAAATTACTTTGCGAATTGGTTAATATAAACGCTACACCATTCAAATTCGTCTCTAATCTAAAACTTCTCCTGATTATAAATGGGCAACAAATGTAGCAACATAATCTTATCCATGTCCATTTTGCTACGTTTCCTTAACTGATCTTCGAGATAAAGTGAATGAAAGTAGTCATGATCGACTATTAAAAACTTACAAAGATCTAAAGGAAGATTTCGATAAATTTTTCTCATTACAAAAATATAAGAAAAAGGCTAAAGAATGCTTCAGTACGGTAAACCCCACAATTTACAGTGAAGACGACGATCTTTTAGTGACTCGCAAATGTGTAGTTCCAGAAATTTATCTTATTCAAGGGTTCGGAAACCATTTGTTTTGGGATGGTTTAGTCAAATTGCTCGGTGAAGATAGAGCACTAAAATGGCCTAGGAGCTTAAGTATTATGCATCAGAATTATCATCAACGGATCTTTGAGGGGAATGCTTGTAGGAGATTGTTGAAAGAATCAGACCAGCTGCTGGATCCGTCGATCTCTGAGGAAGTTGGCTTATTCAAAATTATGCCTTTTGTCACTGCTATTAAGGTAATCAATGCTTTAGTGGAAAATTGCTTCTCAACACGCGTATGTGACTCTCTACCTTTGAAAAAAACAAATAAATAATTTGAGAAAAGCTGTTTTTGCTACAGAAATTTCTGTGACCCTGAAACTTCATATTATAATGTGGCAAATCGAAGATTGTTTAGAATTTTTGGGACATAACGAAGGACTGGGTCTTTGGTCCGAACAAGCTGGGGAAAGTATACACCGAGAGTTTTTCAAAGTATGGAATAATTATAAAATTAATCTCATTGAATACTAATATGGAGAGAGACTAAATGCTGCTGTGACAGAATTTTCTTCGCTTCATTTATAAACTAAAGAAAAAAAAATCGGGATTTGTTTGTAAAACCTTCTTGTTTTTTATCAACTCTAGTCACTTAAAACTCAAATATAATAAAATTTTCCTAATTTTTCTCTTTGGTTCAGGATATGTATTACTTTGGGTTTAAAATGTATTAAGTTGTGATATGGTAATAACCATGTGACATGACAATAAACATAATAATTATCGTTCAATTATTTATTTGCAATGAGCTATTATTTTCTTATTTATAATATTGTTGAGGTTGCAAAGGCTCAGACTGGTAAAATTAATCAGTAAAATCCAATTGGGGCAAAATTTAAAATAATCAATTTTTGTTTTTTGGTATAACTCAAGAAGGGGAGCAGTTTCGATTTTGATTTTGGTTAGGTTTTACTCTGTAAAAGTGTGGAATGAATTCCTCCCAACCGCTTATCTGACATTTTTTTCAAATAACGAGCCCCTTGAAACACACCGTGTACGTGTACTACATTTTATGAAAAGGTCCGCACATGTACGTACGCGACCCAGTAGTTCATCTTGCCTACATCATCTTGGGGGTATAGAAGAAATTTGCATCAAAAAGTCAATTTCGAAAAAACGGCACACATGATCAGGGGCGGTTCCAGGAATATATTGGGGGGGGGGGGGTTTCAAAAATATTTATGTACGTTATATATATAAAGGGTAGTTAAATTTTAAAGGCCGATGTTGATTTTGAATAAAACACAAATTATTAAGGAAATCATTGTTATTTCTTTTTATTATGATAATATTGGTATGGTTCACTTATGCATGGAACAAAATATCGGCTAAATGGCCGCCGCGACCTCGGCGGAACACCTCCATCCGATGGTCCAAATTTTCGATGACGCCGAGGCATAAGTGCGGTTCTATGCCGTTAATGTGCCGAATTATCTCATTCTTTAGCTTTTGAATTGTTACTGGCTTATCGACGTACACCTTTTCCTTCAAATAACCCCAAAGAAAGAAGTCCAACGGTGTCAAATCACATGATTGGGGGCCAATTGACATCGCCACCACGTGAGATAACACGGCCATTGAATTTGGCAAGTGGCACCGTCCTGTTGAAACCACATATCGTCCACATCCATATCTTTCAATTCGGGCCATAAAAAGTTCGTTATCATCTCACGATAGCGAACACCATTCACAGTTACTGTCTGACCGGCCTCATTTTGGAAAAAATACAGCCCAATGATGCCGCCAGCCCATAAACCGCACCAAACAGTCACTCTTTGTGGGTGCATTGGTTTTTCGACAATCACTCTTGGACAATCATTCGCCCAAATGCGGCAATTCTGCTTATTGACGAATACACTGAGGTGAAAATGTGCCTCATCACTGAAGATGATTTTCTTCGACAATTGCCACCATTTCTTGCCACCATTCTGACCGTGTAAATGCAAGTCTTTATGCATAATGTTCATCAACGACGAGCGTGAGAGGTGCAATTGTTGGTCACGACGACGAGTTGAGGTGGACTGCTCTTCAGCCACACTATCGCGAACAGCAGCAATATTTTCTGCAGTACGAGCTGTACGAGCATGCACTGGTGTTTTCACATCTCCTACAGACCTGGTTTGTTCAAATTTTTGCACGATTTTTCCGATTGTACGCACATTTGGACGATTAAATTGACCGAAAAAATCACGAGGTGCTCGATATGCATTTTG
Source organism: Pherbina coryleti (assembly GCA_943735915.1). NCBI lineage: Eukaryota > Metazoa > Arthropoda > Insecta > Diptera > Sciomyzidae > Pherbina > Pherbina coryleti. The sequence continues at coordinate 69,853,517 of OX030951.1, forward strand.
ATTTGAAAGCCCATTTTCATAATAAGCCTGAATAACTTTAACGGTTCAAATTGAGTTAGTCTGAAATTGAGAAATGTCAAATGAAATGCAAAAAAAAAACTTGACATTTAGGTGTGGTTTATATTCAACATCGACCCTTAAAATTTTACCACCCTTTATATACATTAGAGCAGGTTAATTTTTTTTTCAAAAAATCGTAGGCGTGGATAATGTTCTATGGAGCAAATTCAACTTTGCTTAAGAAACCGTTAGTTTAAAATCTATTTCGAGCCTCTGGTTTTTCAAAAGAAGGTTATAATTTGTGTTTTGCTGCAATATGTGAAAAAATTATTCCACTTATTGGAAAAAAACTTTGCTACGAAAAAAATAGCCATCCACCTTTCACTCCATATTCACTCCATATTCACTCCATATGATTGTGTGGTGCTCAGGATAATTTTTTTGTGTTAAATACCACAAGCTGACGCTGGGGTGAAGATAATTATAATAATAAAAGTTATTTCTCTGTTTATTTGACCCGAATACAAATCTAAAAGGCCAACATAAAACCAACATCAAAATTAATAAAAACTACAAAAACCGGAATTTTTCTCCATTACTCTATAAAAAGGAATTTTACGTCTACACTTCCGATACTATCGAAACTGTGGGTTTTTAAATTAAAACTGTGCGGTGTTTGGATATATGTTATCCAAAAAATGCGGTGTTTTTGTGATTTCAGGTTAAGATTGTATGTGTGACTGTTTACAGCTACAGGCGCGATATCGCAAAAACAAACAAAAACTGGAACAGAATTCAGTATTTTAGCAATACGTGTAGAAACAACTACAAACGTTTACAGCATAGGGGTGTGAATATTTAAAGTAAATTATAAAAAACCAATGTTTTTCTTTTTGGTACTCTTAGCCCACATAATAAACATCAGTACATCACATTTAAATATACATAGGTTCTTTTAGAATTTCGGGGGCGGTTTGAACCCCCAAATCCCCCCCGGGATCCACGCCTGCATATGATAATTTCTCGCCAAGGGGTCGATATGTTACTGGAAGGTTTTGAACAATTTTTGGTTTCACGGAATTCTTGAACTTTAATCGATACTTCTTTGAAAAATTGATTCTCCTCTACTCTTCCCTGTTTTCATTGTTGCCCTTTAATGCCATATGCTGCTGGCTAACAGTCTGCCTCCGACTGCCGGTCTGTCTCCATGTACGTTTTGGATTGGTACACGAATTGAGATCCAATTTCTATCAAAACGTACGCTCCTGTGGAAGTGACTGATCAAATTTTTAGTAAAGTATTCGACCGCAAGCGCGTACGATTACTTGTGTACCTTTTTTTAAAGTGAAGGACGTTTCCGTAACCTGCTAGGTAAAGGTGTTAATGACAAAATATAATGTGCTGAAGCGTTGAAAATATTAACGGGTAACCTACGGGGACTTGAAAATGTCGAAAACATAGGCGTACTAGTGTTACAAAGAGTTTAAAGCAGGCCGCACTGTGTGACTGATGAAAATATCGAAAAAGTTAAGATAATTGTCCTCACAGATCTTCGTATGAGCATAAGGGAGATAGGAGCCGATCTTGGTGTATCACATTATATTCACTGTTATAACGACAAAGAGAAAGTTCTAGATTTGTTGTGATCGTGATATTTTGACCTATTATTTTACTGTAACTATAATATTTAGACTTGAATAAAAACTTGAATACATACCCGGGATGTCCCATTCGGCAAAAAGTACAAGCCCCATTTTTTATCCGTTTCATAGAGATCATGTGGATCGGCGGTTTTAACACTGAAAAGGAAGTTAAAAAGTATTTATTCAATTATTCATGTTATCATTAAAGTATATTTAATATCCGTAGCAATATCATTTAAATATATCCCAGTATTTTGTTTTTCTTAAAAAAATTCTCTAATTTTGATGGATTTCGAAAATCGTATTATTCGAATGTGATTGAAAAATTTCAAAATCCATAGACTAAATTCGAGTTACAAGTTGTTTATGGTGAGTAAAAATTAAGTTTTGACCAAATAAATAATTTCTTGTTTTAGTTTGCGCATTTTCTTCGGAGAAGCACATTTTCTAGACAACATCAAGAAAAAGAGCTGCAATATTTTGGTTTCTGATAGGTTATAATAAATGGTGAACTTGGAAATTTCTAATAAAGACTTCAAATAAATTATAAAAAAGAAAAAAGCTCTTAAATCAAAATTAACTCTCTTCCCTTTTTCGTAGAGAAGAATTTAGGAAATCTTTTAATTGTCCTTTAAAAGTTAAGGTTATAAACATACGTTTTAGTTTTTCTGAAACATTTCACAACGAAATGTACGCTTTGCTTCTTAAAATTATTGACTTTTTTACTTATAAAAGAAGAAAAATCTTTCGTTCATAACCAATTTATATACTTAAACTTATAATTTCTGTAAAAGCCTTCATTTGTATCTAAAAATAGATGTGTAAAAATGTACCTTACGAAATGGATGGGTAACATGCTCAGTACTAGGACAATACAAACTAATACCAACACTATAGTTTAATGTATCTAATAATGTTGAATCGTATCTCATTGATAATTTTTTAGGTCTTGGATTATTTCAAATTAATTCCTGTTTTAATATATTAAATAGATTATTAGATTTGGTTTTTTGTACTAGTAATATTAATTTTAATTTACGTAAATCAGTTTTCCCAATTTCAGCTGTTAGTGCACACCATGTTCCATTAGAGATTCATATTTCTTTTTATAAATTTCTTTCTTTAAGTACTGATAATAATGATACTAATTTTAATTTTAAAGCTGGTAATTTTAATTATGTAAAGAATGTTCTTTGCAATATTAACTGGGAGAGAATGTTTCATCCTTTAGATACGATGTCTAGTTTTAATTCTTTTAAATCTCTGATTTCTCAAGTTTGTTTTGATCATTTTCCTAAAGTTAAGCCGGCTGTTTATAAATTACCCTGGTACACCCAAGGTTTTAAAAAAACTAAAAAACCTCCGTTCTAAATTTTATAAGAAATTTTTAACTACAAATCAATTTTGTTATTTTTCTTTATATAGGCATTATATGCGTGAATTTAATTTTCTTGATAATTACTTGTATAAGCAATATTTATTGAAATTTGAAAATAGCATTAAATCTAATCCTAAATCATTCTGGCGCTTTGTTAAATCAAAAAAAGGATCTTCAAACATTCCGTCGTCGATGTTTTTGAATAATATTGTATCCGACAATGCTCAGTCTACTGCTGATCTTTTTGCAGAGTTTTTTCTTTCAAACTATGATCCTGTTTATAATCTCAACACTGATTGCACTTATGATTCGTTAACTGATTTTGGGTTTGGGTCTCTTTCTTTGACGGAAGACGATGTTATTAATGGGATACAAAGGCTTAAACCTTCATTTAAGTTGGATGCTGATGGGATTTTCTCCTTTTTTCTAAAAAAATGTGCTTTCAGTGTTGCATATCCCTTAATGTTAATTTTTAACAACTCATTAAAGTGTGGAATTTTTATTGATTGCTGGAAGATTGCATTTGTAACGCCAGTACACAAATCTGGCTCGAAAAATAATATTTTCAACTATAGACCTATTTCAAAGCTTACAACGGTCTCTAAACTATTTGAATCGATTGTTAAAGATAAAATTTTCTTCTCAGTAAAGAATTATATTTCTCTTTCGCAGCATGGTTTCATGCCTGGTCGTTCGACTGTCTCCAACTTGGTAATTTTTTCTGAATATTGCACATCATCGTTTCGAGAGGGATGTCAAGTTGATGTTATTTACACAGACTTTTCGAAAGCTTTCGACAAAGTCAATCATTATCTGTTAATTAAGAAATTAGAAAATATGGGGTTTCATTCTAGTTTTCTTAGGTGGTTGACGTCTTATTTATTCAATAGACAGTGTGTTGTAGCCTTTGATAATGTCAAATCGTTTCCATTTGTGGCTTCCTCTGGAGTTCCGCAAGGGAGTATCCTTGGGCCGTTGCTGTTTATTCTTTTTATTAATGATATTACATCCCTTTTTTCTCACAGTAATTATTTGTTGTATGCTGATGATCTTAAGATTTTCCTTAAAGTTAAAAATACATCTGATAATGAACTTCTTCAAAATGATCTTAATAAACTTCAAAATTGGTGCTTCAATAATAAGCTTTTCTTAAATCTTAATAAATGCTTTTTCATTTCTTATTCAAAATCTGAAAACATTCATTTGTCTGCATATTATATAGCAAATACGCCTTTGTTATCTGTTAATGAGTTTAAAGATTTAGGTGTTGTTTTTGACTTTAAATTCTCGTTTGTCGCTCATTTGGATTATATTATCCCAAAGGCGTATGCTATGCTTGCTTTCTTACGTCGTAATGGGTCTTGTTTTGGGGACCCTTACACGTTGAAGGTGTTGTTTACTAGCCTTGTTCGTTCAAGACTTGAATATGCTTCAGTCATTTGGGACCCATTTTATGCGACGCATAAGTTGAGACTTGAACGTGTTCAGAAATCCTTCACTAGGTTTGCCTTACGCTCCCTGTATAGGGATTGTTTACCCACTTATAGATCGCGATGTCTACTTATTGGCCTTAAATCTCTTGAGAGCAGAAGAAACATTCTGTCCCTTCTTTTTGTACATGATATAATTTCTGGCTTGATAGATAGCCCAGTACTGCTGGAAATGCTTAATTTTAATGCTCCATCCAGGATACTCAGAAATCATGATCCTTTTTATTTGGACTTGGTTCGTACTAATTATGCTGCTAATGCTCCTATTTTTAAAGCTCTTAATTTGTTCAATGCATTATATTCTAATCATAATTTAGATTTTTCAATGTCTAAAAGTCAAATGAAATCTTTGTTGAATTATATTTTATAAATTATATTTATTGTTATTAAACTTTTACCTAGTCTGTAAGAATGTATGTTCATAGACTGAAGAATTTGAAATAAATAAATAAATAAATAAAAAAAAAATACGAAGAAACCCTGTTCGATAGAATTGAAATGGGCCTAAGGGTGTCAAAAAAATTGTGCAATAGAGTGGGTCTGAAAATAAATTCAGCAAAAACCATCATTGTACCATTTACAAGGAAATATAAACTTGAACACCTTAGTAACAAAATTGTGGCATTTTTATATGTTTACTTAATTTGTATAATTCTTAAAAAACATATTTTTTAAGAATTATATTAAGAGCTTTATAGCTAAATCGCAATACTGCGTTAGGTCGGTCGTGCGTTGACAGCTCGAGTAGAAACTCACGTGTTCTTATGCAGCAATTCACAATTTGACCTCAAACTTTGATCGTACTTTGGTCGTACTTTGATCGTAAATATCATACGAAGGGGTAAAGTACGATCAAAGTACGATCTAACGAGATGAGTAGAGAAAACTTCGACTCGGTCGTGCATTTGACATTTCTTGCTATAGCAGAGTTGCATTTTGGTTGAAAGAGCTTAGTATGTGGGTGTTTTATAGTTTCACTGGCAAAGATAGATTTTCAAGGGATTTCGTTTATCATCGTTGGAATTTATGATTTTTATAATGTTTTTTTATAACTCATGATGTTAAAACAATACTTATTGCCATACTTTTCACGAACCGCCTTAAGCGCTATATATTAAAGTCATTTATATAGAAAATTGCGGGATTGGGAATTGTGGGGAAAACAACTTTTGTGGGATTTCTTGCATGGCTGGTTTAATTGGCATCATCTAAGTGGCAGATGCACGACCTACTAACGCAGTATTGAGAGTGCAAAATTCGAAGGTCGTGCGTTCTGACAGCTTATCTCGTAAAGTTTTTGAAACGTCGATATAACGTACGATCGGCGCACGACCGACCTAACGCAGTATTGCGATTTCAGCATTATGCCAAATAATTCATGAAGCAACAGGTTGCTACAACAACAATGTTCTTTGCAGATCAAACCAAGCTGACTAGACCATGGTTTCGTCGGACGCTACTCCGACTCATCAGTAGTCTCAGTGGTTCTAGCAGTCCACTAACTTTGACAAGCTAATAAGCGCAAGAGTAATAAAACCAAAGCGGAATTATAGAAGCGCTATACTTTATCAAAGCAATGTTTTTCTACTCTTTTGCTAGTCTCAAAATTTCAAAAAGTTAACTGCATTGATTCTGCAAAGATTTTGTTGTTGCGCTTTTTTGTCATGGTCTAGTCAGCTTGGTTTGTTCTGCAAAGAACATTGTTGTTGTAGCAACCTGTTGCTTCATGAATTATTTGGCATGCAGCTCTTAATATAATTCTTAAAAAAATCTGTTTTTTAAGAATTATAAAATTTAAGTTGAACACCTTAGGCTTATAAAGCTAGATGGAATAGAGATAAAATTCCAAAGGGAACTTAAAGTTATGGGAGTATTTCTAAACCAAAAACTACTTTGGAAAATAAACAGAGATTGGACTGCGTGTGTATAACCGGAGCCATGCGAACATGTCCAACAGTATCCATGGAGGTTATGAACTAGAACTAGAACTAACACCTCTTCATATTTATATTCAATCCTAGGCGAATAGGGCTATTCTAAGGATGACTGATGAAGATATCGGGCCAAGGGATTGCGTAACTCGGAAGAATTCTATCGAGTTAAGATCCTGATATAACAATACCGAGGAACAGCATGCATCGAAAATCCAGTTTTACTAAAAGATTCCGAACTAAACTAAGTAGCAAAAAGAAATGGGAAGGTTTGTTTGAAACCTATAAGACAAACCTGTACATGATTACATGGTATACTGACGGCTCCCTGACTGTTGAAGGGACTGGAGCAGGAGTATAGGGGAAAAAACAGTAGCGTACTCTAAGCGGAAATATTCACGATTTTAACATGAAGCGTAAATAATGGAACCAGAACATAGCTATCCTAGCCGACAGTCAAGCGGCCATTAAGGCACTGAAATCTCATCAGGTAAATTCAAAACTTGTTATAGAGTGTCTTAACAAACTTAATGTTTTGGGGCTACGTAACCGGGTCTGGATCCTTTGTTAACTGGGACACAAGGGTATAGAATGGAACGAAATTGCTGACGAACTGGCAAAGAAAGGAGCATCAACTGCCCTTTTTGGTCGGGAACCATTCTGTGGGATGGGCAAAGGAATCCTCTCTCTCTTTCAATAAAAAAGAGGAAGAAACACAAAGAGGAAAATACTGGGGAAACCTACCAGGGTTAAAGCACTCTAAACTACTCTTAGGGACATACGACCTAAAGAGATTTAAATAATGCATGAAGCTAAGAAGAATGATCTAATAACACAGGTTTACGAAATAAGGTCAAATTTTGGACCAGAGAAGACGAAAGTGGTGCTAAATGTATGTATTTTCGTGCCTGAACTTTGAAGTCTGATATCTTTAAAACTACAAAAGACAATGAATTTTTGTAAACAGCTACAGTTAGGTTCAGTATTTTTTAATCAAACCTATTTAAGATAATTAAAATTGGCTAATGCGTTAAAAAGATATAGTGCAGTTATCAGAAAAATAAATGTTTTTTAATTTCGCCTATAACCCCTCAACTCGACCTGATAGAGAAAAACGGACTGCGGATTCGAATTCAGCGCGCGACAATAATACATACAGAACCACTTCCGTCTGTTCCGGTCCAAAACCGTGTATACCTGTGTAATTAACACATGGCTACTGTATAAAATTGAAGTATCACTTTATAAAATTGGGAATTCTGAGTGAAGACACATATTGGTTTTGCATGGAGGACGAAAGGTCTGCGATGCATATCCTAGGACAGTGTCCCACGCTTGTTCAAATGCGACAGAAATATCTGGGTTCTTACATAATACAAATTTAAAAAATTTACAAAGAAGCTTATCATCATTCAGACAATTGAATTTCAATGGTGAAAATGTTAAATTCTCAAATTTACCTATCTATAATTTTGAAACAGAGTGTATTGAGCAGATTTGGAAACTTCAATGTGATTAAAAAAATATTCAAATATTCAATTTTCCGGCAAAAAAAAAAAAGAAAGATATATCCTTATATTTATGTATCATCAAGCTATGACCACTCAAAAATTCAGGATGAGAATTTTTATTTTGGGACAGGTTTTTGAGTGTGGGAATCGGACTTTTATACAAAAATCACAATTTGTTCGTATTTCTTCTCAAATTTCGGTACCAAGGTCTATAGACCGGGCACATTTGAGCACAGTTTTATTCGCTTATCCGCATTAAAATGCAATTGTGAGCAAAAATCCAGAATGAGAACTTTTAATTTTCTGCTTCTTTTATCATTTTTTCCAAAAAAAAAAAATCTTAAAAATCGCTAGCAACTTATTTAATGGAACTTCGCCATAGGAAAGACGGTTTTTACGATCAAAAGGATAATGCAAAGTTTTTTTGAGAGTATGAAGGTGTAATCTGTCGATTTACAAATAAAATCACTTTTTTCATTTCGACTTTTACAGCTTTTTGCAATCATGACATTTGATTCAGATCATGAACTTTTTTATTTCTAGACCATTTTACGGTATGAAGGACGGTTGGCAGCAATTTTGGGAAGGTCGCCCTAGTTTTGATTTAAACTTTTAGTTTGTTGTAAAAAATTATCAAGCACAAATTTGTTTCTTCTTGTTGCGAATTCAGTTTTTTGAAATTTTCGCGGCGAATTGAGAAAAAAGTTGGGCTTTCTTCGCAGAAGTTTCAAAACTTACTCAGCATCTGCTTGCGACATGAAACGAGTGTTGAAAGCAAAACACACGCCATGTTCCGTGTAGACCAAATCGAAGTGGGTGCAACAATCAATCGACTCATCACGGTATTTGCAGCCAGATAAAGTGTCCTCACAGCTGACATGGACCTATCATAAAAAAAGGTTTCACTGGACACTTTTTTATTGCTAAATTATCAAAAAGCGTACCTCGAAAGCCCATTCCCTTAGCGTTTTCTCCTTCAATGCCTTATTGGGTATGGACTTGCTCATCTCATGGGCATCTTTGATATTATCAAAGTTCAGTGAAGTGAGCAATTCAAGAAAAGGTGTCGCCAATCTGGCAGTTGAATGATCGTAGTTACTGGAAATGTAAATTTTCACTTTTATTTAGATATATTTCTTATACACACTTAAGTTATACTTACGCCAGGGTCTTATAGGCAACATTATAGGCTTTATCGTTGTCGTAGGTCTTGATGGGACATACCACGGTTGTCGGAAAAATTACGTTCTGATTGTGGAAATCAGTATCCAGACCTTGGAAGAGTAGAAGCATATACTTAACTGTTTTCACTGCTTCAATTCAAAATTCAATTCTGTCCTACACACCTGTTATAGTTGGATTAGTTTGAAATTTCTCCCACAAACTCATAATGATAACCAAAGCCGTCACAGCACCAATGGATGTAAAGCAAAACCACATAAACCTTCATACATTTAATTATCGATTAAAATCTTAGAAATTATTTTCTTTTATGTGTACTCGTATTATGAAAATTACTTTTCTCCGATCGGCCTTCCAGTCTCCGCTATATAACGCACTCCATGCAGCGTCGAATTCTGAAAGAATTCTTTTGTCTGATATATCAAGCTGCGTCTGAAGATCGTTATCGTTTCAAGCGAGCGATTTAAATTTAAATTCTTTTTCTGCATTTTCGTTTAAGAAATTTTATCGATTTCATTATTGTGCACCGACTCAACTGGACTGGCTACAGGCTTCGTAACTCACGCAGTGTCAGGACAGAACTGAATAAAACGTTCACAGGATTCAACGAAATGCACAGCTTAGAACAATTGAGTTAACAAAAAAAAAAAAAAAAAAACAAAGAGAAAAAAAAAACACGCCTAAAAGCATTTCCTTGTCCTGCAAATGCGGTCAGGTCATGTCCAATAATGCTATTGTTGTAGCGGTTTTAGCTGGCTTATCTGATCGTCTAGCAGTTAATGTTGTAATTACACATTTATGAATGTGTTTATTTACCTATATTAACCCTTACACGTTTGTAACTAAACCAATCGAGTAAAAATGATTTTGTTTTTTATGTCTATTTATATCTATTCGGCCCAATTTAATATAAAAGTAATAAATAAGACGAAAGTTCTGTATATTTTGTGTTTTCGTGAAGGGGATATGAGTGTATGCTTTAAGGTGTAAATTTACCAATGTATCGGGAAAAAACTAAAAGGCTTCCATTGCAAAATAAACACAAACTATGGTAGAAATTCCGTGGCGTCCGTGGCGTAGTTGGTTAAAGTGCGTGGCCGCTATGCAAAAGAACTTTGGAGACCCAGGTTCGAACCCCAGCAGCGACAGAAAATTATTTGAATTAAAATAATTTTTCTGTACGGCCGCCACCTCTCTGCAGACAATGGCAAGCCTCAGAGAGTAATCAAAATGCCATGTAAAGCTTCTTGAGAACGAGAACATTCCGTTCATCGCCGTTCGGAGTCGGCGTTAAGCACGTAGGTCCGGTTCTCGGTCAATTGTGTACAAACTTAATAACACGCACAACACAATTGGTCATAAGAAGCTAGGTCAAAGTCCTTTCAAGGGCTGAAATGGCCAGTTATTTATTTTTTTTTTTTTTTTTTTATGGTAGAAATTACAAATTATTTAATGTAGAAACTAACAATAAATAGAAAATTTATTGATATTCAACACAACAATTACGTTCTAAAGTGATCTACAACAGGTCGAATTTTGAATGCGCTATCATAAGAGGAGTTCTTCCTATTTTGTTCATTAGAATTGTGTCTAAAATGAAAGTTCCTACGTATTTATACACAGCGGCTTATAGGCATTCCCATGTCAGGATCTGAGTTCCAATAGTTCTTGAATATGTGTAGGTAAGCAATGATATCCCATTACAAAGTTTATATCGAAGAAAGCTTTGACGTCTTCATTAGTCGTGGTAAAAGATCGGCCATTTTGTTTGTTTCCAACAATTCCATGTCAGAAGTTTGGGCTAAAATGTGAATTTCACCAAAACTATACCCTTGCATCTCACGAAAATTGTGCGGTGAAAAAGAATTTTTTTCGCCAGTCGAAAGAAGGGGCAGTAATGCTGGGCTGTTGATTTGTAGTTCTGTTCTCTTCTAGAGGCACTGAGCTTGTTTCAATTTCAACAGTAGATGTACCCGCATCCAAGAATGATAGAAATAAGATAACGTGTTCCGCAAATGAGAAGGAGAGAGCATGACGTCATTCAGCGCTATTGTCAGAATTTGGAATAATTTTACTTTGGGGTCTACGCTTAAATATTTTTTTTTCTTATTTTCATAATATGTACATGAAGCTTCTAAGCCTATTGCTGTAATAAAATTTTGTCAGTCTCAAATGGCTAAGAAGATAAAAATTGGGAAAGTTTAAAAAATGTTTTAATTTTTTTTCATTTATTCAGTTTTTTATTTTAATCTTTAGATAAATAACATCTCTTTAGATTAAAAGAATATAAATACATTTTTACATTTTTTATTTTTTTTTAAAGTAAACTTAAACTTAAGAATAAGTAACTTAAAGCCCTGTAGTCAGGAGCATTTGCAGCATAATCAGTTAGAAAAGTTTCTACAAAAAATATGTCATTACTTCTAAGTAACCTAGCTGGGACATAAAATTGAATTTTTTTCCAAAAGTTCAGGGCAATCAACTATTCCAGAAATTATATCATAAATAAACATTAGAGATTGCAAATTTCTTCTAATTTCCAAAGATTTGAGATTAATTAAAAGGCATCCCTCACTATATGAGGGAAGCGAACTATCAGTGTTAAAAGCGCGTAGTAAAAATTTAGTAAAAGATTTTTGTACACGTTCGATGCGCATTTTATGTACTACTAGCCTTTTCCCGGCGCGCGTTGCTGCACCCTGCAACTATATGGGAACATAATAGGTGTATTCAAAACTTTTCTTAAACTCATCGTTTGACACCACTGTCATCACCAAATAGTAACTCCATTTTGAGTTTGTATGTAAGTACTGCTACTTTTACTTTCAAAGCTATTTGATAATACAAATTTTAACTGTATGGGCGGAGCCACAGCCTCTTATATAATGCTCATCCCAGTTTTCTAGTAGATGGACATTACCCAGTTTTAGTACAGTTGCCGACAGTAAGCATACAGTCTAAATTACCAAAATGTAGCCCAATCGACGAAAACCGTAGGAAATATAGCATTTTTATTGATTAATGGGCGGTAAAAGGGGATGTGACAGAAATTTAAGCCACCTCGTACTTGAAAAAAATGTTCTGCCAAAAATTTCAGCTCTATCGACTCAGTCATTTTGAAATTTCCAGCCAGACAGCGTTTTGCTTTCTGTATTTATATTTTGGATAAAGATTATAGGCTATAACTTTTGATTGGTAAGAGATACTAAGATAATTTTTTCTTATAAATAAATTTTTTAGCTTATATATTTTTCAAAAATATAAAACCACAATATTGGAAAAAAAAAAATTTGTTCGAAAAAATCAAGGGGCTTTGCTTTTTGAATCACAAAAATGGTTTTTAATTTTTGTGTAAAATTGAAATAACTTTTGCCTTTAAATGTTATAGCTTTTAAATAGAGTTGAAAATTTGCGAATTTGAATTTAAATTATTTTTACAACAAAAACAAATTTTGAGCCTTTTTTTGAGGGAAAGCTCTAAAATTTCAGACCTTTTTTGAAAAAAAAATTTAAAATACATATACTCAACTAACGGTATTTTTGCAGTAAGGTTTTCATAGTATTTTGATGAAGCTTTAAGACAAAAAAAAATTTAACACAATATATAAAAAAGCAGCGGAGATATTTGAATCGAAAGTCACAAAATTGAATATCTGATTGTTTTTTTCGTAATTTTGTGTATAAAAAACTCATCGTACCTGAAAACTATATACCAATTTTTATTCTAATCGCATGAGCGGTTTGGGAGTTTTAGGTGGTTTTGTAAAAAATGTGTACTATAGCGCCCTCTGGTGTTCAAGATAGTTCGAAAACGATAGCAGCAGCAAACACTCAACGTACATGAAACCCACTGTATACCACTTTTCATTCTAATCGCATTAGCAGTTTATGAGTTTTAGGCAGTTTTGTAAAAAATTTGTACTACAGCGCCCTCTAATGTTCAAGGTGGATCAAAATTGATAGTCCACAAACACGCACCGTACCAAAAAACTTCTATGCACAAATTTTCATGCTAATCGGATGAGTAGTTTAGGAGTCTATTGCGGCCTTACAAACATAAGCTCCTTTTTTATATATATAGACTAGCCTTTTCCCGGCGCGCGTTGCTGCACCCTGCAACTATATGGGAACATAATAGGTGTATTCAAAACTTTTCTCAGACTCAAAGTTTGACACCACTGTTATTTTCAACTGCCCGTTACAGTTTCCCAGTAGCAGGAGATCACCAAATAGTAACTCCATTATGAGTTTGTATGTAAGTATTGCTACTTTTACTTTCAAAGCTATTCGATAATACAAATTTTAACTGTATGGGCGGAGCCACACCCTCTTATATAATGCTCATCCCAGTTTTCTAGTAGATGGACATTACCCTGTTTTAGTACAGTTGCCGACAGTAAGCATACAGACTAAATTACCAAAATGTAGCCCAATCGACGAAAACCGTAGGAAATATAGCATTTTTATTGATTTGTGGGCGGTAAAAGGGGGTGGGCGGTAAAAGGGGGGAAAATTTTGAGCCTTTTTGTGAGGAAAACTCCAATATTTCAGACCTTTTTTGAAAAAAATATTTAAAATATATTTACTCAACTAACGGTATTTTTGCAATAAGGTTGCAAAAAGTACTACTTTGATGAAGCTTTAAGACAAAAAAAAATTTAACAAAATGAATACAAAAGCAGCGGAGATATTTGACTCGAAAGTCGCAAAATTAAATTTCTGATTGTTTTTTTCTCATTTTTGAGCAACGATGTTGCATTAAATATATCGTTGTAGTAAAATTTTTCATAGTTTTCAAGATATGTTCATGTTTTTGGTGTCAAAATAACGGACATTTTTTTAGTTTTACTAAATTTGAGAAATATTTTATATTTTGTAAATATTTGCACATGTTACATAAGAAAACAATTAAAAATATGCGATTTTGTAAAAAATTTGTACTACAGCACCATCTGGTGTCCAAGGTGGGTCAAAGAAGATAGTGCTAAAAAACTCATCGTACCTGAAAACTACTATATACCAATTTTTATTCTAATCGCATGAGCAATTTGGGAGTTTTAGGTGGTTTTGTAAAAAATTTGTACTATAGCGCCCTCTGGTGTTCAAGGTGGATCAAAATTGATAGCCCAAGAACACGCACCGTACCAAAAAACTTCTATACCTAAATTTTCATGCTAATCGGATGAGTAGTTTAGGAGTCTATTGCGGCCTTACAAACATAAACTCCTTTTTTATATATATAGAAGATAGAAGAAGAAGATAGAAGAAGAAGATAGAAGAAGAAGATATATATAGATCAGTGTCGGCCGATGCCTATGCACGCGTGCTTCGTGAAACTTCGTATATTTACACCGATATAAAACTGGCTGTCGTGCTCTTACACCGACGCTGCCGATTATTCGTAGAAAGAGCGCTCAGTCGATGTTTCGCTTTTGGCTAGTTAACACCATGCTTCTATGCAACGCATGCGCGCAATTTATTACGTAATTTTAAATGCTTACACGTAAAAAAATATTAAACCAAATGTGGGAATTATAATATTTTTTCTTTAAAAATTGTTTTGGAGAAGCGTAAACTGAATTTGTCAGAAGAAAGTAGGATGCGCTACCAGTATTTTTTTTTATTTTGAAGTAATATGCAATATAAATAAGATTAGCAATATTAGGAGTCGGTAAAATGTTATTAGTAAAAGATTACTTTCCAAATATATATGTAATATTGATGTTAATAATAAATATATGCATATTGATATTATAAATAAAATATTAATAAAATAAATAAATAATTGGCCATTTCAGTCCTTGAAAGGACTTTGACCTAGCTTCTTATGATCAATTGTGTTGTGCGTGTTATTAAGTTTGTACACAATTGACCGAGAACCGGACCTACATGCTTAACGCCGACTCCGAACGGCGATGAACGGAAAGTTCTCGTTCTCAAGAAGCTTTACATGGCATTTTGATTACTCTCTGAGGTTTGCCATTGTCTGCAGAGAGGTGGCGGCCGTACAGAAAAATTATTTTAATTCAAATAATTTTCTGTCGCTGCTGGGGTTCGAACCTGGGTTTCCAAAGTTCGTTGACATAGCGGCCACGCACTTTAACCAACTACGCCACGGACGCCACATAAAATATTAATATTAATCTTATTATTAATTATTATTAATAACGCGACCCCTAGACAATAAATAATATTAGACATTATTTACCTAGTAAAAAATTTCATTAATTCCAATTCACTTTCATATATCTGTTTTCATTTAGAATGCCGCTTAATGTTAATAATAAAACATTTCTTTAAGCCTCCTGCGAAGTAAAATTTTCACAGTGTAAGCCAAAGAGAGATTCTTAGCTCTCACTTGGGCGCACACTACTACAAAACTGAAAGAACTGTGTATGTATTTTTTTGGCCGACACTGATATAGATAGATATAGATTTAGATAACCAAGCAGACCGGAAATGATATGGATATAGATTATTGGCTATAACTTTTGATTGGTAAGAGATATTGAGAAAATTTTTTTTAATAAATTAATATTTTAGCTTGTAAATTTATTCAAAAATATGAAACCACAATATTGGAAAAAAAAAATTTCTTCAAAAAAATCAAGCCTTGTTTTTTTAATTACAAAAATGGTTTTTAATTTTTGCGTGAAATTTAAACAACTTTTACTTACAAATGTTATAATTTTTAAATAGAGTTAAAAGTTTGTGAATTTGAGTTTAAATTATTTTTACAACAAAAATAATTGTTCAGTCTGTTTTTGAGGAAAACTCCAATATTTCAGACCTTTTTTGAAAAAAATATTTAAAATATATTTACTCCACTAACGGTATTTTTGCAATAAGGTTTTCATAGTATTTTGATGAAACTTTAAGACAAAAAAAAATTTAACACAATATATAAAAAAGCAGCGGAGATATTTGAATCGAAAGTCACAAAATTAAATTTCTGATTGTTTTTTTCTCATTTTTGAGCAACGATGTTGCATTAAATATATCGTTGTAGTAAAATTTTTCATTTTTTTCAAGATATGTTCATGTTTTTGGTGTCAAAATAACGGAAATTTTTTTGGTTTTACTAAATTTGAGAAATATTTTATATTTTGTAAATATTTGCACATGTTACATAAGAAAACAACTAAAAATATGCGATTTTGTAAAAAATTTGTACTACAGCACCATCTGGTGTCCAAGGTGGGTCAAAGAAGATAGTGCTAAAAAACTCATCGTACCTGAAAACTACTATATACCAACTTTTATTCTAATCGCATTAGCGGTTTGGGAGTTTTAGGTGGTTTTGTAAAAAATTTGTACTATAGCGCCCTCTGGTGTTGAAGATAGGTCAAAAACGATAGCAGCAGAACACTCAACGTACATAAAACCCACTGTATACCATTTTTCATTCTAATCGCATTAGCAGTTTATGAGTTTTAGGCAGTTTTGTAAAAAATTTGTACTACAGCGCCCTCTGGTGTTCAAGGTGGAACAAAATTAATAGAATAAAATAATTCTAAAAATTCTAAAAAAATTAATAGAATAATTCTAAAAAGAATAAAAACAACTTTTGAAAAAAATTAATTTCTTTAAAAAATCACTGGGCGTGTGGTCATGTTTTTTGATGACAGAAACAGTTAATAAATTTTTTTGTAAAATTGGAAGCATTTTTGCTATTAAACCGCTATGTCATGTAAAAGGTAGTCAAAAATGCAATTTTGAGTTTTTATTATTTTAACAACAAAAACAACTTTTGTGTCATTTTTTGAGTAAAAAGTCAATATTTTGAACGTTTTTTAAAAGAAATATTAAAAATATATCCGCTAAAATAACGGTACCCTTTAAATTGTTTTTATTAAGTGCTTGAATTGAATTTATCAACGAAAAAAATTTGAATGATATATGTATGTATATTTAAAACAACGGAGTTATTTGCATCGCAAGTAAAAAATACGAATTTCTGATAGTTTTTTTTTGTTATTCTAAGGAAACGATGTTATTAGAAAAACACGTTGTACCAAAAGTTTGTCAAATTTTAAAGATATGTGATTGTTTTTGATGTCAAAATAACAGAATTTTCTTAAAATTAATAAGTCGAGCATTTTCGCTTGAAAAAAATACGCTAGTAGTTAGATTTGCGTTACTTGTAAAGGGGCGGAAGAGGCGTGGTCAAAACTTAGTATGCCATAACCTAAGTTAGGATTCAAGTAATATGTGAGCCTAATTTGAGTTAAATCCGTTCAGCCGCTAAGATTTGTATTGTAGTCAAACAAACAGAAAATGATTTTTATTAATATAGATATACCACTATTCCAAACTATTGATGCATATTCTAAACGAGAGCGAACTAGATGGAGTTTTAAAAGTGTACGGGTCTGAAAAAGATGTAGATTGGCGACGGATAAATGCTAATAATGCATAAGCTTTAGGAATAATGAAGTCTAGATAAGAGGTAAAAGAGAATTTAGTGTCAAAGACAACACCAAGATCTTTATGTTGATTAAGATGCGATAAAGGCGAACTATTGATGGTATATACCGGCGGACTTAGACTTTGAGTCTCTGAGAAGGACATGGAAACACATTTTTTTATATTAAGCGATAGAAAATTTATTAGTGACCAAGAATAAAGTTCATCACTTTGAAGACGGGAAAAGTCAGATTGATTTCTTATTTTCTAAATAAAGTAGGCATTTATAATGATTTAAAATGGACGGAGTATCATTTACAAACAAACAAAACAATAAGGGTCCTAATATACTCCCTTGTGGTACCCCAGAGGTTGAAACGAATGAAAATGACTTGTAATTGTCAAACGCTATTATACACCGTCTGTTAAATAGATAAGATTTGATCTAATTTAAAAAAGATGTATGAAACCCGATTATTTCTAATTTTTTTAAAAGTAAATTGCGCGAAACTTTGTCGAAAGCTTTCGAGAAATCAGTATATACTACGTCGACATGGAGGCGACTTCAGAAGGCTGAAAAACATTATTCAGAAAAAAGCACTAAATTCGATATAGTCGAGCGTCCCGGAACAAATCCATGTTGACATGGTGAAATAATACTTTTATTAGCAAAAATTAATTTTTCTCTACTATAATTTTAAAGAGTTTTGAAATGCATGAGAGTTTTGATATTGGTCTATAGTTAGCAACATCATGTTTTGATCCAGATTTGTGTACTGGTATTACAAAAGATACTTTCCACCAATCAAGAAAAAATCCAGAATTTAATGATTTATTAAAAATAACTCTCAGTGGAGGACTTATATATCCTGCACATATTTTAAGAAAAAAGGCAGAAAAACCATCACTATCAATATTATATGAAATTTTGAGTAATTTGATACCTTTATTGACATCATCGCCAGAGATTGAGAGGGAGTCAAAATTGATTCGGAACTCTAGATTTCGTCCATCCAAAATTAAAAGTATTAAAAGTATTATGATGTTCAAAGTTAGAGTGAAAAAATTTGGCAAAAAGATTTGCCGCACTTGTACCGTCATTGGAACTAATTCCATTATAAAACATTGAGGAGGGAATGTCTGAACATCCTTTTTTAGACTTGACAAAGCTCCTTTAGGGTTATTTTTAATGTTTAACTCATAATTTGATACATATTTTTTATGTAAGTATTTATTGAGAAAGTTAAATTCTCAACAAGAGAAACAAACAAGAGTTTATGAGTGGTACAAAATGCTCAAAGGCGGTTGTGAAAGCGTTGAAGACGAGGCACGGCCAGGACGACCATCAACATCAACTGATGAGCTACACGTCAACAAAATCAAAAAATTGGTGCTCCAAAATCCTCGATTGACAGTCCGAGACCTTAGTGACCTTGTTGGAATATCGCAAGGATCAGTGAAAACCATTTTGAGTGACCATTTGGGCCTCAGAAAAGTGAAATCTCGATTGGTGCCAAAAACGCACGCGTAATTCGTTATCATTTCGCCAAAAACTCGACCCATATCGTTCCGCAAAAATATATTTTTGGGAATTCCGGTATTTTTCGCTCAAAGTAGTATAATTTAATGAAAAACTGTTGTAAAATGTCTCTCTATAATAATAATATATAATTCAATATTTACGTCTTGTAAAAATATTTTTCACTTTTCGCGCGTATAAGTTTTTGACGATAATACTTTTATTTTAGTGTTGCCATCGCGTAAACTTGAAAAGGTAGTATAAAATTTAAAAATATAAATCTAAAAAAGGTTTTACTTAGCCAGTATTACTGTAAATTGTGGAAATTTTGCTGGGGCAAATGTGTCCCTTATGCACGCAAGGTTTAATTGAATTACTTTTCTGTTTGTTTGTTTGACCACTATACAGATTCAAGGAATTTCAATATTAATAATTAAGTATCCAGGGATTACTACCGGGATTTGTATCGTATATAATAAGGCGTTCAAGATGCTGCCGGCCTTACAAAGAAAACACATGATTTTTGCCAAAATTATTGTTTATTCTTTCGCACAGTCCCATTTTACTGGATACACTTATTCCAACGATTTTCCAACATTGCGCTGCCCTTTGAATAGTAAGATTTCTCAAGACCGCCGAAATATGTATGCTTCAGTTTTCAATTCGACTTGTTCATTCGTCGCAAATATCCTTCCCTGGAGCCACCTTTTTAAGTTTGGGCACAGATAAAAGTTGCTGGGGGCCAAATCTGTAGTTCGAAGCGTAACTCGTGCAATTTGACCTTAGTTTCGATCGATTTGTGAGCTGGAGCATTGTGTTGCAAAAAGATGATTTTTTTTCTTCGAAAAATGAAGCCGTTTATTAAAGATTTCGTTCTTCAATCGGTATAATAATTTACAGTAATATTCGCTGTTGATTGTTTTTCCTTTTCTCGAATAGTCGATGAACAAAATGCCACTTGAATCCCAAAAAAATAGACGCCAACAACTTTCCGGCCGTTTGTTCAGTCTTCGCTTGCTTTGGTGCACTTTCATTGGGACCTACTCACTCTTTTGTTGATTCCTTCGATTCTGATGTATAGTGGTGGATCCATGTTTCATCCATGGTCACAATATTACGCAAAAAATCAGTCGGATTTTGTTTAAACATATCCAAACATTGTTGGAAAGTG
The DNA here is from genome assembly GCA_943735915.1 of Pherbina coryleti. Classification (NCBI taxonomy): domain Eukaryota; kingdom Metazoa; phylum Arthropoda; class Insecta; order Diptera; family Sciomyzidae; genus Pherbina; species Pherbina coryleti. The sequence continues at coordinate 69,873,748 of OX030951.1, forward strand.
CGAACACGTTTATGTTCATGATTAATTGTTGACGAACCCGATTGCGGCACTCATATTGCAGTCAGCTTTCTCATACCAAAATGTTCATGTAAAATTGAAATCACCGAGCCATTTGATATGCCTACGGCTGTGGCCATCTCACGCACTTTCACTTTCAGATTGTCCAATACGAAATCGTGGATTTTTCCAATACATTCGGGAGTGGTCATTGTTTTTGGTGGTCCCCCGGCGTGTTCATCTTTTGTGCTGATTCGACCTCTTTTGAACTCTGAAATCCAATATTTTACGGTTGAATACGACGGAACAGATTCACCATAATATTTATCGAGCTTTTCTTTGGTTTCTTTCACACTTTTGTTACGCAAAGAGTAATGCTTAATCAAGGCACTAAATTCGTCTTTATCCATTTTTATAACAATACCAAAAGTTGGTTAATTTGAAACACTATAACGTCACTATTCATTGACAGATCGATCAGACATTTATGGTGTGTTAATGTTAAGGTTAGCACCCGTCAAAAATGTGTTGTATTTTAAGAGTGGTAGTGCCGGCGCTTAAAGACCGGCAGCATCTTGAACGTCGTAGTAGAGAGGGTCAGGCGTGCAAATTTACAGACGAGATAGCGCTGTCAACGAAAGGTAAGCACGTCCCAAAATCCAGTGATATATGTATACACACTATAATCTAATCTTGATGAAGATCGTGTTCTTTGACATGAAAGAAAATCGACTCTAAGAAATGGGTTACATCCCATAGTCCTCCCGAAATATGGGCACATTACACGCCTTATTATTTTTGACAACCATATAAAATATAAACATTATAATCATGAAACGGTTGTAAACGAGCTTCGGCAAAAGTTTTCGCTTCCTAAATTGATGGCGATGATGGAAAAAATCAAACGCAGCTGCCAAGAATACCGAAACAATAAAGCAGTGCCTATATCACCAAAAATTATCTTCTTTCCAAAAGCCCGTTTAGAAGCGTTTTGCCCGCTGATTTTCATTTAGTGGGGTCGATTATTTTGGGCCCTTGTTGGCAAGCGTTCAAAGAAGCAGAGATAAAAGATATGGAGTTCTATTTCTGTGCTTAACAACAGCATCATTTCAAATCGTAATTCAGGGAAGATAAATTTAAATTAAAAAATTCCATTTCAAATTCAGAAAAGATCAACTGAAATTCAGAAAAAATCATTTGGAATTCATAAAACTTTTATTGTAAGATATGAAAATATCAATTGAAATTCAGATGTGAACACAGATTTTTGTGTGAACAGAGATGAGAGAATGATGTGAATAGAGATTTGTGTTTGTAACCTGTTCACTTTTTTATACCGACAACTTTCATAAACTCCTAATTGCATTTAAATCGGAACAGGATATATTATAGGCTTAGGTTAGGTTAGGTTGACGCGAATTTCTTTTATGAGACGCACTTAGGCCAATTTAGGCCCGTTGTGGTACCAGGGGTTAATTATTTCCACTCTATCTGAACCAGTTGGATTTATAAAGCTGAGAATTCGGTAGACCGAAGATTTTGAGAGCTCGTCTAGGTCACTGTGGAACCAGTTACCTAGGAAGAGGTGGCACTTTCTGGCCAGTGCTGGGCATGTGCAGAGAAGACGTGTTTTGGATTCTACTTCCTCCTCGTGTCTGCAGCTTCTGCAGAAGTCGTTATGGAGGATTTTTAGCCTTCGGGCATGGTTTCCAATTAGGCAGCATATTTATTTGGTCCCTTCTAAGGGAGATTAGTTCCTTTGAGCATTTTAAGTTCAGGGTTGGCCAAACTTGACGCGCCTTATGGCATGTGCTACCTGTAGACCACCTAATGTTGGTACTTTCAAAGGATAGTTCATATGTGCGTAATTTACATGTGGCGAGAGGTATTCCAATTTGTTCCTTATCTGTCGATAGGGGTTTGGTAGTGCTGTTACGAGCGAGTTCGTCTGCTTTGCAGTTTCCTGGGAAGTCTCTATGTCCGGGGATTCAACATAGAAATGTAATTGAGCTGCTCTGGCATCTCATTTAGAGATCTGCGGCAGCTTAGGACTGTTTTAGATGTTGTTAGAACAGATTTCAGGGCTTTCAAAGTGGCTTGACTGTCAGATAGAATACAAATATCTCTATTTGACGGCTTCGTGTATAGCAGTAACTTCCGCTTGGAAGACACTGCAGTGGTCGGGGAGCCTAAAGGTAAACTTGATGTTTAGTGATTCAGAGTAGAGTCCTCCCCCTACCTTTCCATCTAATTTTTATCCATCAGTGTAGATTTCAGTGTCATTGTTTGGGGGAGGACTTCCAAGCTCCCATTCATTTCTGGAGGGAATTAATACATTAAACTTTTTGTAGAATAGAAGTTTTTGCGTTATGTAGTGTACGGTCTTAGGTATTGTAGGAAGAAGCTTCCTAATGTAAGAGTGTCCTATTGTACCCCCTTTCCATTGGAAAGTGGCTTCTAGACGGATTACTGTGCTTGCAGCCATCTGTTTTGTTAGGATATCTATTGGTTTCAGGTGGAGCATAATGTCGAGTGCCTCCGTTGGAGTGGTTCTTAGCGCTCCGCTGATGCACAGCTTAGCGGTGCGGTGTTTGTTTGTTTAGTGCAGGCCACCAAACTATAGCACCGTATAACTTGGCATTGTAACAGCTGTATAGAGCCAGTGAGTAACCTTAGGTTGTAATACCCATTTGCTACCCACTGGTTTCTTGCATGAATATAGGGCTATATTGGCTTTTTTTGGCTCTCTCGAGCAGATTGGGTTTACAATTTAGTTTTCTATCTAAGATGAGACCCAGGTATTTTGCTTGTTCCGAGAAATTTAGTCTTGTATTTCCCAATTTTGCAGGACTCATTTTGGGTAAGTTGTGTTGTCTCGTGAAGACCAATAACTTAGTTTTATCAGGATTAACGGCGAGTCCACAGCTGGTAAGCCAGTTAATAATATCTCGAAGAGTGGATTCATATTTTCCTGAGGTGACAATAGCAACGTCATCAGCGTAGGCTATCACCCTGTACCCCTCTCGTTTCAGTTTACCCAGTAGTTCATTCACCGCTAGGTTCCAGAGTAGAGGCGAAAGATCTCCTTCTTGAGGAGTTCCCCTTGGTAAAGATCTTAGCGTGGATGCTGTTCATAGTTTTGAGCTTATAATCCTGCCTACTAGCATTTGATTTATAAGTGCTATCAGCGCAAAACTCACCCCAGAGCTCTGTCAGCGCATTAGTGATACCCTCTGCCTTGACGTTGTTAAAGGCACCTTCTATATCAATGAAGTTCATTGTGTATTCCTTCTGATGAAGGGTTTTTTCAATGATAGATACTATGGAGTGGAGAACTGTTTTCACAGATTTGCCTTTGGCGTATTCATGTTGTGCTGGTGAGATTGGATTTACTTCTATTTTTTGTCTCAAGTGAATATCTATTAGTCTCTCGAGAATTTTCAGATGAAAAGATGATAGACTGATTGGTCGAAGGTCTTTTGAGTTTATGTGTGAGCTTTTTCCTGCCTTAGGTATAAAAAGTCTCGCCTTCACGAGTTGCCAACATTTTGGGATGTGATTCAGGTCAAGGTAGCTGTGATAGATTATTGTAAGCCATTGATTTATATTTCAATTGGGGCTATGCCGTCAGGTCCTGGTGACTTAAACGGTTTGAAGCTTTCAATTGCCCATTTTAGCTTCGATTGTGTGTGATTATATGTAAGCAGCGGGTAGATGCACCTCTTGTGTTGGAGCATCCCCTATTTTTGAACAGCCAGGGAAGTGGGTTTCTACCAAGATATTGAGAAATTCTTCACGTTTGGTTGTCCAGGTTCCGTCTTCTTTTTTCATGAAGCTCGGGTTAGGAGGACTAGACGCCAGAATTTTCCTAAGACTCTACGCCTCAGAGGTTTGTGATATTTCTTCACAGAAGGTTCTCCAGGATTGTCGTTGTGCTTTACATAATTCTTTCTTGAATAATAAGGATATTATTTTATTCCAATACACTTACAGCAATAAGCCGTATTTCTCAAAAGATTTCTGCTGAAGTCATATGTGAAGACATCTAGACGGATACTGACCTTATAGCGGTCAGACATCGGAATTGGACTGCCAATTAATCGATATTGTCAACTTTGACGCATCTGAATCAACTGCATTGCGCGTCCTTTGTTTCTTTGCATTGCCTAAAGAAATATTAAAAAATATTGCATGTTTTTTTTTTTGTTGGTCAGTAGAATGTCCTTTTTATTGTCTGCTTCAAGGCATTCTACAGACGTCTCGTTGTCAAAAATCTTATTTGAATTAAGTAGTTGCTTGCGACTGCGTTGTTGATGCTTGTGTGCGATAAAGTGGCGATTGCAGCTTCCATTTGTATTTGCAAGCGTATTTAAAATAAGCCCAAAATTTTGAAGTCGCTTGCCAAAATCGTGTGATTGTTTGTAGCATGTAGCTTGGTTCGTTCTTTTTGTTTGTTTTGTTTTTATTTTTTCTTTGTATGAGCATATATTGCATAATTCGCACTGCGAGGAGTGCGACATTCGTTTGGCTCATATTTATTTAGCTGGCGGCAATTAGTTTGTTTTTTTTTTTCTCTTTCTAGCTCTGTGGCGCTTGAAGTGCACATTTTGATTGGCTAGACGAGATAACGTGTTTTATTTCGCACTGCAATGTGTTGGCAGCAACAGTTCGAATACTTTACATAAAAAAAGGATGCACTTGATATAACAATGCTTTATATGCAAGTGAGGATCTGATTTTAGGTTTTTTATTTCATGTTTGGTTAACTTACTTACCTATATAATTTATTAACTTTTGTAATATTTTAGATTGAGCTTTGAATGGAAGAGCAGAGTTTACATTTTATTGAAAATATTACTATATTATTATAATAATTGTTCTCTAACTAACAATCATAATAAAAATTAAAATTTGCAAAAATTTATAATTATATGGTTATATGTATTTTCTTTAAACCACAAACAACTGCTTACCTCTTAATTTTTTCTGACATGTAAATAATGTTTAATATACAGCCTTCATCCCTTAACATCCGAAAGAATCATGCAAAATATCAAAATATATAAATCCAATGTTAAAATTACTATCCCATGCAATACAAAAAGTTCTCTCACCACTTGTTAGCATTTCTACTCCCTTGCTTACGCGCTTTAACAGCTCTGGTAGTTATAGCATGCGATATAAACTTTTCTTGCTCTGTCGAAGAACACTCAAATGTAAAAATTTAACAGAGTTTCGTTAACATACGATATTTCAACATCTTCATTTAACTCATGTTAATTAAGTTAACATACAGGATGCTGCTCGATGAATCTCTTATGATTTTGCAATATTTCGCTTTTTTGCTCAATATTTTTGCATCGAGTGCTGCCAGATTTTTTTTTTCTAAAAACTGTAAATTTTAAAAAGAAAAACTGTATTTTCAACAAAAAAACTGTAACTTCAAAAAAGAAAATTTTTTAATTGTAAATTAAGGTATTTTAGTTTTATCTGAAGTAAGTAAATATAGTAGAGATTTACAAAAGTTTACCCGTTTTTTTTTGGTCCTGTCAATTTTTGTGAATTATAAACTTCTTAAGTTCAATAGTGTAATTTAAAAAGTATATGTATATATACATATATCTAATATATAAAATTCTTCTGTCACGGGGTGCGTGATCGAACTCCTCCGAAACGGCTCGACCGATTTTCGTGATCCTTAGCGAGGATATTAGTCAGGGGTGAGAATCGAACAACATCTATTTTTCATCCCCCTAAAATAAGGGGGCGTGGCACCTCCCATACAACCCAAATCTACGGTAGCGAATAGCTCTGAAGTTATAGGTCGCATAGTATCGGAATTCGGTGTTCTATCTCAATTTACAAGAGCCGTTCCACACGTAAAATTTTATGGGCGTTGAATGTGGGGCGTGGCAATTTTTCAGCCAAATTTTCAGTATAACTTTCAAGCTATAAGTCACACATTAATGAAACTCGGTTAGAACGTTCTATTTAGTCGTGTCTTCCGACTTGCAAAATTGAGCCAGTATAGTCCAAAGGGGTGTGGCACCGCCCATACAATTAAAATTTATGATATCGAATAGCTTTGGAACTAAATGCCGTATAATAATGAAATTCAGTATGGAGTTGCCACTTGGTGATATATCTACTATAAAACTGGGATGGGTTTTGAAAAAAGGGGTGTGGCTCCGCCCATACACTTTAAATTTTTGATATCAGATAGCTTTGGAACTAAATGTCGTTTAACAACGAAATTCAGTATGGAATTAATATTGGGTGATATTCTTCTACTAGAAAACTGAGACGTCATTGAACAAGGAGGTGTGGCTCCGCCCATACAAGCCCAACTTGCGATATCGAATAACTTTGGAATTGTAAGTAGCACAGCCTCGAAATTTGGTTATCAATTTCCACGAGTCTTTCCAGTTAGAGATAGAGATAGAGATAGAGATACAGATAGAGATAGAGATAGAGATAGAGATAGAGATAGAGATAGAGATAGAGAAAGAGATAGAGATAGAGATAGAGATAGAGATAGAGATAGAGATAGAGATAGAGATAGAGATAGAGATAGAGATAAAGATAGAGAAAGAGATAGAGATAGAGATAGAGATAGAGATAGAGATAGAGATAGAGATAGAGATAGAGAAAGAGATAGAGATAGAGATAGAGATAGAGATAGAGATAGAGATAGAGATAGAGATAGAGATAGAGATAGAGATAGAGATAGAGATAGAGATAGAGATAGAGATAGAGATAGAGATAGAGAAAGAGATAGAGATAGAGATAGAGATAGAGATAGAGATAGAGATAGAGATAGAGATAGAGATAGAGATAGAGATAGAGATAGAGATAGAGATAGAGATAGAGATAGAGATAGAGATAGAGATAGAGATAGAGATAGAGATAGAGATAGAGATAGAGATAGAGATAGAGATAGAGATAGAGATAGAGATAGAGATAGAGATAGAGATAGAGATAGAGATAGAGATAGAGATAGAGATAGAGATAGAGATAGAGATAGAGATAGAGATAGAGATAGAGATAGAGATAGAGATAGAGATAGAGATAGAGATAGAGATAGAGATAGAGATAGAGATAGAGATAGAGATAGAGATAGAGATAGAGATAGAGATAGAGATAGAGATAGAGATAGAGATAGAGATAAAGATAGAGAAAGAGATAGAGATAGAGATAGAGATAGAGATAGAGATAGAGATAGAGATAGAGATAGAGATAGAGATAGAGATAGAGATAGAGATAGAGATAGAGATAGAGATAGAGATAGAGATAGAGATAGAGATAGAGATAGAGATAGAGATAGAGATAGAGATAGAGATAGAGATAGAGATAGAAATAGAGATAGAGATAGAGATAGAGATAGAGATAGAGATAGAGATAGAGATAGAGATAGAGATAGAGATAGAGATAGAGATAGAGATAGAGATAGAGATAGAGATAGAGATAGAGATAGAGATAGAGATAGAAATAGAGATAGAGATAGAGATAGAGATAGAGATAGAGATAGAGATAGAGATAGAGATAGAGATAGAGATAGAAATAGAGATAGAGATAGAGATAGAGATAGAGATAGAGATAGAGATAGAGATAGAGATAGAGATAGAGATAGAGATAGAGATAGAGATAGAGATAGAGATAGAGATAGAGATAGAGATAGAGATAGAGATAGAGATAGAGATAGAGATAGAGATAGAGATAGAGATAAAGATAGAGATAAAGATAGAGAAAGAGATAGAGATAGAGAAAGAGATAGAGATAGAGATAGAGATAGAGATAGAGATAGAGATAGAAATAGAGATAGAGATAGATATAGAGATAGAGATAGAGATAGAGATAGAGATAGAGATAGAGATAGAGATAGAGATAGAAATAGAGATAGAGATAGAGATAGAGATAGAGATAGAGATAGAGATAGAGATAGAGATAGAGATAGAGATAGAGATAGAGATAGAGATAGAGATAGAGATAGAGATAGAGATAGAGATAGAGATAGAGATAGAGATAGAGATAGAGATAGAGATAGAGATAGAGATAGAGATAGAGATAGAGATAGAGATAGAGATAGAGATAGAGATAGAGATAGAGATAGAGATAGAGATAGAGATAGAGATAGAGATAGAGATAGAGATAGAGATAGAGATAGAGATAGAGATAGAGATAGAGATAGAGATAGAGATAGAGATAGAGATAGAGATAGAGATAGAGATAGAGATAGAGATAGAGATAGAGATAGAGATAGAGATAGAGATAGAGATAGAGATAGAGATAGAGATAGAAATAGAGATAGAGATAGAGATAGAGATAGAGATAGAGATAGAGATAGAGATAGAGATAGAGATAGAGATAGAGATAGAGATAGAGATAGAGATAGAGATAGAGATAGAGATAGAGATAGAGATAGAGATAGAGATAGAGATAGAGATAGAGATAGAGATAGAGATAGAGATAGAGATAGAGATAGAGATAGAAATAGAGATAGAGATAGAGATAGAGATAGAGATAGAGATAGAGATAGAGATAGAGATAGAAATAGAGATAGAGATAGAGATAGAGATAGAGATAGAGATAGAGATAGAGATAGAGATAGAGATAGAGATAGAGATAGAGATAGAGATAGAGATAGAGATAGAGATAGAGATAGAGATAGAAATAGAGATAGAGATAGAGATTGAAATTGAGGTTGAGGTTGAGGTTGAGATTGAGATTGAGATTGAGATTGAGATTGAGATTGAGATTGAGACTGAGTTTGAGATTCAGATAGAGATAGAAATTATTTCCGCTACGACAGCAACGCGTCGGGTACCAGCTATTTACCTATAAAAATGTTTCCTAAAAATAACATACATGGCAAAACAACGTTTGCCGGGTCAGCTAGTATATATATATATGAATAAATATACATGAAATATGAAAAAAGCGCTGTATCTTAAAATATATTATATGCTGATGTCTTGCTAAATATAATCTTTCCATATGCCTTAAGACCGGCGCATGAATTCTAAAAACCAACCGTGACTTGTCATAAAATCATTCGCATTTTTATTTCTGTAAAGATATATTTCGCTTTCGCTTTCGGTTTTAGAGCTACTAATTAGACAGTATCTTTTGCGTTGGTCTATTTGTACAGCATATTCATTTCCATATATAAAAGAAAACAAAAGGGTGATGAAACTCAGAAAAGTTGACACAAAAGTTAACTTTTTAGAGTTTCCTGAGGTGATAGAAGCTTAGTTAACTTTTCCGTATATTTTAACTTTTGCGAGTTACAACTTTTTTGAGTCTCTACTGTAGCACAAAACAATTAATTTAAAATATAAAAAAAAAATAAAAAAAGAAAAGAGTTGGCTGTGTCGTGGATACATCCGTAAGTTTTGATGGGACGGCGTTTGTTTAGACTCCTATTTCATGTCCAAGCTTTTGTTTTAATCCATGACGAAATTCTTGACTTAATCAAATAAACCGAATCCCTCTCCTAGTTTGGAATGGTCTGTTTTAGGTGTGTCTTAATTTTTTGTCCTAATCCATATCCTAATTCATGCAGGCCCAGTGCGCAGGATTTGGCCCCGGGGCGGGGGGTTTTGACTAAAAAATAAGGAATTCTAAGTACAAAGAAAACTAAAAAAATGGATGTTCAGAAAATATTATATATTGGATATAAGACTATAAGGTTTCAATTATACATTTTCAGATTATTTTTTAGTATTCCGAGTAAATACAAATACTCTATACAAAACTATTCCCTCAATAAATTAATGCGTCGGGATACAGAAAAAAATCGTCCAATACTGCATCTACACGAACTTCAACGTCCCGATGAATATTAAGTGCAGCCAATCCGTTCGGCCGATTTTCGCTCATAGTAGAACGCAAGTAAAAAAAGAGCGTTCATTCGATGATGTCGTTACTGGTAACGCAGCCATTACCAGCAAGATTTGGTGAACATTTGGAAAAGCAGTTGTATTTCAGATGTCAAGAGCTTCGATAGAGCTGTTGATATTTTTATCAAAAATCCGTCTTGGCCAAAGTTTCACTTCATTGATCCATACTTCGAAAGAATCGTCAAGCAAAATCGTGGAGTATTTATCAAATAATTATTTATTGGTCATCAAAAATTATAATTGGTGGCAGGTTTCTTCATCTAGGGTTGAAATTTTTGATGGAAAAAGACATCTAAAATTCGATAATATTCCGACACTGCTTTAAAACTACTTATCCTATAAAATAACGTTACATCAGTTGAGCTACTTTTCAATAGAGTTGCCATGATTAATTTAAGTTTGATAGGGAAGCTTCAATGATGAAGAATTATAATAAGTCATAATAAATATAACTTTGCTTCATGGAAAGTTTTCTAAATCAGACAGTTCTGTGGATTTCAAAAGTATAGTTCGAAACAACGAAGTATATTCGAAACTCTTGTCATTTTCGTTGTCCTTGTTGTTGTTGTTGTTGTTGTTGTTGGTGTTGTTGCTTTTGCTTTTTTTTTGTTTCTCCATTGGTTGTGCTTTTCCTTGGTGCATTAACTTTGCCTTAGCTGCATGCAATTAATCCAGCAAAAGTGATGCATATGCGTCACATTAGGTGGTTCCCTGAAGGGCCTCATGACGCCGTCAATATTTTTTTTTATCATGTGCCCTCATCTTTATCATTTATTTTTCAACTTTTTTGGAAAACCTGCGCGGTGAAACGTAACTTCGTCAGGTCAATAAAATAAAAATCAATTAATAATAATATATGTATTACTTTACAGAAAATAAAAATTTTAATATATGTTTTCAAATCTGAAATTTTTAAAAAACTGTAGTTTTCACTAGGAGAACAATTAAAAACTGCGCTCTTGTCTAAAAAACTGTAATTTACAATTTTAACTGTGAATATGGCAGTGCTGCATGGAGAACAAAACAAAACAGTGCAGTTGAATGTAGTTGCACTCTTTGTGGATGCTGGAATAATAAAAAGAATGAGAGCAAGTTAAAAGGCATGTTTACAGACAAACCTAAGAGAGTTTGACATTGAAACCAGTTTGTGAGGCATTAGAAATTTTAAATAACAGTCCATCTACAAAAATGTTACAATGTCACATGTTGCTTAAAATGTTTTCGCCACCATACCAAGTTTATTTGTTACTAGATTAAACTACCAGACTTACTTTATATGCTTCTCGAATGCATATCTTATAAAACTGTATTTCGATTTTGAAACTATAACATGTGAATTTTTATGTCACCAATGAATTTTTATACCCCTACGTTTAAAAAACGTAAAGGGGGTATATTAATTTTGTCACTCCGTTTGTAACGCCCATAAGGAGGCGTGGTAGGTATAGAAAAGTATATATTCTTGATCAGCATCACCACCCGAGTCGATTTAGCCATGCCCGTCTGTCCGTCTGTCTGTCTGTGATCACGATTACAGCCGTAATGTTCAAGCTATCATCACGAAATTCGATATTTAAGCTTGTATCTAAAAAATAAAGGTCAAGTTTGAAAATGAGCCAAATCGGATGAAAACCACGCCTACCTCCCATACAAAGTGACTTTATCAAAAATGTAAAATCTGTTTAAATTCCACAAAAATTAATATATGGACTTGCAATTTTTCATATGAACTTTGATATGTAACATGCACACTGTGTATGAAATTCAACCAAATCGAGTGAAAACCACACCCACCTCCCATACAAAGTGACTTTATCAAAAAACAAAAGAGAATATTTTCTGTTAAAACTATGACGAAATTGTTTTTACTAATAAAAATTTTTTTTGACTGCTTAAGTCTTTGAATATATTTCAATTCGGACGTAGGGGTATTTTAACTTCGGCCCAGTCGAAGATCATTTCTTACTAGTTATTATTAATTTCTGTTATCAATAAGAGTTTCGAAATTGAGATTTTTTATTTTGCATCCATTCCAAATAGAACACAAAGCAAATCGAGGTACACTCTTCCGATTTTTCTGAAATTGGACGGTTCCGATTTGAAAATAAAAAATATGATTTCATTAATTTTTCTGCGTTTTCAAACGTTGACGGCGTAAGGTGTATACGACCGCAATTTGATAAGTCACTGATTTTTGAATAGAAGGTTTTTTTTCGGCAAAAAAGGGTTTTATATCTCTTTTTAAATCGATGAATTAAGTCCACCATTTTGACATTGTATTCCTCTCAAATAATAGGTTTTATCAAGGTCCCTAGGATAGGCTTTTGTTTCAGTGATGACCTCTTCATTAAACCCAAATCTCTTATCGCCAAGCCATTTTTCCACTTTTGTGGATAGGAAATAGTCGCATGGGGCTAAATCTGGAGAATATACTGGATGGGGTGGACGTAGGGATAGGAATTTGTAGTGCAATTTCTGGATTTTTGCCATGGTGACTACAGACGTGTGCGCCGATACGTTGTCATGGTGGAAGAGCACTTTTTCTTTATCCAATGCGGTCGTTTGTGCTTCAAGTCAATGTTAATTCTGTCCAATAGATTTTAATAATATTCGCCAGCAAATGACTCCGCATGTATCACAAAGAACTATTGGCCGACAAATCTACCTTAGTACGTTCACCCGAAGAAGTTCACTACTTTGAGTGCTCCATAGTCTCTGGTGTTGTGATGGGTCAATGTTTCGTTTACGATAACGAAACGACGCAAAAACTTCTTCGGATTGCGGTTGAACATTGCAGAGCACTTCTTTGAAGTAATGGTCAAACGGCTCCGCTTAGGATCAAGTATGTGTAATCGCGACACCCATCGCACGGTTAGTTTTTTCATGTCGCGCTAATGACCCGCTCAGTTAAGATGTCTAAAACCTCAGCTATCTCACACACTTTCGTTCTTCAATCGTTTAATATCATCCCACGAATTTTATCGACCATTTCTGGTATGACGACTGTTTCTGAGCGACCTAATGAAATTTGATATATAAACTTATTTCTTAAAAAAGGGAAGATCATGTTTGAACATGAAAAAACCACACCTACCTCCCATACGAAGTGACTTCAAAGAAATGGAAAATCGTTTTAAAATCAACAAAATATTATATAATTATATGAAATTTTGGATATCATCTTAGTTTTTACATATTACAAGTATGAAAATTGTCAAAATCGGATGAAAACCATGCAACCTCTCATACAAAGTTACGTTATGTTAAAGGCAAAATCTCTCAAAAATCCTTAAAGATGTAATTTAATGACTTGCATTTTACGAGCATTGCATTTCAATAGATGCTCGAAGTTCAAAAGTACACAATATCAAATTAAAACCACCCCACCTCCTATACAAAGAAACGTCATAAAGGCGGGAAAACCTTCAAAGATTCTAGCTGATAACTAATATTTTGGTATAAAGTTTATCTTTCTACGATGAATATTAAGGAGAATATTTATACACCAAAGAGTTCACAAAAAACATGCCGTTATATGCCCATTAAGGTGGGTCACCCCATATAGAAAAAAAAATATTTCAAACGACCGCCCCTCATTTGAAAGCTTATGTTAAGGGGATTTTAGTAGCATACAAATTTTTTTTTTAGGTGGACCCAAAATCTGCCCCAAATGGTCATTTTGTATAACTTCATCAGTTTTTATCCGATCGTAAAAAATGTCTATATGTCGTTGGATAGATCTCAACAAGGACTATAATTCGTTTTAATAACATTTTTACCTCCGATTCCATTTTTGACCATATATTTCAACTTTTCGTCTTATTTCCTCAGTAACCCCAAAACTTCCATTTTTGTTTTTAAGAAAATAAAAGTTTGTAAAAAATCATTAAACTTTTGTGAAGAAACTTTTTGATTTCATTCGTAGGAAAAAAAGTTACAGCGAATTTAATTTTCGGTCAAGTTTGGCTTCGTTTTTAGGATTTAGCTTTCGGTTCATCTTCGTTTTCCTTCGTTCATCTCCGTGTTTGTTTGTTAGTCTTCGGTTCAGCTTCATTTGGTTTCGTTTTTAATACAAAGTTTCTTTAAAATCGGTCCAGTCGATCAGGCACTATGGAGTTATATATATATTATTACGTGAAGCGTCCTCTATCGAAAGTTTTTGAAACTTCTCATAGTCTATCTTTAAATCTTGAGTCAGGAGAATCTTTATACTAAATGCCAACATAATTGTTCCAGCCGTTTAGTCTGCAATTTATTATTGCATATAAAAACAAATCAACAAGCAAAACAGCAACGAGAGGAAAACCACACAACCTCGACATACTTTTTTTTACGATCGGATAAAAACTGATGAAGTTACACAAAAAAGACCATTTGGGGCAGATTTCGGGTCCACCTAAAAAAAAAATTTGTATGCTACTAAAATCCCCTTAACATAAGCTTTCAAATGAGGGGCGGTCTTTTGATATTTTTTTTGGTGACCCACCTTAATGCCCATGAAAAAAATCTCTTCCAATGAGCCCTTACGCTATACCCCGTATGCTATAAGACGTAATTCTATGTCAAAATTTATACAAACCTTTATTTTTATTACAAGGTCCGTTTGATAATTCCGTAAAAAATGAAACAAGGAATGATTTTTACGGCAAAAAAAAAAGTTAACTTTCTCAATATACCCCATCATTCACTATCACGAAACGAGACACGAAGGACAAAAAAGCAACGATCAGCAATACTTTCTTGCATTCAGAAATCTATTGCTTATCGTGTCTTGCCTCTCGTTGGTGTGTATGTTCGTGATACAGAATGTCTCCTTTTAGCACGATACACTTCGTTCAATGTTCCTCCAATTTGTTGATCCGAAAAACGAAAAATACGTTTTCGGAAGGCCCTCAAAATAGGCCTCTGTTTCGGTGATGAGCTCCTCTCTGGTGGTGAATCTCTTTCCGCCGAGCCATTTCTTCAGGTTTGGAAACAGAAAATAGTTGCTGGGGGCCAAATATGGAGAATATCCTGGATGAGAAAGCAATTTGTACTTCAATTCATAGAATTTTGCTATGAGAGTTGGGCATGTGTGAACGCGCGCATTGTCTTGATGGAAGAGAATTTTTTTCCTCGCCAAATGGGGACGTTTCTTATCAAAGCGTAGTTGAAACGGTTCATTTTGGCTGCATTGTATTCGCCTTTGATCGTTCTTTTCGGCGGAAGGTAATCGATGTAGATTATACCGCTCTTATCCCAAAATACTGTCGCCATAACCTTTCCTGCCGATAGCACCGTCTTCGCCTTCTTCACAACAAGTTCCATCGGTGAAGGCCACTGTTTTGACTGTTCCTATGTCTCTGGCGTGTAGTGATGGATCCATGTTTCGTCCGCGGTTACTAATCGACGGAAAAAAATCCTTCTTATCTTAGTTCTACATCGCCAAACACGCCTTTGAATCAGTCCCACGATCGCGTTGATGGTCGAGAGTAAGCAAACGTGGCACCCATCTTGCGGATAATTTTTTTATATCCAAATGATTTCACAAAATGTTCCACACCCGTTCTTCTGTGATGCCTACAGCCTCAACAGTCTCGCGCATTTTAACTCTGTAATCGGCCAATACGATATCGTGAATTTTAGTGACTATTTCTTTTGTGGTGACCTCATTTAGGCGTCCAGAATGCTCGGCGTCACTTGTGCTTGCACGACCGCTTCGGAATTCAGTAAACCACTTGTGAATAATTCCAGTTGAGAATGCAGAGCCCCCATAGTATTTATCAAGCCTTTCCTTGGTTTGGCTGATGGTTTTTTGCGCAAAAAATAATGCATGATGAGCACATGAAATTCACTTTTTTCCATTTTCGCCAAAATTCACAAGATCGTCTGCTGTCAATGGCTGCCAAACACAAACTAAGGGTCACAGCGAGCTGAAATTTTGACAGTAGTCTATTAACAGATGCTAGTTGACAGGATAAGTGTTGTCTTTTAAGTTACTACGCAGGAAATTAAAAAATTCACTAACTTCCCAAATTACTAATTGCCCTCGTATCTATTACAAATTTTTACCCGTGAGCACGGGTTCACGTGGAATTAGGAGCTTTAGTTTTAACCATATCTCAAAAAGTCAATTCTGTGTTTTAAAAGTTTCGATTTAAATTTATTTTATTGGTTACTTTATATCCAGCTTATACTCGTACCTAGGTTCATATCTCCTTAAGAAATATTGCAACGACGAAATTCTCCTCTTGGCTACGGCTCTGCCAGGACAGTGGGTAGTTCATAATAAAATTCCCTAGACATTCATATTTTGAATTATTTGAGCGTAGAATTTCTGTGGAAAAATATATATCACCCTGGATTAATTCATAAAAATAAAGTGATATCCGCCATATTGGCAGGCATGAGCACACCATGCAAACAAAAATATTAAAATTCTTTTTTTTTTGATAAGCCTGAGAATTTCGTAGTCAAATTTGCCTTGCTTACATATATTGTCAACATACAAAATGAAGAAAAAACAAACAAAAACAACACAACGAAATAAACACGTTCCCACAAAAATGGGGGAAAACAAAATGCCAGGCATTGCATTGCAGCACATACAGCACAACACAGTCCGACACAGCACAATGCGCACACCTACACATGCTCACATTCATACTCGTATATACAAAAATTACTGTAGGTGTGTTTGAATACGCCATTGTTTCACAGATGGCAATAGACGCTGAAGAAGCAGCAGATCCTTCAATGAAATGAAGTGCATTTCGTTCAAACTCTCGTCCTTCTGCGCGCTCAGGCAGTGTAGGTTGTCTTGGTAGCTCTGTAGGAGTTAAGGAAGCTAGGCGGGAGAAAAGTGTTTATGGGGTGTGAGCTAAGAATGAAGATGCACTTTCACTTACACAATTGCATGCCAAGCACGCACACTTTCAGTCAACAATAATATTGTCAAGGATTATGAAGTCATTGTTAGAATTATGAGTCTTTATGGAATTTGCATATTTGTCAAAATATGTGAAATAAACTTAAGTGAGAATAAATTTTTGACTTTTAACCGTATGTTAATTAAACAGAAGGATAAAAGAATGTTGAACAATGCATTTCTCTAAAATGTGGGCGTGTGAAATATGCCATCAAATGTGTGTAGGCCATTCAATTCAGTGCATAGCAAACTGCATTTACACAATTAAACTCTAACAATTTGATAAATTGAAATGTTGCCTGTTTTGTAGACACATTCACATTGACCACATTTTCAAAATGGCGCCGCCTAGAGCGTTTAGCACTCTAGCCTGGCGTCAGAGTGCGTGACGCTTGTTATGCAAGGTTATAACTTTGTCAATGCCAAGTTTTAACGTTCAAGGAAGCCCGAAAATGCATGCATGAAGGACACGTCAGCTGTTTAAAGTGTTGAAAGAGTACTGGAAAAAGTGCGCTTGGTACCAAGAATTCATTTATAATAACCCTAAACTACTTTACTAAGGTTTTTCATAATGGGAAAATTTTAAAACAACTTTTAATCTGATTACATATTCAAGAATATGATAAGGGATAAAATTTAGCAAGTACAGGGTGGGCCAAATACAAGTTTTTTTAAATGCAATAAAATTAACAAAATTAATTATTTCTATCTATTATGGCTTTATAAGAAAGAGAAAACATTCGCATTAATTATGGAAAACAACGTCGTTCAAGTGGCTACCTCGGCTGGCTTTGCAGTAGCGCATTCTGTCACTCCAATTTTCGAAGACCTTCTTGATGGTTACGGGCTCTAGCTCACGGATTGCTTGGGTGATATTGGCCTTAAGTGCTTGAATCGTTTCTGGATTATTGGCAAAACATCGGTCCTTCGCGGTTCCCGAAGTCCAATAAAAAAAAAGTGCAAAGGGGTCAAATCGCAGCTCCGAGGCGGCCAATTGACATCGTCAAGACGGCTGATAACACGCTTTGGGAATTTGGTGCGCAAAAGATCGATTGTGACATGGGCTGTGTGGCATGGCGCGCCATCCTGCATGAATCAGAGGACATCCAAATTCATGTCTCCAATTCTAGTAAAAAAAGTCGGTTAATATGGCTCTGTAACGCCCATCGTTGATCGAAATGTTGTTCCCAGCCTCATTTTCGAAAGAAAAATAGTCCAATGATGCCACAACTCCACAAACCGCACCAAACTGTCACTCTCTGTGAATGCATCGGCTTCTCGCCAATAATGTAGGGGTTATTCAAGCCTCAGATGCGGCAATTATGTTTGTTAACGTAGCCGCCGAGATGAAAATGCGCATCGTCAGAAAAGATGATTTTTTATAAGACTACACAGCACTCATTTTGGATATAAGTTTCCAATATATAAGCGTAAAGCGACTCATTTGTTTCGGCGGAGGTATAATACTGACTTTATGTCAAAATTTAAGCGAGGAACAGCTGTCAGTATTAAAATAACCAATGATTTAAAAAGAAATCATTAGATGGCCTACCCTGTACTTATAATTTGCAGTGATTCTCAAATTGTTGCATAAAGTTTTTAAACTAAGATTTATAGATATATTAAGGAAAAATATTTTTAATTATAAAAGCTAAAATGACACATTTGATCAAGTCATTTACAAACCTGGAGGCATACAGACGTGACAATATCTCTCCTTACCCTTGGCCATATTCTTAAGCCTTATCCTTAAAAGTATCAATATTCTAATCTCACTGAGAGTTCTTGACTTAATCTGAGCCCTTATCTTTTTAGTGAACTTTACTCTAATCCCTTTTCAAATTCTTGCCTTAATCCTTGTTAAAATATTCGCTTTTATCTTATGCAAAGCATTGTGTACTAACCATTGTCCTCAATGTTGTGCAAATACTTGCCATAATTCTTACTATACGTCTTTGTCCTTATTATTTTCCAAATCCTTTTCTGTATCCTTTTCCTTATACTTGTCTTAATCTTTGTTCTCAGCTTTGTCTAAAATCTTTGTAAAGGGTTTTCCATTAAGGACTTGACAACATTTTTTTTTTTAAAGAATATGAAAACCATTTGAGATATTTAAAAAGCTTTATTATCGCCTTAAAGAACAATCAAAACATTTTAGAATGAAACTTGATTTCGTTCATATGGCCACCGCGGGCACGTATGCAGCGGTCGATTTGTTGGACCCAGTTTTCGATGACTCGACCAAACATTTCGCCCGAAACGGCCGCTATTTCTCGTTTAATGTTGGCTCTGAGCTCTTCCAACGTCGTCGGCTTATTGGCATAGACCAATGACTTGACGTAGCCCCAAATAAAATAGTCTAGAGGCGTTAAATAGCACGAACGAAGCGGCCAATCGACTGGTCCATTTCTTGAGATAACACGCTCATCAAACTTACTCTTCAATAAATCGATTGTAACGTGTGCTGTGTGGCTTGTGCCATCGTCCTGTTGGAACCACATGTCGTTCAAGTCCATATCTTCCAATTCAGGCCAAAAATAACCAGTAATCATGGCGCGATAACGATGGCCATTCACAGTAACGTTACGATCGTTATCGTCGACGAAAAAATAGGGTCCAATGACTCCGCCGACATGCAAACCGCACCAAACAGCTATTTTTTGTGGATGAAGTGGTGATTCATGAAGCACATGTGGATTTTCACCCCCGACCAATAATCCATATTTTGCTTATTGACGAACCCATTGAGACAAAAATGAGCTTCGTCACTGAAGATGATTTTGCGATGAAATTCATAAATTCGTAAATTTTTATAATTTGCAGACATTGTTCGTTCGTGTACTTTACGATGATGAAAATGTTGAGTTTACTGAATAAATTGACAGTGACAGTTCGATGATTAGTGAAAGGGTGCGTTCAGAAATTTAATTCAACGTTTTCAAGTCCCTATTGGAGAACCCTGTACAAATATAGTTCTTATCCCTGGTTGAAATATTGATGTTATTCTTGTTATTGACGCAATTATTGTTGCGAAGTAAAGCACAAAGATCAGAATATCGTTGCAAAGGGTGTTTTTTTTTTAGAAATACATACATTAATGAAATACAGGAAAATGTATTTCAAATCCATAGACCAACTTTATTTTAAACATAACTTTGTGACATTATTTGAATATGATTTCGGCCATGTGGCCGCCGCGGTCACGTATATAGTGTGACTGGAATTTTAATTTGCACACACTCTTCGGAGTAAATCAGGCTGTATTTCGGCAGTAACGCTTCGAGTGTTTGCTTCCAAGTGCTCAATTGCTTCTCGCTTAAAGTAACTTAACATATCTCCAAAGAAAATAACCTAATGGCTTCAAATCACACTGACGACGTGTTCAGTTAACAGGTCCATTTCCCGAAATTAATCAGTTGTCAAATGTTGCTTTCAGTGAATTAATTATATCGCACTCTGTGTGGAATGTGGTGCCGTCCTAATTTTTAATTTTTAATTTTTATTTTTAATTTTTAATTTTTAATTTTTTATTTTTAATTTTTAATTTTTAATTTTTTATTTTTTATTTTTAATTTTTAATTTTTAATTTTTAATTTTTAATTTTTAATTTTTAATTTTTAATTTTTAATTTTAAATTTTTAATTTTTAATTTTAAATTTTTAATTTTTAATTTTTAATTTTTAATTTTTAATTTTTAATTTTTAACATTTAGTTTTTAATTTTTAGTTTTTAATTTTTAATTTTTAATTTTTAATTTTTAATTTTTAATTTTTAATTTTTAATTTTTAATTTTTAATTTTTAATTTTTAATTTTTAATTTTTAATTTTTAATTTTTAATTTTTAATTTTTGATTTTTAATTTTTAATTTTTAATTTTTAATTTTTAATTTTTAATTTTTAATTTTTAATTTTTAATTTTTAATTTTTAATTTTTAATTTTTAATTTTTAATTTTTAATTTTTAATTTTTAATTTTTAATTTTTAATTTTTAATTTTTAATTTTTAATTTTTAATTTTTAATTTTTAATTTTTAATTTTTAATTTTTATTTTTTAATTTTTAATTTTTAATTTTTAATTTTTAATTTTTAGTTTTTAATTTTTAATTTTTAATTTTTAATTCTTAATTTTTAATTTTTAATTTTTAATTTTTAATTTTTAATTTTTAATTTTTAATTTTTAATTTTTAATTTTTAATTTTTAATTTTTAATTTTTAATTTTTAATTTTTAATTTTTAATTTTTAATTTTTAATTTTTAATTTTTAATTTTTAGTTTTTAATTTTTAATTTTCAATTTTTAATTTTTAATTTTTAATTTTTAATTTTTAATTTTTAATTTTTAATTTTTAATTTTTAATTTTTAATTTTCAATTTTTAATTTTTAATTTTTAATTTCTAGTTTTTAATTTTCAATTTTTAATTTTTAATTTTAATTGATAAATAAAAAAATTAAAATAGTGCAATTAATTTTTTTTAATGGATTTTTGAGTTTCGTTTCTATGAAGAACTAATTCTTTATTCTGGCAAATACAACCATTATCTAATGTGTGGCTAAAATTGTGTTTTACGTAAATGAAAAATTCAGCTCTTTTTATAAAGCAATAGGTTGCATAAAGTCTTTTTTAGAAATACTAAATTTTCTAAAATTTACTGAAAAATTTATAGCGATTTTTGTGAGAAATACCCAAAATTTTTACCGAAATCTAAGCACTTTTGCACTAAAAATATTCTCGATTCTAACAATCTTCCTATTCACATCTATGTCGCCCCAGATAGCATTAATTTGCACCTTACTTTGGAGTAGTTTTTTACGCTTTGTAAGAACTTACGGCGAATAAACCGTTGATTTTTGACAAAAAAGTGATTTTTTCAAATCAAAAGCATTGGCAGACGGTTACACCAATTTCTATATCCTTAAGATCTATTTGAATCCAGCTCTCAGAATATGAGTGTCGAGAATAAATGTTTTTTTTTCCATCCACCTTAATACATATGTATGTGAAGTCTTAATTATATTTTGCCAAATTTCAATCTCAGAGTCCATTTCCAAAATCGAAGCTTAGGTGTCAAATTTGAAGTCATCATATACATATTTGAGGCATTTTAAGAGATTTTACACTTTAAATAAAGTCATCTTGTATGGGAGATAGGCGTGGATTTGAACAATTTGGCTCATTTTAACCATAGTTACATATTTATTAAAATTCGTTACGACAACTTTGAAACAACGCCTGTTATAATGACTATAGGTAGGCGGACTGTCGGAGAGACAGGCTTGGGACATGGATAATTCAACTCAGGTGGTGATGCAGATTAAAAATGTATCCATACTCGTCATTCAAATTAATAATATAATATAAACTTTTGTTGTTTTTGGTAATTTTTGACAATTAATCAAATTAATTAGTCTTCACTTGTTGTGTGTGTGGCTTTGGTAATACCATGCATTTCACCTCCTCATTTAATAGCTTTACAAATCCAACCAAGCTGATAAACACTGATAAGAATTGGAGGTGAAACGTCTGACACACTGAATTTTTGATAAAGAATCTCTTTTTCCTTTATGCTCCTTCCATAGATTCTTTTTATGGGTTTTATTATTACTTTGAATAAATTTTAATTGCAAAAGCAAAGCGAATAACAATAAAAATTAATGAAATAAAAAAAGCTATGGCGCCATGTGAAATTTGAGCCTTGCACGAGAACCCTTTGTTATTATTGCTTTTACATATTTTTGTCGTTTTTTCGGATGGTTCCTGTACAACACTTGAACCAACTTAAGTGGCGCTGCGCTTAAGTATTCAAAATTTAAGACCTGCACGTTGTGCTGGTACAAAGTGCAAAAAGGATAACAAAAAAAAAAAAAAAGTGCATAAATTGTGCTGACAATTTGTTTCAGGGCAGAGAATTATAATTTCAAGGACTTTATACATATGTCTGATGATTTTGATGTAGTGTCTGAAAATTATAAAGAAGATTTCGAAAGAGGTTCATTGAAAACGAACTTTAAGTTTTAAATACATAACTAATAAGGATGTGTGAATAATTTTAAGTAATTTGAAATCTTGATGATACATATCTTTTCCAATTTAGTTTATTAAAATGGCGCTTTTTATGTCTTGTATACATATGAAACTCAACTCTTGAGTTGACCCCTTTTTTACTGACCCCTGTCATTGACTTCTGAAGGGTCATTCAAGAACTTAACTACTTTCATTCTTAATAACAACCCCTTGTTTTGTTATTTTTAAAACTTGAGTTATTCTGGAAACATTATATTTACATATATAAATATATATGAGGGATACTTTAAAGTGATTCTTACAATAAGTACATACGAGTACTCATTGTAACAATTTCTTAAGAGGGCAGTAAATTTCTTAGCCTGACTCTGGAGCTTTGCTTGAATTCTTAATAAGCCAATAACAACATCTACATACAAAAGTAACCAAATAAGTGGTGGAGGTATTTCAATTCTTAAGTAACGGAACTAATTTCCAATAGTTCTTTAATTGGAGGGTGACTCAGCGAATCGATATTTTTTAAATGAACTGAAATACCTTTGAGTATATTTGCTTATGTTCACTTCGATTATGTTCTGTGGCGTAGTTTTCGCGATGCTATAAGTGACAACATACCCTGAAGACATATTAATCTGAAAAGTGTTCCCTCCATAACAAGATGTCTAGCTTATTTGACTTTTTAACCCTACTAGTATCGCCTGTGGTCGAAATTCGAAACCAATTTCTGTTTTGTTTTTTTATTTTTATTGAAAAACGTTTGGCAGAGTTAGAAACATTAAATTGAGAAACAAGTGCTTTATCGTAATACCATTAATGAAATTGAAATCAATTGTTTTTGAAGTGAATCAAGGATTAGTTTGATTTATTTTGTAGATATTATATTGAAAAAATTGGCATCCATGCATAGTGAACTTTTGCTTATGTTTAGGTTTCATAGTCTTCTGGATTGGTAATAATAAACTTTCCAGAAGAATTCAGCTTCATTTGAAATTTTAATTGTATTGAAATAATATTCAATACAAAATTTCATAAAAATTTTGGCATCCCTTTTACTTTCCTAATGTATTCGCCACCAGTGCTCTCGCTCAGAAGAGAGTGCAATGTGAGCGGAAAACTGAAAATATATAGAAAAAGGGTTTATTTTGGCGTCAAGTGCTGAGCTTTCTTTCTTTAAACTTTGTGTGGATCGTTTATATGGAATTTTCTTTGTGTGTTCGTTCTGTGGCCATCAAATATAAAACAGAAAATTGTTCGTCTGACCCGGTTTACACAAATCAAGAGTTGTCGGTAAATGTTTTCATATTCCCTTTTAAACTTGACGCTTCAATTTACACTCGTCAAGAGTTGACGGTAAAATTTTCTTTGATGACTCCGAAATAAAATGAAAAATAGCGGAACGGAATAAAGTTTTTTTTGTTCTTTCTCTCCTTTTTATGCGGATCTAAGTGCATATGAACCTACAATGGATGAAATACATTATGCATCATTCCATCTGTTCAAAGTAGGTATACTTCTTAATTTTTATATTAAAGTTCGTTTATTATTATTTCTTATTTAGTATATTAATAAAAACTCTAATTCATTTAAAAAAATATCAAAATCGGTTGGGAAAAATGGAAGAAAATGGTTTTTAATGGTTTTGTCTGCGCTTATTTATAAATAGGCGCATAAGGTAAGGTAAGGTAAGGTAAGGAAAGGTAAGGTAAGATAAGTTAAGTTCTATAATAAGCCAAAACAGACCCACAGTAAAAATTTTAGACAGACTCAAGCAGTAGTTATGAGTGACAATCATTTGAAGTAAACAACTTTTGTTCTTATTGTAACAATTGAAAAAAGCGAATTTCGAGTTTTGATAAAACATTGTTTTTTAATGAGAATAATTGTAAATAACTTTTCCCATTCATTTCTTGGTCAAATTTTAAAAGTTATTTATATGTATTATAATATTAGAAATTTAATCATTTCCATTTTTTCTAATTTGTTTTATTATCATCAATATATTAATTGCTTTATGAACATAAAAGCTTTTTATATTAATTTTTTCTAATTTGTTTTATTAGCATAAAAATATTATTAACCTTATGAATACAAAAACTTTTTAGCTATCTTTTCTTTCAGTTGACAATTGTTGAGTTCGCTGAATGTAGCCAATGTGTTCCATGCATTATTTGTGCAGCTGTTACACACTATGTCATATTCAATATGAGCTTTACAAGCTCACCCAAACCAGTATAGTGAGAATGTTTATGTGTACAAAGCTTTTCAAATTACTACAGTGTCACCAAGACAGCACAGCATCAAATAAAAAAGTTTAAAATAGTGCAGGGGGGGTAAAAGATCATGATTGTGTATCAAAGATTAGCGCCGACTTCAATGCTTTTATGTTCATAAAGCAATTAATATATTGATGATAATAAAACAAATTAGAAAAAATGGAGATGATAAGATTTCCAATATTAAAATACATATAAATAACTTAAAATTTGACGAAGAAGTTAATGGGAGAAGCTATTTAAAATTATTTTCTTCTTTGTAGTGATTTTGAAGTCGGTTTTTTTTTTGTTAAAAAGTTTTTATTTCTTCCTTTTTAGAGAATATTTATGTCATGTTGTTGGGTATTTTCCATTTCTGTCTCTTTACAATTTTTATTAAATTATCACGCCCTTTTTCTAACCCCACCCACTTTATTGATCTACCTAATCATTTACAATGATTCTACCTAGCCCTGTGCCAAATTTCAGTTTCCAAGTATCAATATTAACCGATATATACTACTTTCCTTAAAGTGCCACACCCTATGTACAATCCCGCCCACTCTTGTAATGATTCTATCTACCCACCTACCTGCATGCAAAATATTAGTATGCTAGGGTCAATATAAACAGAGATATAGTATTTTTTTTAATATTGACACACCCGTTTGTTGAATAACACCCACTTTTTGACCGTAATTTTTAAAAACTCTGCCCTCCCATCTACTAAATTTCAGTACCCTAGTGTCATCATCATTCGATATACAGTGTGTTTCTAATATTGCCACACCCCTTTGTCAAATAACGCCCACTTTATAGACCGTAATTTGTAATAATTATACCTACCCCTGTATTTTTACTGTAAATTTCAGTACCCTAGTGTCAATATTAACTGAAATACAGTGTTTTTCTAATAGTGACACGCCTCTTTGTCGAATATCGCCCATATTTTTAAAAAAGGACCTCCGCATTAAAGGTTGGTTGCAAAAAAATTAGGAAAATCGGGCAAGTGCTTTAGAAGTTATCGATGTATATACATTTAAAAAAAAAAAAGAAAAGATTAACCAACGAACTTGAGAACCTCCTCCGTTTTGAAGTCGGTTAAAAAGCAAAGTGCACTGTTTGTTTTTTTTTTTTTTTTTGGGTGATCTTGACAACCTGTGATGAAACCTGAATTCACCACTATACACCTGAATCGGTACAACACGCGGTTTTGGACAATGCTTTTTGGGATAATCACGCCCCCGCTGCATTTTTCCTTGCACCAATTGACGATTTTTATTGCACACGAGCATTTTTTTGAGCAACCGTCAAATTATGGGCTATCCAAAGGGAATAAATCTTCCTAATGCCTAAATTCTCATGTTAAGGCCGTGTGCGAATTGATCTAAATTGACTGACTTTTCTAAATTATTGGAAGTTTGCCGGTAATACAGTGCTTGTCTAAAATTTAGTAAATTTTCGAGTAGACTTTTCATGACTAAATTGAAAGTTACCATATTTTTGTGTCTGATCTTCTTGGGAAACTAAGTGGGAATTTTGAATTGAACAAAAGGAAAAAAAACATCCAAATTGACGAATTAATTCTTACAGGTTAATTTTTTTTAATTAAAATTTTATATAATGTTTGTTTAAGAATATTTTCTTTGTAGATTTCATCCGAATTTAGAAAAAATAAGCTCTTAATTGCCACAAAAAAACATACGTCATGCAGTCGATCATCTGACAGCGTTGAGCTTTTAAGCTGCGAACATAGTAGACGCGAGTTGCTGATCCGAGCCGATTGAAACTCAAAAACGCATTCGGGTAAAAGAGATGCATGACTTGCGTACTGTATTGCTCTAATATGTTTTTCGGCTCGGCTCAGCAACTCGCGTTCACTATGTTCGCAGCCTTATGTATTATTGCATGTTCGCCAATGTGAAGAAAAGAGATAGCAATAGGTGCTACAATAGGTTCTTAAATTTAGTTGTCAAATGTTATTTCGCACAGCTAGGTCAGCTGTTTTGCTAAATGTTTGCAGGGCTAAAAATTTCCATTGAATAGAAAAGTCATTTCCTAAATTTTAGTCTAATCCGCACACAGCCTAAATAGAATGTGTGCTAGTCCACATAATGCCCAAGGTTGACTCCATCTCACGGTGTGTCACATGCCGATCTGCTTCCAATAGTTCACACACAGCAATGGTGTTTTCTGCCACAACAGCCGTTATTGGACAACCTTTACGCAATTCGTCTTGGAGAAAACAAGTATTCAAGTTTTTCAAGTATCTAGTTCAATATGTTAATTTCAACAAAATTCCAACAGTCTCTTTTGTTGTTTTTTTGTGCATCACCACCAGAATAGAAAATCACCCATACCACACAATATAAGCAAATTAGCTGGAACACCAGCTTTGTACTCAATAACTATAGAAATTAGCAACTTTCTTAGATTTCATTGCCAGAGTGAGCCTGCTAACAACTTTATTACAACACCAATTCTTTTCCTCTTCATAGTTAAAAGGAGGGAGGGAAAAAACCCAATTAAATTCTGCTATTGCACAAAGTTTTCCTTTCACGGCTTTGTGTGACATAAAATAAAATCAGATTTCCGAACGACCATTGAAACTATTTCTAAAATTTTCTACAATTTCCGCTTACAACTTAGCATACCTCAATTAGTGGAGAGTTAAATGCGCTACGAGGAAGCGCATTAAAAATCAAAGCATGGCAACTCAGGCATCATTAGGATTGAGTGGAACAAGGACAGGACAAAATGAGCAGAAAAAAGGGTTCTATTCTGTAACGTGCCATGGATGCAAAGTCAAAAAAGCAAAACATGGCAAGTGAAAGAAAACTTTTGCACAAAATGAGTTGTGATTGAGAAGAATTTGACTTTGTTACGTTGTTTTTTGGTGGCAAGAGGAGTGGGAGGGAGGGTGTGTGGAATAAAAGCTGCTGTGAGCATAATAAAGTTTTGAATATAGCTTAAAAACTAGTGGGGAAGCCGCTGCACAGCACAGCATAGCACAGTACAGTACTTTAACACAGTGCGAACAAAGAAAGCTGTTTGCAGCGAGGAGCTTTATTTTATTTCTAAAGTTTGAATGCTAGCAGCAGCTAGAAGAAATGCCTTTAACAACTTAAGTAGTAGAAAACGTAGTAGATAGTAGTAGTGAAAAGTTTTTACGTTTGACGTTGAACTTAAGTGTTTAATTGTGCCGCTGGGTGTCGAAATAGTTGAAGTCATTGAAACGCTTAACTCTTCTTGCCTTGGAATAGAAAAAAAAAAACACATAAAAGCTGCTTCCATAAGTTTTTCGGTGATTTGGCTTTAATTAATTTAGCTATTTTCTGTGTTTTACTTCTTATTCTGTTCTTATAAAACGTGCTCATGTTTGCTTCACAGTTAGTTGGATAATAAAAGTTTGAACTCTTTTTATCTCTCACTCTCTCTCTGTCTCTCTCTCTCTCTTTCTCTCTGGAAGGTTTTGCAAGAAGTTTCACCTTGTTTTCACAACATCTAATTTTGGCAGCACTTTTCTTTATTCTGCCATTTTATTAGCAGCCATTAAACTAATTTAATGATGTCGATAATGCAGTTTGCAAGGCGTAACTTTTGCCATTTAGAAGATGGAAGTTTCAGCATTGCAAACAAGCTACAAGTTTAACCCAATTTCGTGAGGTGCACGGTTGTAAGCTATAAACCCAATTTTGGCCCACACAAGGCATATTTGCCTTTTATCCTATCCACCTTCCTGTTGGCTTTATGTGATAATTTATATGAATCTCGTTCGCTAAGTCTACACGAAGTTTTTTAACTGAAGTGAGTGTGAAAGTATTTCAGCCCTACGATACTCTTGGTTTTTTAGAGGAGAGAGTTCCGGTTAAAGTTCTAATAAAGTGGTACACATAAATTGGAGACAGCCCGTCATTAATTAGTTTTTCAACACTATGTTGAATCAGTGAATATTTTTGTTTTCTTTAGTTATTTAATGATTGACGAATTTCTCTTTTTTATAAATTGCACGTTATAAAGAGGTTATATTAATTTAAATTAAATTTAAAGGTCCCACAAGGCAACGCGTGGGACTATCAGAGGTCGATAATGATATGGCAACCTATCTGACTGCCTCGACTTGGCGGAATCAGCATTATCCATGCCGAAATCATCTCAAGTCGATTCACACCTCTGCGCCGTGTGTCCACCAACCTTCAGCTTAACGGCTTATTGGACTGGCGCACGGTAGA
This sequence comes from Pherbina coryleti, assembly GCA_943735915.1. Taxonomy (NCBI): domain Eukaryota; kingdom Metazoa; phylum Arthropoda; class Insecta; order Diptera; family Sciomyzidae; genus Pherbina; species Pherbina coryleti. The sequence continues at coordinate 69,903,057 of OX030951.1, forward strand.
TCCCCTACAAAATTTGGTCAAAATTAGGAGTGCTGCTATGATACTGAAATTTGGTTTCGTGGTTAGTTTAAGCTACTTAAGAAAAATGTCGAAAATAGTTGAAATCGGTCAGTCCCTAGGGCTACCTGCCTTGTAAGGCAGGCACACACAACAGTTGACCGATCTTAACGAAACTCGTTCAGAATGGCAGAAAAATAGATTAATAGACGTGTACTGAAAATGGTCCGATTTGACCTTTGGGAAAACTCCCTTGGACCTACATTAATTTTTGGCATGAGTTTGTATTTTGAAAATTTGTAAGTTTTTCCAGCGATCCGTAAAAGTTTTACGGATCGCTTTTTTTATTTAAATTAAATATGATTTCCATTAAATGGCAATTTTGGACCCTTTTTCAAAATGAGATTTCACAACAAATCGGTGAAATTTGTTATGCTATTCTTTATTTTATTTAGTTCTAAGTTCAGGCAGGGAAATTGTTTGGGCCACAAGGCCTTTTGATGATCAGCCGCAAGGCTTCTTTTCATTTGATCTGCCTCGAGGCAGTATTTTTTTTTATCATTCAAGCCACAAGGCTTGGTTTGAATTTAAAGAACTTGTTGTTAAGATGTAATTAAAAAAACTGCCTTTATTTAATTCCCAGCAAGGGTTTTTATAATAAAACTATTGAGTGAAAAGTGACAACATTTTACTTTCACTCAAATTAATAATTCTTACTCAATACATTTAACATATACAAAAATAACTTAAACTAAATCTGCTTACAATTATTACACATCTGTGTGTCATAAATATTCTGCTTGCACATCTGTAATCGTACCCATCATAACCCACTAACAGGTCACAAACTCAAGTGTACTACTTTTGGCAGCGATCTGCTTACACAATGTATAACATGAATCACGCCGCTGGTAGCACTTAAATTTGTTCTGTTTACGTTTGCATCGGTTTTACCACAAGCATGCAGTGAAACCAAAACAAATCGTTTTTAGCTTTGTATGTTACGATGTGACAATTGACATTGGTCAGTTAAGCGACATGTGCATTACATCCTTCCCCTTTTGAAAATGAATAATGTTTATTTATAATTCTTGAATATGAATAAAGATTATGTTGAAATGGATTCTTTATTTCTTTTGGTTTGACGTTAACAGTAAGAATATATTTTTTGTTTTTTTTTTTTTTTTTTTGTAGATTTCTTATATTCATATTTCATGCTCTTGATAATACTATATTATTATTATGAACTTCAAAGGTTTTGTTTTCTAACTTTATTATACTATTTGGTCCTTTTCTTTCAATTATCTCATATGGTCCCTTAAATGGTCTATCAAATTTTCTTTTACTTCCTACTTTTAAGTATACTAAATCTCCTATATTAAAATTATGTTTTGTTATCTTATACTCTTTATTTGTCAAAGCTGTCTTATGTTCTATTAAATATTGATTCACCTTATCGTGTGCATATCTTAGTTTCATTTTTAATTCTGTCAAATATTCATCTATATTATATAATTTAATATCATTATTCCAAATCTCACCAGGTAGCGTGCAAACTTTTCCATATACTAATTCAAATGGTATGTTGTTGTTGAGTGTGGAGTTGTATTGTAACAATATGTGTAGTATGGTAGTAAAACTGACCAATTATCATTTTCTTGCATTCCTCTCAAATACTCATTCAATACCCTATGATTTCGTTCAACTGTCCCAACAGTTTCATGGTGATACGGCGTAGAGGTTCTTTTTTCTATGTGTAATTCTTTACAAATATTTTGTAGTAATTCATTTGTAAATTCTGTTCCTTTGTCTGTTTTTAGTATTTTAAAACATCCATGTTTTAGAATAAATTGTTCTACAATAGCTTTAGATACTGTAATTGCTGTTTTGTCTTATAAAGGTATTGCTACTAAATATTTAGTTAATTCACACTGTATTGTTAGAATATAACGGTATCCATTAGAGGGTCTCATTGGTCCAACTGTGTCCATTGTTACTGTTTCAAATGATGTTGTTGGTGTATTTGTCACACACATTTTCTCTTTAGTATATTTTGTTATTTTTACTTCATTACATAGTTTACAATTATTTATGTATTTTTTAACCATTTTTGATAAATTTTTCCATATATATTTCTGTTTTAATTTCGCGATACATCTTTTGATACCTATATGTCCTCCTAATATTGAGTCGTGATATTCTTTAACTAGCTGCAGCTGCTCAGCTTTATTTGTTATTTGTTTCGGGGGCTGATACAGTATGATTTTTAATTTCTCTTTTGCATTGTTTTGTATCTCATTAAATATTCTTTTCATTTGGTCGACCTTCATTATATTAAATATGATATCATCTTTTCCTAGCGCTAACATTTCTATATTCCGTTCTTTTGCTTCTAATATTAACTTCCTCAGAACCAATTTTACCTCTGGTAAAGATTTTTCGTTAAGTATCGCATGAACTTTATTCTGAGCTATTATTATTTTATCTTTGTGTTCTTGTGTTTTTGATGTAAACTTCCTCTGAACCAATTTTAACTCTGGTAAAGATTTTTCGTTGTGCATCTTAAGAACGTTGTTTGCTCCATTTTTATTTATATTTTTGGCCTTTTCATTATATATAAATTTTAATTTCTTTAGACGTCTTACTTCTGAAAATGATGTAGCTTCCCATATATGAAGTTGATCAGGCTCCACTCGCTGAGATCTATCATTACTATTCAGGTTATTCTTATGCGCATTTTCTTCCTTTTTATCATTATTCTTATTATTTTTACCGGTATTTATTTTCTTATTTGCCGCCCTTGTTATTACTTGTATATTTGCTTCTTTAGGTATCATTTCTATTAATTGTTTGCTATCTAATTGTATTCTAGATAGTGCATCCGCATTCGTATTCATCTTTCCTTGTTTAAAAATTATTTCAAAATCATAATCCATTAAGTCCAGTCGTACTCGTGTCAATTTTGATGATGGATTTTTATGTGTAAACAGACTTACTAATGGTCTATGGTCTGTGTATACTGTGAATTTCCTTCCATATAGGTATGGTCTGAAGTAGTTGATTCCCCAGTGAATTCCTAATAACTCTTTTTCTATTATTGCCTTGTTTATTTCATGCTTGTTTAATGTTTTACTTGTATAAGCAATTGGTCTATCTTGTCCTGGTTCACCTTGAGATAGTACTGCTCCTAAAGCAAATTGTGATGCATCTGTTGTCAGTATAAACGGTTTATCAAAATCTGGATATGCTAGTACTTGAGGAGATATTAGTTTTTTTCTTAACGTGTTGAATGCTGTTTCACATGTTTCTGTCCAATTGAAAAGTTGTCCTTTTTTTAGCAATTGGTTTAGTGGTCTTGCAATTTCTGCAAAATCTGGAATAAATTTTCTATAGTAATTGCAGAATGTTACAAATCTTCTGGTATCATCAACAAATTCGATAATTTTTTTTACGGACGTTATAATTCAATTAAACTCTCTTAGAATATTTGTTAGTATGAATGCAGTACACGGTTGGAATTTTTTGTTTAACTGCTCAATTGGATAATTTTTTAAATTTCCTATATTTCTTATCATTTTCGAAATCCTCTTAAAATTCCAATTTATTTTTTTTTCTTCCAAATAATGAAAACTAGTTTTTTAATTATTTTTATACAAACTTTTGTAAGGTTTCTTTTGATAACTTGCAAAATTTGCTTAAAAAAATATATTGTCCTAGACGTACAAAAACAAAGTATCTACAACAATAACACTGTCTAAAGGTAGTGATTGTAAAGGCCTATATAATCCATGAACATTATTGTTTTTTTTTTAAATAATAATTTGTATCCACTTCCCCATTTTGTTGGGTTTCGAGACAAAAACATTTTTGATTTTAGTCCACTACCTAATCTACTGTACGGCGGGTCGCCAGGCATAAAAATATTGTACGTTGTAGTTCATGGGAAAACTCATTTTAATAAAAATAACAAAGAAAAAGATAAAATGAAAAACTGTCCATGATTTACGGGCATACACTTGGAGAGTAAAAGCGATATCCAACTGATATTCTGAAAATTGCCCTGGAACAACAGGAAGAACAGGGAAGGAAGGAAACAGAGTTGCTCACGGCAAGCGTCGTGTGATATCTACTTGATGGATTATTAAAAGCGTGGGAGCATTAAAAAATATAAAAATTATGTCTGTGTTATAAGGTGAAGGGAAGGGAGAAATTAAACTTAATATCCAGTTATAAGTGAGATCAGAAAAATGCCCCCAAAAACTTTTCTTGAGATATGAAAAATAATTGTTACAACTTCACAAAAGGGAAATATCACCAGGTAAGAAGTATAATAAGAACATGAGAAGGATTTCTTTATTGCAATGAAGGTTACATTTTTTTGGGGGTATAAAATTAACAAATTTTTAGAAAATTTTGGTAGAATATTGTTTGTTTTTTAATCTATGATAATTCACTTATTATGCTCTTCAGTTTATCTAATTACTTCAGATTATCAGGGAACTATTATATCTATGATTTTTTCTATGATGGTTAGATGGTTTTTCAGATATTCATGAACTTTTGAAAAAGGTCCGAAATTTTCGATGTTTTTGGGGTTGCAATGCAATGTTTTTCATAAGTGGGTTCAAATTCGCAAAAAGCCCTATTTTGAAATACTACACATAGTCAAAATAGAAAAGAAAATAAATTAGCCATTTTAGCCCTTGAAAGGACTTTGACCGAAATTCTTATGATAAAATTGTGTTGTGCGTGTTATTAAATGTTTGTACACAATTGATCGAGAACTGGACCTACTAGTATTATGCCCACTCCGAACGGCTAATGTGCATGGTCTCAAGAAGTTTAATATGGTAGTACTTACTCTCTGAGGCTTGCCATTGTCTGCAGAGAGGTGACGACGATTAAAAAAATTAATTTCAATGAAAAAAACTTACTATTGTTTCAGTTGGGGTTCGAACCGGTTTGTGGTTCGCATTTGCATCGAGAGGTCCACACCAGAGAACTGCAACAAGTAGTTATCAACAGAGTTGACTTGAGTGTATACGCATTAATTTGGCTTCAACTTCATATTCATACTCATCCAAAAATATTGCGGTATTCATAACACGCAACTTAACTCCTATGCTTCAAGCTTCATACTCTGACTCGTGGTTGTGAGTAGTCGGTATGATCTAGACTCGCTTCTAATAAGTTATCTTCACGTATTTGAATGAATGATCATGACTTTTCTAGCGTTGCTAACTTTGGTGTAAGTAAAGAATTTTAGCTTGATTTGTTATAATTAAAAACAACATTAGAAAAAAACATTAAAAACAATTTGGTGTTACCCTTAAACTCTTCTAACAGCGACAAGAACATAGAAAAATACGCAAGTATTCCTAATGATCTATGGGACTTTTACTTGAGCTATGAGTACTTGGTATGATTCATAACAATAGGTTTGATGTTGATGAGTATTTGGTTGCACTCTGACGTTCGATTGACGAATCAAACATTGAACTATGTGTTATTTTCTGTAGCAAGAGTGCTTCGAGTAGTAGTGTTGGTTGTTGTTTGATGTGTACGCACTACTACTCGGTTTTGAATGAATCACTACAAATCACAAAAACGTGACTCGTTGCAGACCACTGGTCCACACACTGTTGAACGCATTCGGCCACAGCAGACTAGTTAAATTGTAAATATATATAGGTAACTCCACCTGTTCTCACGTCAGCCTGTCCAAAGCCAGGAAGGAAAGCCAAGAAAGATGATCGGAGGCAACGGGTTCGCCCTGTCCTGTGTAAATATAGAGGACTACCCAGATCCTGGAGTTGGTCGCCCAATCTGGGGAGTAGGTGGACTGTTTGACTTGATCAACGGTAGTGTATGCCTACAGAGGAATAGCAATGATACTTACAATTTGTTAGCTTGCACGGGGATAGTCGCTACGCTCGGCAGACGTGCGATCACAATTCACTGGCACATTTATAAATGCACATTTCCTGGATAGTCTTTTTAAGACTGGTATAAATTGATGTTTTAACAGTTGTTATTGAGGTGTCAGAATTGGGTACTCCGAGATGAAAACTATATCTTAGTAATCTCGGAGTACCAGTGCGTGTTGAGGTAATTCTCTTTTGCCCGGGGAGCAGGGCTGGCCCTTCGGGGAGAATCGTGCTTGCTGTGGTAGTTCAAATTCGCGAACAGGTCTGTGTAATACACGATCCAATAAGTCCCGAGACTAACTTCTAGGTGGCACCTCTAACGAAATATCGATACAATATTTCGATAGTTCCAACCTTCAAACAATACGTGTAAAAATTTCATGACAATCTAACGTTTAGTTCAGAAGTTGCAGTGATTTTAATGACGCTACTATTGATATTTTTTAAATAATGGATTCAAAGCTATTCCGTGTGTTGATTTATCACTGTTTTTTTATGGAAAAAAATAGCGTCCAAGCTGAGAAATGACTTCGAAAGTGTTATTCGGACTCTACTCCGTCAAAAGCAACCATTTGCTGATGGTATGCGGAGTTTAAACTTGGTCGTACAGACACAAATGAACGTTCAGCACGCAAATGAACGCTGAACGTTCAGGACGCCCAAATGAGGCAGTTGTTCCACAAAACATAAAAAAGTACACAAACCGTAAAGTGAAGTTGCGCGAGCTAGCTGAGGCTCTGAAAATATCGAAAGGCAGTGTGGGAACAATATTACAGGAACATTTCTTGATGAGAAAGATGCTTTCCAAAGGGGGTCCGCGTTTTCTCACACCGGACCAAAAACAAAAAAGTGTCGATGATTCGGAGAGCTGTTTGGCATTGTTTACAAAGAATAAACATAAATTTTTGCGTCGGTATGTGACAATGGATGAAACTTGAATCCACCATTACACACCGGAATCAAAACGGTCGCCAGCTGAGTGGAGAGCGACCGATGAAAGCAGGCCAAATCGACCAAATACACAAAAGTCGGCTGGAAAGGTTATGGCATCTGTATTTTGGGATGCGCATAGAATTTTGTTCATCGACTATCTCGAAAAGGGAAAAACAATCAACAGCGATTATTATATACCGTTGTTGGAGCGTTTGAAGGATGAAATCAAGACAATGTACCGTATCACAAATCGATGAAAATGATGGTGAAAATCCACGAATTGGGCTTCGAATTGCTTCCTGATCCACCGTATTCGTCAGATTTGGCCCCCAGCTACTGGCTCTTTGCTGACCTCAAAAAAATGCTTGTCGGCAAGAGATGTAGGGCTCCAATGAAGAGGTGATGACTGAAACTGAAGCGTATTTTAAGGCGAAGCACAAATATTTCTACAAAACCGGTATTGAAAAGTTAGAAAAGCGGTGTAATGAATGTATTGCTCTTGAAAGAACTTATGTTGACGAATAAAGAAGAATATTTGCAAAACTCTCGAAAAGTTTTTTTATTACTTAGTCTCGGGACTTATTGGACCATGTGTAATTCGGTGTAGAGTTGCGCTTAATCAACCGGGTGGCAATAAATTGTCAGAGATGTTATATGGGCCTCGATTTTCACCAATAAATGTGGATGGTGACCCAACTAATCATCCATAATTGGTACTGTTGCGTTTCAACATTGGTTGCTATCCATACAGTATATTTATTAATTTAAATATACACTTAAGTATGGTGTGTAACCGGTGTTGAAACTACTACAGGGCGTTGGTTGCGTCTGGAGTCATGGAAGTGACGCTCTAGAGAGGTTGGATGGACATTGTATTTATATTAACATGTCACTAACGCCATGAAGATTTATCTGTTGGGCATTAATTCCATGAACATCGACCCCATTGCCATGGTGCAACGTGAAATTAAGACCATACGTTCACGTTTAACAAATTGTAATTCCAATCTATATATATAGCTCTAGAAAAACTGAAGTAGTTAGCAGAAAAGTTGTGCTTTTTGTTCCAAATGATTTTTTGGGATGTTTTGAGTTCCGCATTTAGAGACCTAAAAATAAGGATGCTTTCAGTATTATTTTTGTTCTAATATGATGAAAGTCCCTAATCAAGAATCAAAACACGATTTTTATTGTAATTTATCATGGAAAAGTTTGTTTCTATAGGAGTATTTTATAAGAATCAAGTATAACACGGTTTTAATAAGTAGTATTTTATGCAAGCTTTTATTAGTTTTAACATTTTCTGTTATATCAACATACTTCCGGAACATTTACCCAGCCCCAATAAAATTATGCAAAACGATCTCATTTGCGTTGCAACTGCAATTTCTAAACATAATTAAAATTTACTATCATTAACACATTGAAGTCATTACGAATTCATGGCTAGAGCATTCCACCTCCCACCACTAATCACTCACTCCCTGCAATCATGGCATGTTGTTGCTCTTCGAATTGGCTCGAACAAGTTGATGACTTTGGAGCGTGAGCAACACAGGCCTTTCGGATGTTTCTGATGTAACCGAAGTTGCCGTTACTTGCTTGCCACCTAGTGATGATGCTGTTGAGCTGCCTCGGTTAAAACCAATGTCTTCAACTAAAGAAGGGGAACTGTGCGTTTTTATGCGTACTTTCAAGCTATGAAGTTTTCCTTAATGTTATTACAAGTGCATCTGCATCTTCATCTGCATTTGCATCTGTATCTGCAGCATGGTGGAAGAAAAGTGAAAAATTTTCTTCTTAGAATGTGCTACTGAAATGGTGAAGTGGGCGAAGTTTTGGCTTTTAGACAACTAAGTTTTACTAGAATTGTAAACATTTCTATGTAAACTTTTAACTTAGATTCAGTGGGGTTTAAAGAGGTCTCTGCTGTCTAGGCTTCTGACAGCAGCAACAGCAATATTCACCACTGCAACAACAAAATTTTATTTTTATTATTATTTTATTATTATTATTTCTATTATGCCGCCCAGAGCGTGTTCTAAGTTTTGCTTAACTTGTGCGTTTCTGTAAAATTTGTTGTTAACTTAATTGTTGTTTCGATGTTGTTGCTACTGTTTTGCATCTTTGTATGTTGCTCATATCGTTAAGATGCTCTTCGGGCACTTGTTGTTGGCAAATGTAACAATTGTGTTTGTGTGTAAATTGCTTGCATGTGCCATGGTTTGAATTTGCTTTAATCTTGAATTTTGTCATAGTATACTTATAATTCTTTTGAGTGTTTTTAAAGGGTTACATTTTTTGTTGTCTGAGAAAATTCATTTTTTTCATTTGATGTCTTTGAAATGAGGTTGGCAATGCAAAAATTTTGTTAGAGATTTAGATGGGTCTCGATTTCCACCAATTTATGTGGGTGGTGAAACAACGAGTCATTAATAAATTGGTACTGTTGCGCTCTAGTATTGGTTACTTTCCATTTGTTAAATTAAATATACAACTTACCACCTTGATCGAAAAGTTCCCGGAATAATAGTTCTAAAAGAGCCACATCTGTCATTGACATTCTATGAAATTTTCAGCTTGATTTTTTTAATAGTGACGCCATATTGAGTACATCTGCGATTGTGCGTGTTTTCGATTTTGTACAATTTTAAAAATGGAATTGAATTCGCCACAACGAGTTTGTATTAAATTTTGCGTTTAAAACGGTTTCAATAGTGAGACGATATTGCAAATGTTAGAAAAGTGTTCCGCCAACGATACTCTGAAGAAAACAGTCATTTATCACTGGCACGAACTTTTCAGAAGTGGCAGGCCATCGATATCGAAAACCGACGAAAACATCAACAAAATCATAGAATGAATGCCCGTAGACCGCAAATTGACCATGAGAGAGATGGATCCGTTCGAAACATTTTGGTTAATAAAGAGTGATTTTTTAAGTGCCTGATAACTTTTTTTTTAAAAAAAACGCATAAAATTTGCAAAATCTCATCGGTTCTTTATTTGAAACGTTAGATTGGTCCATGACATTTACTTTTTGAAGATAATTTCATTTAAATGTTGACCGCGGCTGCGTCTTAGGTGGTCCATTCGGAAAGTCCAATTTTGGGCAACTTTTTCGAGCATTTCGGCCGGAATAGCCCGAATTTCTTCGGAAATGTTGTCTTCCAAAGCTGGAATAGTTGCTGGCTTATTTCTGTAGACTTTAGACTTGACGTAGCCCCACAAAAAATAGTCTAAAGGCGTCAAATCGCATGATCTTGGTGGCCAACTTACCGGTCCATTTCTTGAGATTAATTGTTCTTCGAAGTTTTCCCTCAAAATGGCCATAGAATCGCGAGATGTGTGGCATGTAGCGCCATCTTGTTGAAACCACATGTCAACCAAGTTCAGTTCTTCCATTTTTGGCAACAAAAAGTTTGTTAGCATCGAACGATAGCGATCACCATTCACCGTAACGTTGCGTCCAACAGCATCTTTGAAAAAATACGGTCCAATGATTCCACCAGCGTACAAACCACACCAAACAGTGCATTTTTCGGGATGCATGGCCAGTTCTTGAACGGCTTCTGGTTGCTCTTCACTCCAAATGCGGCAATTTTGCTTAATTACGTAGCCATTCAACCAGAAATGAGCCTCATCGCTGAACAAAATTTGTCGATAAAAAAGCGGATTTTCTGCCAACTTTTCTAGGGCCCATTCACTGAAAATTCGACGTTGTGGCAGATCGTTCGGCTTCAGTTCTTGCACGAGCTGTATTTTATACGGTTTTACACCAAGATCTTTGCGTAAAACCTTCCATGTGGTCGAATAACACAAACCCAATTGCTGCGAACGGCGACGAATCGACATTTCCCGGTCTTCAGCAACACTCTCAGAAACAGACGCAATATTCTCTTCTGTACGCACTGTACGCATTCGTGTGGTTGGTTTAATGTCCAATAAAGTAAACTGAGTGCGAAACTTGGTCACAATCGCATTAATTGTTTGCTCACTTGGTCGATTATGTAGACCATAAATCGGACGTAAAGCGCGAAACACATTTCGAACCGAACACTGATTTTGGTAATAAAATTCAATGATTTGCAAGCGTTGCTCGTTAGTAAGTCTATTCATGATGAAATGTCAAAGCATACTGAGCATCTTTCTCTTTGACACCATGTCTGAAATCCCACGTGATCTGTCAAATACTAATGCATGAAAATCATAACCTCAAAAAAATCACCCTTTAGTTTGGGCCTCAGACGTGTCGCTGCAAAGCTGGTGCCGAAAGACCTGAATTTCATGCAAAAAAGGGACCGCGTTGATATCGCAAAATACACGATTTCCAAGACCGAATCCGACCCAACATTCATCAAACGGATCATTACTGGAGACGAGACGTGGATTTATGAGTATGACACGCAATCCAGACATCAAGCGAGTGAATGACTCGCACTGAATGAGCCGCTACCGAAAAAACCACGTCGTTTTCAGTCGAAAAAGAAGGCGATGCTCAAAGTTTTCATAGATTACTAGCTTTTCCCGGCGCGCGTTGCTGCACCAAAACTTTTTCTTAGACTCATAGATTGACACCACTGTAATTTTCCACTGCCCGTTACAGTTTCCCAGTAGCAGGGGATCAGTAACTCCATTTTGAGTTTGTGTGTAAGTACTGCTACTTTTACTTTCAAAGCTATTCGATATTACAAATTGTATGGGCGGAGCCACACCCCCATCCCAGTTTTCTAGTTGATGGACATTAGGGCGTATCGAATTACACATTTTAAGAGGTCTCAAAAGTTGCATTGGGTTGTTAAGATCACCCAAAAAAAATTTAAAGGAAAAAAAAGGATGTCTTCCTGTCCCGCAAGGACAAAGTTGTTTTGCTGTTGAGGAAAACAGTAAAAAATAACGACCTTAAAATGCTTTGACTTTTATAAAAAAAAAACTACGTATGTCTTAAAGCAAAAGTAGGTATGGGTTTAAACTAACAATATACTGGTTAACACGATGCCACTCCCGATTCTTATCCACAGTGTCCTGTGTGAAGGATATTCGAAGCAAAAGTTGTAATTGAGATAACACAGAACTTTTGATTGTTACTCAATAGTCTAAATTTTGGTGGTATTGAGTATACTGTTAGCGTATTCTTTAGAGTTGCCGAATTAATAATTAGCATAATTTTTGCATATGCATTTTCCTATTTTTTGAAAGAAGAAACTTTGCTCAATTTGGATTCTTTAAATATTCCTGAACAACACCCTGTCTAAAAGTTTTAATTTAAAATACCAGCTTAAGGCCACGATTTTATTTTCTATTTTGATAGTTAAAAAAAAATATTGCTTTAAGCTGGTATTTTAAAATAACTCTTTTCCTCAAAAAACAACTTTGTCCTTGCGGGGCAGGAAGACATCCTTTTTTTTCCTTAAAATTTTTGTAGGGTGATCTCGACCACCCCATGCAACTTTTGAGACCTCTTAGAATACGATCTAAATTTTTCGATACGCCCTAATGGACATTACCCAGTTTTAGTACAGTTGCCGACAGTGAGCATACAAACTAAATTATCAAAATGTAGCCAAATCGACGAAAACCGTAGGAAATATAGCATTTTTATTGATTTGTGGGCGGTAAAAGGTGATGTGACAGAAATTTAAACCATCTCGTACTTGAAATAAATGTACTGCCAAAATTTCAGCTCTTTCGGCTCAGTCATTTTGAAGTTTCCAGCCATCACACAGACAGCGTTTTGCTTTTTGTATTTATATTTGGATAAAGATTATTGGCCTTAACTTTTGAATGGTAAGAAATACTGAGATAAATTTTCTTAATAAATTGTTATTTTAGCTTGTAAATTTATTCAAAAATATGAAACCACAATATTGGAAAAAAAAATTTCTTCATAAAAATCAAGGGGTAGCCTTGCTTTTTGAATCACAAAAATGGTTTTTAATTTTTGCGTAAAACTGAAATAACTTTTACTTATAAATGTTATAACTTTTAAATATAGTTAAAAATTTGAATTTAAATTATTTTTACAACAAAAACAAATTTTGAGCCTTTTTGTGAGGAAAACTCTAAAATTTCAGACCTTTTTTGAAAAAAATATTTAAAATATATATACTCAACTAACGGTATTTTTGCAATAAGGTTTTCATAGTACTTTGATGAAGCTTTGAGACAAAAAAAATTTAACAAAATGTATAAAAAAGCAGCGGAGATATTTGAATCGAACGTCACAAAATTAAATTTCTGATTGTTTTTTTCTCATTTTTGAGCAACGATGTTGCATTAAATATATCGTTGTTCTAAAATTTTTCATAGTTTTCAAGATATGTTCATGTTTTTGATGTAAAAATAACGGAAATTTTTTTAGTTTTACTAAATTTAAGAAATGTTTTATATTTTGTAAATATTTGCATATGTAACCTAAGAAAACTACTAAAAATATGCGATTTTGTAAAAAATTTGTACTACAGCACCATCTGCTGTCCAAGGTGGTTCAAAGAATATAAAAAACTCATAAGATCAAAAAACTCATTGTACCTGAAAACTACTATATACCAATTTTCATTCTAATCCCATGAGCGGTTTGGGAGTTTTAGGTGGTTTTGCGAAAAATTTCTACTACAGCGCCCTCTGGAGTTCAAGATAGGTCAGAAAAGATAGCAGCAGAAAACTCAACGTACATGAAACTCACTGTATACCACTTTTCATTCTAATCGCATTAGCAGTTTATGAGTTTTAGGCAGTTTTGTTAAAAATTTGTACTACAGCGCCCTCTGGTGTTCAAGGTGGATCAAAATTGATAGCCCACAAACACGCACCGTACCAAAAAACTTCTATACACAAATTTTCATGCTAATCGGATGAGTAGTTTAGGAGTCTATGGCGGCCTTACAAACATAAGCTCCTTTTTTATATATGTGACCCGGTCTACGAAAAGGGACCTTCGGTGTGAAAATATCATTTTTCACTTTTTTGGCGATTCGGATAGACTAATGTGTGCTCTTTCTAATGGCGCAAAGCAGAAGTTTCCAACTCGTAAAGAAGTTTGTCAGGAATTTTCCAAAAAAAGAGCAGAAATGAGTGAAAATGAAAAAAAATTGGACATTGAATTATAACATAATAAACATCATTTCATACTTTTATTTGAAGGGAAACCAGCCATTTTACATAAAAATCGAAATATAAAATAAATCTATAATTTTTTTTACGCTTTATATTTTTTTTTTTCCGATGCCAAATTTTTTTTTGGTAGTAGAGCCGCAGAATCTTCCTCGTCATTACCATCTGCCTTTCGTTTCTTCCATGCCAACTTTTTTTTTGGTAATGGAGCCGCAGAATCTTTCTTGTTATTACCTTTTGCTTTTTGTTTCTTCGATATAGTTATGAGTTCAAAAGTTGCGTCTTTATTCTTTGACATCAGCTTAAAAACTAGCAATTTACATACTAGGTCACATCATATATAACAAGATTAGAAGTTAAAAACATTTAAAAAGAGCTTAAGACTAGGAATAAGAATGGATAGGAATAAGAATGAGCAATAATAATAAACAACTAATAATACTTATAACTAAATAATTAAAGAGTAGTTCAATAAAGAAAGAGATTAATATTAAGAGAGAGTAAATATGTAAGAGAAAGTAAATATATAAGTAAGTATAGATAAGTTAAGATTAAGTAGAGGTCAATATGTGACTATATCGAATTCTTGTTTTGCAAGGGAGCCGCAGAATTATCTTCTCCATCAACTTTGGATTTTTGTTTCTTTGGCTTTTCTTCCGGTTTTGGGGCTAAAATATCTACTTTTCTTGGATCTGCGACTAAACTGCGGAGATTTTGGTAAATATACTATTGGCGTTCCAACGTTAAACCAACTGGATGTATAGTTTTTGGCATTTCACTGACGCCATTCAGTGTGCGACAATTAAACGTTTACAAACAGCTGTTTTCTCGAAAACTTGTTTTTACACCGAAGGTCCCTTTTCGTAGACCGGGTCACATATATAGATAGCTTTTCCCGGCGCGCGTTGCTGCACCCTGCAACTATATGGGAACATAATAGGTGTATTCAAAACTTTTCTTAGACTCATAGTTTGACACCACTGTTATTTTCCACTGCCCGTTACAGTTTCCCAGTAGCAGGAGATCACCAAATAGTAACTCCATTTTGAGTTTGTATGTAAGTATTGCTACTTTTACTTCAAAGCTATTCGATAATACAAATTTTAACTGTATGGGCGGAGCCACACCCTCTTATATAATGCTCATCCCAGTTTTCTAGTAGATGGACATTACCCTGTTTTAGTACAGTTGCCGACAGTAAGCATACAGACTAAATTACCAAAATGTGGCCCAATCGACGAAATCCGTAGGAAATATAGCATTTTTATTGATTTGTGGGCGGTAAAAGGGGGTGTGACAGAAATTTAAGCCCTCTCGCACTTGAAAAAAAAAATGTACTGCCAAAATTTCAGCTCTATCGGCTAAGTAATTTTGAAGTTTCCAGCCATCACACAGACAGCGTTTTGCTTTTTGTATATATATTTTGGATAAACATTATTGGCTATAACTTTTGATTGGCAAGAGATACTTAGATTATTTTTACTAATAAATTAATTTTTTAGCTTGTATATTTTTTCAAAATTATAAAAACACAATATTGGAAATTTCTTCAAAAAAATCAAGGGGTAGGCTTTGTTTTTTGAATAACAAAAATAGTTTTTCATTTTTGCGTAAAATTTAAGCAACTTTTACTTACAAATGTTATAATTTTTAAATAGAGTTAAAAATTTGAGAATTTGAGTTTAAATTATTTTTACAACAAAAATAAATTTTTGAGTCTGTTTTTGAGGAAAACTCCAATATTTCAGACCTTTTTTGAAAAAAATATTAAAAGATATTTACTCAATTAAGGGTATTTTTGCTATAAGGTTTTCATAGTATTTTGATGAAGCTTTAAGACAAAAAAAATTTAACACAATATATAAAAAAGCAGCGGAGATATTTGAATCGAAAGTCACAAAATTAAATATCTGATTGTTTTTTTCGTAATTTTGTGTAACGATGTTGCATTAAATATATCGTTGTAGTAAAATTTTTCATAGTTTTCAAGATAGGTTCATATTTTTGATATCAAAATAACGGAATTTTTTTTAATTTTACTAAATTGAAGAAATATTTTATATTTTGTAAATATTTGCACATGTAACCTAAGAAAACTACTAAAAATATGTGATTTTGTAAAAAATTTATACTACAGCACCATCTGGTGTCCAAGGTGGTTCAAAGAAGATAAAAAACTCATAAGATCAAAAAACTCATCGTACCTAAAAACTACTATATACCAATTTTTATTCTAATCGCATGAGCGGTTTGGGAGTTTTAGGTGGTTTTGTAAAAAATTTGTACTATAGCGCCCTCTGGTGTTCAAGATAGGTCAAAAACGATAGCAGTAGAACACTCAACGTACATGAAACCCACTGTATACCACTTTTCATTCTAATCGCATTAGCAGTTTATGAGTTTTAGGCGGTTTTGTTAAAAATTTGTACTACAGCGCCCTCTGGTGTTCAAGGTGGATCAAAATTGATAGCCCACAAACACGCACCGTACCAAAAAACTTCTATACACAAATTTTCATGCTAATCGGATGAGTAGTTTAAGAGTCTATTGCGGCCTTACAAACATAAGCTCCTTTTTTATATATATAGATTTACTGCACGATATTCGCAAACGAATGATATTTAATGAAGACGGCATTAATGATAATCTGGTCATGCAGCAGAATGAGAGAGAAATATAAGTGAAGCTCGTGATCAGCTATGGGCAGAGAGCGCTCTTAGAGCGTTGAGACAAGTGAAGACCGATTGAACAGTTTGGCGTTGTTGAACATGCATCGTGACGTGGAATTAACGTGTGAAAATGTAATCGACATTATGTCGAAAAAGCCAAGAAAAATTTATATAAATTTATAATCTAAAACATGTAAAATTTGATTTACTGATGACTTATTTAATAAATATACTATGTGTATATATATAACGTAAATACATATTTTTTAAAACCCCCCACCCCCCCGAAATATTTTCCTGGAACCGCCCCTGACCATCACTATCAATTTCTGAAGTTTTCAGATGAAACAGATTAATCTTCCGTAGATATCCATAAGTATTAATCGAAATACCCATTATTTCTTCGACAGCATTATTCAGCACAACATATATAATCATTTATTTGATCGATTTTTTTGGCATTTTATTTATATCTAATCTGAATATTTTTTTATATCTGAACAACCATCACAAATCGACGAAACCATCAATTTCGTTTCTACCAAAAAATGTTGCCTTTTCATTGCCCTCTTCTTTTTTTCGTGTTCGATTGTATTATAAGTGCAAACGGGTGAAAAAATCTGTGTTCGTTTTTTAAAATGTTACATTTATATACGGCACAAAAGGCACATTTCTTGCCCTGCGAAACTTTATGAGGGGAGAATTTGCCCTGAAAATCAGCAGATTGCTTTAAACGAAAATTTTATGAAATGCGTGTGTTAGACAAGGTTAAATATATGCATTCATAATTTGACACTTCATAATATTTATAATATAGCAATTTTTTCATTTTTGGCGCACACAAATATATCAGCTGATTGAGTAAGCAGGGCAGTGTTTTGTGTTCAAAACCTGCACTTTTTCAGGATTGAGTGCAATACTTGAAAAATGTTGCACTGTGGTAGGGCAACATTTTTTGTAGAAACGAAAACACCATAACAAGCTGCTCCACAACTTAATCAGCTGAGCTCCACAGATAAAGCTGTCTATCTATTTTCAGAAAGTCAGGTAGCGGTATTGACATTTAGGAAAAGTACATTTTTTGAACTCGGGCATTAATGGGTTGATAAGTGCTTCGAAAGTATTGAAAATAAGGAATTTGTTAAAAATTTTCCTTTCGATTTAAGCGATCTCGAATACTGCTTAGTGACTTTCGACCAGTAAAATGCAAAAAAAAGAGCTGCAATTTATTACATCTGGCCGAATACAATAAATTTTTCCCTTACCACACGCAGCAGTTGTTGCCACACGCATCTTCCAAACGTCAGTGTATCCTTGAATATCCTGCTCTACCTCAAAAATTAGCCTGGCAACAAATTGTTGTTGCTGTAGTTATATTAAAAAAAAAAACCGCCATTAATCAATGTGTTCCATGATCAGTACAAAAGATCATTTGCTGCATTTACAGCAAAAAGGGTTTCTTTGTCCAGCCACAACGGCTGAAGACAGCACATTTCGTGGCTGGGGTCGTACGTTGTGTTGAAAAAACAGTGTTGTCAACACAATCTTTTTGCATCACTCTGCTTAATCTTTTTTTTTTCTTCATTTTCTTTTTTTTTTTTGTTTGCTTCTGCACGATCAGCGATTAATTTGCAACTTTCAGTTTCTTCTTTATACTTAAAGGTCCCTACCACCCTTCCTTTCCCTCTTTCGCTCCTTTTATCAAGTGGGTTTCTTTGTTTCCTCAATTTTTATGGCACCATTTCCTGTCTTGCTTCTACAAATTGCTGTCTTTTGTTGTTCGTCGCTGCTAAATGATCGCTGATAAAAATTTGTCATCAAGTCGTTTGTTCGTTAATCGCTGATCAAGCGGTTGGCTGAATTTATGTACATGCGTGTGTGTGTGTGTACAGTAATAACAGTTATTTTTCGTCAATTTGTCCCTAATTGTTTGTTAAATGTGTTGGTGGCTTAATCTGTTAATTGTCGTAGTTGTCTTCATTTAATAATTTTTGTTGTGGTGCTTATTGATCTTATTGATCTGATGAACTGCTTGTATAGTGCCACGATGAAATTGATAATTGTAACAA
This sequence comes from Pherbina coryleti, assembly GCA_943735915.1. Taxonomy (NCBI): domain Eukaryota; kingdom Metazoa; phylum Arthropoda; class Insecta; order Diptera; family Sciomyzidae; genus Pherbina; species Pherbina coryleti. Next base: position 69,921,765 of record OX030951.1, read on the forward strand.
GATCGTCTGGAATTTACTGATTGGAACTTATTTGACAAAATGATTTTTCAAATGTTAAATTATTGGTTTAACTAGAGAACGTCGTGCTGAATGCTTGAGGAAACTTCTTGATATTAGAAAAAATTAATCGACAACTAGTCAATTTATGAGTTAATTTGATGCGATGGGAAGAATGTTGCTCGGTGAGGAAACTTTGTGAAAGAAAAGTTGAAACACTCCTGTAGCCGTATTTGAGTAAATTCGAAGTTTAGGATTTACTCTATGTCTATTCTAGGATTTCTTAGTCTATTAAATATTTATGCCACAAAAAAACTGAATGATATTGTTACTAAGACAAAAGTCAACAAACGAAAAACAAAAACGGTGAGATCCTCAGAGCCCACCATGCTTCAAAAGTTTGAAAAAGAATGTCTATGACGGTAAGATGAATCAGAGGTAGTGAGTGATAAGAGAGGAAAAATCTGGAAAATCTCAAAACCTATATCAACAAACCATCATTCTCCAAAGGGTAAACGATGAAGACCGTTGACGATAAGAATAAGGCGTTAAGGTGGTGAGTTGCAACCAGAGAATAAATCCAAAAAATCTCAAAACTTAAATCAACAGACAGATGAGACCCTCAGAGTGCCATCATGTTTCAAAGGGTTAACGATGAAGACCGTAGACAATAAGAAGAAGGCGTTAAGGTAGTGAACTGCAAGCAGGGAATAAATCTGAAAAATCACAAAATCTAAATCAACTCATGATGTCCTGAATCCTGACTACAGTGTGACACCAATTTAATCAAGACAAGATTTGCACTGTAAGCTCGGCGTGGTTAGTGGTTGAACTACTGTGGAGTGCAGTTACGGGTGCGGTTTGTGGCAATTTCCACAAGGGTTTGAAAGTTGCTATTGTTGCCAGCATGCAGCAACAGCAGCAGCATTGCCACCAGCAGCGTATTTTTATTATTGTTATTATTCTGTTTTTTTTCCATTTCCTTTATTTTCTATTTTCTATTTTCCTTTAAATGTGCAATTTTTGCTCTTTTTGTTTTTCGTTTGCCGTTGTCCTGCCTGATCCTGTGCTAGCCACATTGATAATGAAGCAGAAAATAAAAAATGAAAGTTGCAGCAGATTCCCGAATCGTTGCAATAAGCAGCTTAAAGCAGCACCTTGTGGGCGGATGGGGGGCTGTTTGGTTTGGTTTGGTTGTAAGAACCCTTTCAATGTGTTGCTGGATCATCCTTTATGCTATTTAAGAATTTAATATCATAGCGCTTGGAAAATTTAAATATTTTTATTTTTTAATATTTCCATAAAATTGCTTCATTTGGGGCTTTTTTGTTATTTAATACTTTTACTTTTTATTTTCCATTCTGATTTAAGCTTCTTTAAACTTTACATACGCTGCGCTTTTTGTTTTCCTTACAATCAATTGCCTTTCGTCTTGCTGAAGTCATCGTCCTTTAAAGACGATCTCCCCCGCCATTTTTCTCGGCAACATTTCAACCGTGTATAATTTTCAGTGTCATGGCGTTGCGAGAGCATCCATTTTCCTATTTTGCATGTTTGTGTGTGTATGTTGAGTTTTTTTTTTTTCTCCTTCACGTACTTTATTTTTTGTGGCACTTCTTCTAAATTTTCTACATTTACATCATAATAAAAATGCATTCGTGTGAATACGAGTGGGAATAATTTCAGTGCTCGTGAAACATATTTACGCCATTTTTATTTTTATTTCTACTCGGAGCTGTTGTTGTTGGTGTTGTTAATATTTTCGTAATTATTTAAGTGTACAACAAAAAGTTTAAAAGTGTGTTGAAAACAGCCGTCAACGACCATTATTTGTTCAGCTATGTAAACAGCAACACAGGGTGTTCAAGATATATTAATTATTTTCGTAAGGAAACGGGTGGATTTTAAATTGAATAAGATTTATTTATGGTGCTTTAAATATACATATTTGTATTCTTTTTCTTCAATTTTTAGATTCGACATGATTATATATGTTTTTGTTTTTTAATTTATTCATGTGTATAACAATTGCAAGTGTTAATTTGAGTATTTCTTGATCCTTGAAAGCCTCGACTAAATAGAACTAACAACTATTAAATAAAACATATGATGGGTTCTTAATAAAATTAGCGACGTAATATCGTGAACGTCAAAAATTTACTAAAACTATAAAATATTTCACAAATACACAATACAAGAACAAATGCATTACATTACTCAACTGAGGTTTATCAAATACGCAGAAAAAAAAATCGAGGGTCACTGCATATTAGGGCGTATCGAATTACAATTTTTTTCCGAATTTCACATTCTAAGAGGTCTCAAAAGTTGCATGGGGTTGTCAAGATCACCCAAAAAAAAATTTTAAGGAAAAAAAAAGGAAATCTTCATGTTTCAAGTTTGTTTTTGAGGAAAACAGTACAAAATAACGACCATAAAATGCTTTGACTTTTATAAGAAAAACTACGTTCTCATATAAAATAATTATATATATAAAAATGTATATAAAAAATCCTTCACACAGGACATTGCGAATAAAAATCGTGGATGACATTCTGTTTAGCCATACATTGTCAGTTTAAGCTTGTCCTTACTTTGGCTTTAAGACATTCGTAGTTTTTTTTATAAAAGTCAGACCATTTTAAGATCGTTATTTTGTCTTTGCAGGACATGAAGACATCCTTTTTTTCCTTAAAATTTTTTTTGTGTGACCTTGATAACCCAATGCAACTTTTGAGAGCTCCTAGAATACGATCTAAATTTTTCGATAAGCCCTACTGCATATACTTCGGGAATAAATATAAAAGCCGATTTTTTTTCATTTTTAAAAAAAGGTAAAAAAATGTTCAATTTTGTCACGGTACTACTTGAGACACGTAAAAAATTTAGATATATTCCGTGAAATAAGGTCTTTATATTTATTCCTGAAATATAAGTGGTGACCTACGTAGCATGTTATACTGGTTTTAAACTTCAAATACAACATTTACCATATAAAATTCACCTTTTTCCAAATCAAATTCAGCTTTTTACAAGTCAAATTAAACTTTTTGAATCCGGACGACCATAGACAATGTCGTGAGTTCGCTAATTGGGCGCTGGAAATGTTGACCGGAGATCTGGATTTTGGCCAAAATATATTTTCTTGCACGAGGCCCATTTTTGCCTCAGCGGCTATGTGAACAAGTAAAATTGCCGTTATTTAAGAGACCAAAATCCACAAGTGTTCGACCAAGCATAAATGCATCCACAAAGATTTACTTTTATGTGCAGTTTATGGTACGACGGCATCATCGGACATTATTTCTTTCGAAATGAGGAAAGACACACCGTTACCGTCAATGATCCTCGATATAGAGCGATGTTAACCGATTTTCTGTGGCCAGATCAGGCCCGCCTTGAGCCTTGTGTGTTTAGCTAAATCAATGGTAGTATATAGGACCGTTGACATACAACGATCGCATTATGCCTACAAAGGAGTAGCAATGATCCGAAATAAAATTGTTAGTGCGGGGATAGTCTTACTCTGACTAAGACGGACACAAATACGTTGACACATTAGCATGTCTTTCGGGTGAATAAATTGATGTATAACTAGTAAGAAATGATCTTCGACTGGGGAGAAGTTAAAATACCCCCACGGCCGAACCAAAGTATATTCAAAGTCTTAAGCAATCAATAAAATGTTTATCTGTAAAAACGTTTTCGTTATATTTTTAACAGAATATATTAGATGTTTTTTTGATAAAGTCGCTTTGTATGGGAGGTGGGCGTGGTTTTCACTCAATTTGGTTGAATTCAATAAACATAGTACACATTATATATCAAAGTTCATATGCGAAATTTCAAGTCCATACATTAATTTTTGTGGATTTTAGAGAAATTTTACCTTTTTGATAAAGTCACTTTGTATGGGGGGTAAGCGTGGTTTTCAACCGATTTGGTTGAATTCCATACTTAGAGTGTATTTTGAACATCAAAACTTGTATGCAAAATTGCAAGTCCATATATTCATTTTTGTTCAATTTTAAGAGATTTTACCGTTTTGATAAAGTCACTTTGTATGGGAGGTAGGCGTGGTTTTCATCCGATTTGGCTCATTTACGAACTTGACCTTCATTTTTTAGATAAGAGCTTAAATATTGAATTTCGTGATGTTAGCTTTAAAATTACGGCTGTAATTGTGACAGACGGACAGACGGATAGACAGACGGACATGGCTAAATCAACTCGGGTGGTGATGCTGATCAAGAATATATATACTTTTCTATACCTACCACGCCTCCTTATGGGCGTTACAAACGGAGTGACAAAATTAATATACCCCTATTTAAGTTTTTTAAACGTGGGGGTATAAAAATGGGAGGCAGTATAACTACAAAAACCGTGGGATTGCTTGAGGCACCATGTAGGTGAGCTACCAAATGATTCTGATAGTCTAGTTTTGACAGTGGTGATGCGATGATTAGAAATAGCGTTAAGCTAGGGTACTTCCGAAGTGTAAATGATGCCACAATTAGAAATAACTTAAAGCTAGAACAATAACGAAGTATTATGGGCACGAGAGATGTGACAATCCCTATCCTGAAGTAATCTTAGTATGTTCAGGGAGTTATTGCTATTGGTGACTAAACAGTGATGCAAATTGGTGATGCTGGACTGGCTGTTGGATGTTGTTTGGTGGCTCAAGGTTGATCTTGGTATAGCAGTAAGTGCCGAATATAATTCGTTACAGTCATATATGACATGCAAAGTGTCAGTATGTGTAAGTGTTTTGTCGGGGTAAAACCCGAGAGACTTTCGCAGAGGAGCATCGTGTTGGCTGTGGTAGCTCATTGTCGCAAGAATGGTCGCAAGAATGGTCGCAAGAATAGAGGCTCGCGTGGAGTTGCGCTTGTTTTCAACCGATTATTTATTATTTATTTATTTATTATTGGCACCCGGTTTTTATTTTTGGCACCCTCGATTATTTTCTCTGGGGCAACGTCAAGTTCTTAGTCTACGCTACCAAGCCAACCACTTTGGACTATTTCCGCTTTTGCCAGAATAACGCCACACATACTGGATCGAGTCACCAAAAATTCAACCGACCGATTAAAGCACTGCCAGCGAAGCCGTGGCAGCCATTGAAGTGATGTTCTATTTCATACATAATAGCATAAATGTATGTAGTTTCGACACCGTTCAACACGATTGTTGTTTTATTTATACATATTTCTTTTCCTTTTGTTCTTATTTGGTCACCCTTCCTTTAAAAAACTACAAAAAGTTATTCCGACAAGTTCACTATTTATTGATAGCATGAAATCAAATGCTATGCTGCGTTCAGTCGCAGTTACGATGCGAAAAATTTGAGGAAATTTATTTGTAATTATATGCCTTATGAGATACATGTGTACTTACTTACTTACTTACTTATCTGGCGCTTACAACCGTAAGTCGGTTTTGGCCTCGTATAAGAAATTGCGCCAGCCATTTCTGTTCTGCGCTTGCTGGCGCCAGTTGGAAACACCAAGTGTAGTCAGGTTATCCAACACCTGATCCTTCCAACGAAGATGTGGGCGTCCTCTTCTGCGTTGGCCACCACCGGGCACCGAATCGAATATTTTTTTCGCTGGAGCGTCGTTTTCCATTCGCTCAACATGACCTAGCCAGCGGAGCCGCTCGATTTTAATACGCTTAACTATGTCGATGTCAGCGTACAGCTCATACAGCTCGTGGTTCCATCGAATTCGGTACTCGCCATTGACGCAGATTGGACCGAAGATCTTACGAAGGATCTTTCTCTCGAAGGCTCCCAAAGTCTTTTCATCAGAACTGCTCAACGTCCAGGTTTGTGCTGCATATAATAGGACGGGCATGATTACTGATTTATAGAGCGTGAGTTTTGTTCGTCGAGAGAGGGCTCTGCTTCTCAATTGCCTACTCAGCCCAAAGTAACACCTGTTGGCAAGAGTTATCCTTCGCTTTATCTCAATACTGACATCGTTGAAAGAGTTTACGCTGGATCCCAGGTAGACGAAGTCCTTAACAACCTCGAAGGAGATGTTGTCAACAGTGACGTGGTTTCCAAGACGCTGGGACTGTTTATTTGTTGACACTAGGTATTTCGTCTTATCTGCGTTCACTACCAGTCCCATTCGACTCGACTCTTTCGCTAACCTGGAGAATGCTGCGCTGACTTCGCGCGTATTATGGCCAATGATATCGATATCATCAGCATACGCCAGCAGCATAATACTTTTGTAGAATATCGTGCCGCTGCGTCTCAAATCAGCAGCTCGGATGATCTTCTCCATCATTAGGTTGAAAAAGTCGCACGATAAGGAATCACCTTGTCTGAAACCTCGTTTGGTATCGAATGGAGGAGTGGGGTCCTTCCCGATTTTAACTGTGCTGCTGGTGTTGCTCAGTGTAATTCTGCAAAGGCGGATGAGCTTTGCAGGAATACCAAATTCAGACATGGTGGAATATAGATGATTCCTTATTGGACTGTCGAAGGCGGCTTTGTAATCGACAAAAAGATGGTGTGTGTCGATTTGTTTTTCTAGGGTCTTCTCCAAGATTTGTCGTAGCGTAAATATCTGGTCTATGGTGGATTTGCCAGGTCTGAAGCCACACTGATAAGGTCCAATCAGCTGGTTTACGATGGGCTTCAGTCTTTCACATAGTACGCTCGACAGGACCTTATATGCGATATTCAGAAGGCTTATCCCACGGTAGTTGGCGCAAATTGTGGGATCGCCTTTCTTGTGGATTGGGCAGAGCACACTGAGGTTCCAATCGTTTGGAATGCACTCTTCCGACCATATTCTGCATAGAAGCTCATGAATGCATTTAAATAGAGCTTCGCCTCCATTCTTGAAGAGCTCAGCAGGTAAGCCATCGGCTCCTGCGGCTTTGTTGTTTTTAAGCTGAGCTATAGCTTTCAAGACTTCACTATGGTTGGGCAGCGGAACTTCAACGCTGTCGTCCAAAACTGGGGATTCCAGGATATCATCTCTATTGGCGGGATTGTTGTCGTCGTCGCCATTCAGAAGCCTAGAGAAGTGTTCCCTCCACATCATCAGTGTACTCTGGATATCTGTCACTAGATTCCCATTTTCATCCTTGCAGGAAGAGGCCCCGGCCTTGAAACCATCGGCCAGGCGTCTTATTTTTTCGAAAAATTTTCGGACCTCATTCCTGTCACCATGCATCTCAATTTTCTCGCACTCACGCATTTCCGCTTCCCTTTTCTTTCGCCTGAAAATGCGTCTCTCTTCCCTCCTCTTCTCTTTGTATCGCTCCTTATCAGCACGCGTTACAACCGACTGCAGGGTGGCTTTGTAGGCGGCATCTTTTTCTGGCGTCGAGACACTCTTGGTCGTGCCACTGGTTTCGGCGAGGGCGGTGATAGCCAATCACCTCTTCGGCAGCCGTACGCATAGAGTGGGAAATATGATTCCACTGCGCGCATATATCGTCGATCGGAGGAGTGCTTTCTTGAAGCAGGAGTGAGAGTCGAGTAGCGAAGTCTTCGGCTGTTTGCTTTGATTGCAGCTTTTCGACATCTAGCTTTCTCTGTGCTGGGTTGCGTGCATTCTTGGTTGCGCACAGGCGTGTACGGATCTTGGCTGCAACAAGATAATGATCCGAGTCTATATTGGCACCACGGATCGTGCGTACATCTAAAACACTGGAAGAGTGCCTTCCGTCAATCAAAACGTGATCAATTTGGTTGCGCGTCTTTTGATCAGGAGACAGCCAAGTTGCTTTATGAATATTGAGATGCTTGAATCTAGTGCTACTAACGACCATGTTTCGCGCTGCGGCAAAGTCAATCAGCCTCATTCCGTTATCGGAGGTATTGTCGTGGAGGCTGAACTTTCCGACTGTTGGACCAAAGATATTTTCTTTTCCCACCTTGGCGTTAAAGTCACCAAGCACGATTTTTATGTCGTGGCGGGGGCTGCGCTCATAGGCCTCTTCAAGGCGCTCGTAGAAGCTGTCTTTGGTCTCATCGTCCTTATCTTCTGTCGGAGCGTGCGCACAAATCAGGCTTATGTTGAAAAATCTTGCCTTGACACGGATTATGGCAAGTCGTTCGTTCACAGGTGTGAATCGCAGAACATGATGTCGTAGTCGCTTGCCAACCACGAATCCGCATCCAAATTCGTGCTTCTCCGCATGGCCGCTGTAGTAGATATCACAAGATGCTTGCCGTGAGCAACCCTGTCCCTTCCATCGCAGTTCTTGGATTGCAGTGATATCAGCTTTGTATCTTTCTAAGATATCTATCAGTTGGATAGAGACACCATCCCAATTAAGGGTTCGGACGTTCCAGGTGCATATCCGTAAATCATTGTCAGTTTTTCGTTTGCGGTAGTCGTCATCAGATTTTGGGATCATTTTTATCTTTTTTCTTGTCGTTTTCATTGAAATTTGTTTTTACGTGGTGGGCTTCAAACCCAACGCACAACCCTTTAAAGGCAGGGGGAGCCCGCCGCTCAGATTAGCCGTCAAACTAACGGTTGCCAGTTTGCCGTTTCTAGAGGACACCACGCAGAGGTTTGAGTCGACTTGAGACGAGTTCGACATGGATAATGCTGGCCTCACCAGGTTGAGGCAGTCAGACACGTTGCCATGTGAAGATCGCCCCTTTGACCCTCACGCGTTGCCCTGTGAGGATCGTCCTCGAGATACATGTGTACAACATAATAAAAAAATTTCAAAAGACTGGCTCAGAGCAAGATATGCAAACATCGAAACGACTTCGTCCCGGGCGTTTGGCCGAAAATATTAACACAGTGATGAAAAATGTTGAAAAGGATCTAAGCACTTCAATTCGTCACCGTGCTCAAGAACTCGACCTCTCCACATCCACACTGCAGCAAATATTAGTCCCATTGACCCAAGGACTACAGCCGGCGGACCACTAACAGCACCGTACATTCTCTGATTGGGTCTTGGAAATCATGAATGGTGATGACCAAACTCATTTTCACAATGCCGGCTATTTTAATTAGAAAAATTGCCGTGTCTGAGGTTCTTGATCCGAAAACCCTCTATTGATTCAGGAGATGCCTATGCAGTTTAAAGGAGTTAATGTTTGGTGTGAATTTTGGGCTGGAGGCGTCCTAGGGCCGTACTTTTCGAAAATTATGACGGAAGAGTAATAACAGTCAATGAAGTGCGCTAAAGAGACGTAAACAATTTTTTGCGGGCAGAGATGGAACATACAGACACAGATCAATTCTACTTTTAACAGAATTGTGCTACATGCCATAGAGTTTACTAAGCAATGGAATTTCGGAAAGCAATGGAATTAATTGGAAAATTAATTTCGCGTTTTGGAGATACCAATTGATCACCAGGATCTTGCGATTTAACACCGTTTGACTTCTTCCGGATGGACATTGCTAAATTGACTCATGTAGTAATGCTGATTATGAATAAATAGACTTTTCTATAAATGCTATGCCACTTTTCGGCGTTACAAACGGATTTACAAAATTAATATACCCCATCCGGAATATAGTGGTTTAAAAATTCTGTTTTCTAAGGGGCCCCATAAATCCTGTGTGCCCAATGGCTTAAGATGTCCTTGAACATATCTAATATCTAAGAAAAAAAAATGACAACTCACTTCTTAGAATGTGTGAAGGTTCACATTAACGAATTGTTTTTTAACCCGATCATTTATCCCAAAAGTCTTCAGTTTTATTTAGTTTGCAAATGAAACACGCCTGTAAAAGGTTACATATCCGCAAGTTGACCGAAATTTTTGGATTCTAATCAGGGCCTTAGCCAGGATTTTATACGATCAAGATCATAACATTTCTGTATGTCAATTGAACATTCTTTCATTCAGGGATTTGGCCTGGGTGGAGGGTTTTGTTTACAAAAATTTATTAATACGAGCATCAAAATAAGAATGTGGGACTTTTCCTCATTAATTATTCTTGAATGTGGCTACTTTCATTCATTTCAGATCAGTCAAAATGTGGATACCATTGTTAATTGAAACAAATTTAGAGAAATTTTTTGAGGGTCATATTTCTTATATTTTCCTGAAATTTATTGTCGAATGGTTCAAACATAATCATGAATATGAATATATACCTTTGGAGGTAATTTTTCAAATTTATTTAAAAAAAAAAAAGAGGAACATGCCACATAAATTTTAATTGAAGTGTGAGCAGTGAATGAGAAGCAACACGGGCTCCGTAAACGACGGTCTAATACCACAAATATTATTAAGGTTGCATCTGACAAAAATGGCTATTGCAGAGTCTTTACTCGCTAAGGTAAAATCTAACCTCTATGGTAGGGGCCGATACGATAAACTTCAAGGAATTAGTATATCGAAATTTTGAATGACATCCCACATCGTATGTATGGGAACGGTCTTAAAATATATGTCAATTGCTGTATATTTACGAATATTAATTTTTTTAACAGTTAAAAATGTTTTTTTAACAGTAAAGAGACTCCGTCATCAGTACTCCGATGTCACCAAAGCAAACTTAACATTAATTCCAACAATTCTCATTTCACAAGCTTTCCCGAAAGAACGATGTTAAAAATATTCCTACCGCCCCAATAAGAGGGCTGCCTTTTAAGACTTGAGCCTCGGCAGCACTAAGCATTACCAGGTTGAATTTTGATAGTTTCAAACGAAAATTTGACATTTTCTAGCATTAACGTACTCATAACGATTTGGTGTATGTGTGCTTATTGTGTTGTTTACAGTGGTTTGAAAATAGTATTTCAGCAAAAAATTTAAATCAACACGTGAACATTTTCGGCTGATGATTTTTACCTTTTTCGACGCGGATTGATAGGAAGAGAATGCAACTAAGTTCAACTTTTGGTGATAAAGTATCATACCTAACGACCTTAAAACGCTGCTTCAATGAGTTCGAGCGTGGTCGTCAATCTCTCCAAGACGAATTTTATAAAGTTCATCCAAGAACGGTCGTTGTGACAGAAAATATCGATGCCTTGTGTGATGCCATGGAAGCGGATCGACATGTGACATACCGTGAGATGGAGTCCTCCTTGGGCAATTGTGGGACGAGCATACATTTTCCATGAACATTTATGCGTGAGGAAGAATTGTTCCCGTCGGTTATCCTATAATTTGCTCCAAAAAATGCTCCTGTCCATTGGTGCAAGGAAATGCTGATAAAATACAGTGAGGGTGATTCAAAATACGTCAACGACATCACCATAGGTGACGAATAATGGATCTATGCTTATGAGCCCGAAACAAAGCATCAATCCATTGTTTGGGTCTTGCAAAGTGGGCAAAACCCTACTAAAGTTCTCCGTGGACGGAGCACATCTAAGCAAATGGTTGCCTGTTTTTTTTCAGAAAAATCGGGCATGTCCCAACTGTATCACTTGAGCATCGGAGAACTGTTAATGCTGAATGGTAAACAACCATTTGTTTGCCGGAAGTCTTCGGAGAATGGAGGAAAGCCATCACGACAATGTGAGCTCCCACACATCAGCTCTACAAAATAGTTTTTGAGCACTCAAAACGTAGAATTAATAGGTCATCCACCTTACAGTCCCTAATTGGCACCCAATGTCTTCTTAGCGTTTCCTCACATTAAGAAAACAATACGTGGCGATCGTTGTTCTACGCCTGAACAGGCCGTTGAGGCCTTAAAAACCTGGTGTCGGAGGTATTAACTTCAGAGTTATCAGACTTAAAAGGTAACCCTCGTAATAACATCTTTATAGAATCAATTATAAAAATTGACGGGTACAAATTGTGAAAACTCACAACAAAAATAGTGAACATTTTGCGGAAACGGTTAACAAACCCGCACATTTCTCCAAGGGACTCCCATGCACTCGCAGGGTACTGTTTGGTGTGCATTGTGGGCTAGCGGTGTCAATCGGGATATTCTTCTTTGAAAATACAGCTGAAACCGCAGTTACTGCACGCAAAAAAAAAACATTTATTGCCCGTTTGCCGCAAACGAACTTCGTTTGTCGTGCTTGAGATCGTTATTTGCAAACGTTTCAACAGTTGTCATAATAATTGTTCAGTTGCGAGAAACGCGTCATTTAGTTGCAGGTAATTAATTTCGTTTGTCATATACGCAAACGATTTTTAAATTGCAGCAATTGTAACATTATTTTTCCCAACTGAAAACTTCCTTTGTTTTTTCCTTCGTTGTATACACACAACGCTTATAATTCAGAGTTACTTTATGGTCAAACTGTTCTATATAAGCAAATTGGTAATTTGCTTAATACGCGGACGGAGATAGCAACAGAGGTGTGATGAGTACAATCCATTAGAATACGGACGGACATAGGGGGAAAGACAATTAATATAATATATAATAATGACCGAAATAACTTGCGGTATATATATATATATATATATATATATATATATATATATAAGATATACTTTTAAGTTTACAAATGAATATTCGTTTGTGGCAAATACAACTCGCAAACGAAGTGTAGTTGGCTAATTTTTCAGTTGCGGTTAACGAAAAATTTCTATGCGTGTGGTAATGGTGCCCCATATTGCGACATGCTGACCAATTATGCCCGAATATCATGGAGAATTTTATGAAAAGGGCTCGCGTATGCATGCAAGGTTGAGGGGCTATTGAGCAATATTTTTTTTCATCAAAAATCTCCATGTCTCTTTTATAATTCAATAAAAATTCATAGACATTACAACAAAACAATGCATTTTATAAAAGAATTAAAATGTCAGTGATTTTTGGGCCACTCTTTAGTTTATCTTAGATTACGAGCTGTGCTAAAATGGAGAATTAATTGGAATAAACTGTGCAAAATAAAAGGAGAAAGAATTAATTGGAATAAAATGAGAAGCATTGTTAACATTTTAGGCATTTCACAAATTCGATTCTAAGTACATAATATCTGAATTGCCGAATGCTTTTATCCATTTGAGGCACCCTGTTTCAATTTGCCATTTGTTGAAGAGAGCTTTTGTGTAATAAAAAGTACACTTCAGAATAAAACCATTCAAACTGAGAAACTACTGTAAAAATAAAACAACAAGAAATAAAAACCTCCAAGTAGAGTTGTAAGAACTTCGATTGAGGCAACAAAAACAAAACAACAACAACAACAACGCTAACAACAAAAAATAACAGAAAAAGTATAATATTCAAAGTCACTCATTAGCGTGAGCAAATTAAACGCAAGCGGGAAAACATTAAAGCGGAAACGGAAATGTTGGTAAAAAGTAAGTAAATAAAAATGGGATGAAGAACTTAAGCCAAATAAATAAATGCGCTAAGGGCGCGAAGCAAAAGGGGCATGAATGTGACAAACAGTGGCGTTGCAAAGTATTCTAGAATGTACTGAAAACACGTCAACAATTTACTCTTCCCCGCCACTGCATTAAAATGAAACAAAGCAATATGAGAAATAGACACACACACACACGGTATTCGTAGACACTGAGGCAGACATTCATTCACAAAATCATGAACTGCTCGCTAATGGGCAGAAAAAGTGGGATGTGTTAGGGCAGGCTGGCAGTCACCACTACCACAACAGCCCAGTACAACGAACTACTACTACGACAGTGAGTAGATAAGTCGGCGGCAACTGGCGGCAACTGAGCACGACGACTGTTGGCGCCCCTCTTAAGCAAAAAAAAAAAAAAAACCAACTTTATAGTAGCAGGAGTAAAAGCTCATGAAGCGCTAGTAAAAGCTCAAAGTAGACATGTTTTTGCTGTTGCGGAATGCACCGCAAACAATCACTGAAATCGCTGAAAATGTGAATGAAAATGGTAAACATGGCCGCATACTTAGACCCAGTGTTGTTGTTGGTGAGTTGTTGAGACCGGGTGTTTTGGGTGTTTCGAAGTAGGCAGTTGTAGGCGATAGTAGTAGTAGTAGTGGAAGGTTTAGTTTAGGGCACTGAACCCAAGAGTACCAAACTTATGCGAGCAGCTCGCCGTCATCATTGGGCTAACAGCGGATGAATAAGTTAGAAGGCAAATAAGTGCTATTATGACGATAACGAGTATGGGCAATGTTGAAAAAATTCTGTCAACATTTGTGATGTTTTTCATTTTTTTTTTATTTTCGGTGGATATTATTTTGCCTGCCAATTGTGAGTACATATGTGTGCGTGCAAGCAAGATTTCACAAGGATGGAGTATAAAGAATTCTTTACATTCTTCGTTTTAAATTAACTAACTGCTTTATTGGTAAAGTTACGGCAGAATTTGTCCTTGTTAGTCATCTTGTAAGCTTATCCATTCAATATTTCGTATGCGCTATTATATTCTTCAGAAGAAACTACCTCTGTGCAAAGGAAGGTACTCTATGTTTCACTCTATGGTTAAGTGGGGATATAAAAGCCTTAAGCGACCAGACACAAAAAGAGAATTTTGATTTTCTTAAACTACTTTCAACAGCGAAAATATTTAATTCACTTGAAATAATGTCATACATTTCAATAGATTTTTGCAAATTACAGTTAAAACTATTTTGACATGATAATGTAATGTTTTATCTCACACGTTTCCAATTAAATTAAAAAAGCCAGTTTTCCAAAACGCATGGGATTGTTATTATCTGAGTTTATGTGCTACGTTAAAAGTTATGGTATGTCACTATAGCTTATGGTTCTTTGAAAAAAAAACAATAAAATAAATAAAAACAAAATATATTAATGGTCTGTCTGAGCGCGAATATCGTTGCTTAAGCAACAAAACTGAATTTGTTATCTGGCTTTATTACTCTCGGTCTTAACCCTAACGACAAAATAGACAAAAACTTTATATCATCATGAGGTCACGAAGAGAGCCACTGAAAGATTGAAAGTGCTACAATCATGCAGCGCTGTTGCATGTACTCATTACACCATGAGTTGCATGAGTATACGGTAAATCGCATGCAACAAAACGAAAGGATTCGTATTTGGCCTCTATAAAAAAAAAGAAGTAAAATTATGATGGCATCAGGTTGCGAAGGCTGCAGCTTATGCAACACAAATGCAAAATTGTTGCATGGAGCTATAACCCGCTTATTATAGGTGCTACGGTAAATAAAGGGTCATTTTTTAAGCGTTTAGTTTTTGAAAATTAAAAACAAAACAAAAAATTTGAATGAAATAGTGAATGAAATATTTATTTGAGCGTTACATCAATGCCTGTCATTTACTTTTTAAAGATAATTACATTTAAATGTTGCCCAAGGCTACGCCTGAGGTGGTCAATCCATAAGCTCCAATTTTGGCATACTTTTTCCAGAATTTCGGCCGGTATATCACCAAAAGCATCTGTAATGTTGTCTTCCAGGGCTGTAATTGTGGCTGACTTGTCCCTGTACACGAGAGAATTCACGTAGCCCCACAAAATATAGTCTAGTGGGGTCATTGGACTGCTCTATAAAGTGAAATTATTTGCTCACCACATTCGCTTCTCAATAGTTCCATGGTATTGCGTGCCGTGTGGCATGTGGCACCGTCTTATTGAAACCACAAGTCAACCAAGTAGTCCAATTCTTCCATTTTAGGCAAAAAAAGTCGGCACGGTACCTTCCTTCATTGACTGTAACGTTGTAATTTTCATTATTTAAAAAAAAACCGATCCAATGATGCCGTCGGCCCACAAACCGCACCAAACAGTGCATTTTTCAGGGTGCATTGGCAGCTCTTAAACTGACTCTGCTTTTCAGGCCAAATTCGGCAATTCTGTTTGTTGACGTACCCATTGAGCCAAAAATGAGCTTCGTCACTGAAGACAATTTTTCGATAAAAAAGTGGTATTCATCCAACTTTGCTAAGGCCCGTTCACCAAACAAAAGACGTTGTTGTAAGTCACCCGGTTTCAGTTCTTGAACCAGCTGTATTTTGAATGGTTTCATACCGAGGTCCTTACGTAAAATCTTCCACGTGGTCAAATTACACAAGCCCAATTGTTGTGAACAGCGAGGAATTGACATATCAAGATCTTCATTAACACTGCCCGATACAGGAGCAATATTCTCCACGGTACGCACTCTCCGCATACGGATTGGTAGATTGACGTAATTTGCAAAACACATTCAATAATACACAACAATAATTTGCAAGCGCTGTTCGGTTGTTAGTTTATTCATGGTGAAATGTTAAAATGTTACCATGATACAATTATACAAGGTAGGAGTGACAACTTACTTTTTTCTCACCAGTACCTTGCACCGATTGTCAATTGCCTGTATATTTTGTTTTCTATTTTCTTTTCTTCTTTTTTCGTTCTCTAATTTATACTACTTTTGACAGTTAGCGCAAGACGAAAGAACTGTCACTCCTACCTTGTATAATTGTATCATGAACCTTACTGAGCATTTGTGGCTTTGCCACATGTTCGTAAAGTGTCATAAGATGTACTCGTTATTTACTGTGTTTACATGCAGAGTTAACTCGGGGTTAACTCGAATTTAACTCTCCATGTAAACGAGAGTTAATTTGAGTTTCGTTATACCCAAGAAAACTCCACGAAACTTGTTAGGTTCTATATGTCAAAGTGCATTATGGCATTTATCATTAAAAAAAAGGCGTCTGCAAGAGTTTTTTTGAGTGCTGTCGACACTCTCCCTTTAATTGAAATATTTATGGAAAAGAAAATTTTTAATCTCATGGATGGAAATAAATTAAATGTGAAATAAATTTGATAAGTCTAACTCAACCCGGTGTGTTGCATTTAAACAGCACCGAGTTAGCGTCGCCATATTTTAAAAAAAAAATAAAAAAAAAAATAAATAACTGGCCATTTCAGCCCTTGAAAGGACTTTGACCTAGCTTCTTAGGATCAATTGTGTTGTGCGTGTTATTAAGTTTATACACAATTGACCGAGAAATGGACCTACAGGCTTAACGCCGACTCCGAACGGCGATGAACGAAATGTTCTTATTCTCAAGAAGCTTTACATGGCATTTTGATTACTCTCTGAGATTTGCCATTGTCTGCAGAGAGGTGGCGGCCGTACAGAAATATTATTTGAATTCAAATAATTTTCTGTCGCTGCTGGGGTTCGAACCTGGGTCTCCAAAGTTCGTTGACATAGTGGCCACGCACTTTAACCAACTACGCCACGGACGCCATATTTTTAACTCAACGAAAACCCTAACCACGAGTTAACTCTGCATGTAAACACAGTAATTATTTTACGATAACAAAAGTTGATTTTTCGACCTCAGAATGAATATATAAAAAAAAAAAATTGGTGGTGGCAACCGCTTAATGCACAGAAAATGCAACAAAAGTTTAATAGAATTATAACTCCGTGACTATAGGTGTAACGGTAAATTTGGGGAATCGACAATGAAGGTGAGGTTTTGGCCAGATAATAATCATAAAAGGAGTTCGCTGTGGACACACCCGTAGATTTTGACGTGACAGCGTATCTTGATCCATGTCCTTATTCTTGACCCTAATCTTTCTTTTGTTGCCAAATTTGTCCTTATCCTTTTTCTTATTTTTGTCCATATAATTGTCCTACTCTATGACAAAATTGTTGTTTTAATATGTGTCCGAATTCTTAAGCTTATCCTGGGTCGAATCCCTTTCCACTTTTTCCCAATCTTTGTCTTAAAGTTGTCTTTAGTGTGCCTAATCTTTGTCCTAATTCAACGTCTGTTAATCCTAGTCTAAATCCTTGTCTTAGTCCTTTTCCCAAACTTTCTTTTTCTGAGGCTTTGACCTAATCCCTGTTCATTTCCATTCTCTAACCTCTGTCCAAATCTTTGTCCTTCTCTTTATATAATTCCTGGTCCTACTCTTTATCTCAATACTTTCCATCATCCTTATCCAAACTCTTGTTCTAATACTTGTTCTAATTTCAATTTTATTTTATTTTCATTTTTGCTTTTGCCTTTGCTTTTGTCTGGTACATTGGCATTCAACTTCAATATGCAATATATTCATTAAATGGCAGCAGAAATACATTTGAATCACTTAACAAAATATTTGTGCGGTGAGCAATTTCTTTCGCTCTTTCACTCTTATTTGCGGATAGCGAAGGTATAAGCATGATAAAGGGTCCGCCAAATAACTTTTTTTTTTTTAAATGCTATAAAAAAACTACTGAATATTTTCTCAAATTTCTTTTTTTATTTGAATGTATAATCCGTCTGGTTAATAATGGAAAATAATTTCATTCAAATGGCTGCCTCGGCTGGCCATGCAGTAGCCTACACGATCGGTCCAATTTTTAAGCACATTATCGATTGTATGCAGCTGTATTTTACCAATGGCTTCACGAATATTGTCCTTTAAAGCGTCAATTGTCTCTGGCTTGTCGGCGTAACACTTATCTTTGAGGGCACCCCACAAATAATAGTCCAACGGTGTCAAATCGCAGCTCCGAGGTGGCCAAACGACATCAGCTCTGCGGCTGATAATGTGATCTTCAAAAACAGGGCGCAAAACATCGAGTGTAGCTTCGGCTGTGTGGCACGTAGCGCCGTCCTGTTGAAAGCAAATGTTGCCAATATCCTCCTCTTCAATTTTTGTTAACAAAAATTCGTTCAACATGGCCCGATAACGATGGCCGTTGACTGTAACGGCCACTCCTTGCTCATTTTCGAGGAAAAATGGCCCAATCATGCCTCTGGACCAAAATCCGCACCAAACAGTGACTCGTTTTGGGTGCATCGGCTTTTCAATGTTCAATTTTCTGTGCCCCAAATGCGACAATTTTGCTTGTTTACATACCCGCCAAGATCAAAATGAGCTTCATCTGAAAAGATGGCAAAATCGGCATCTTCTGTAAGTCGATCGCAGGCCCAATCAGCGAAGCGAAGACGCATTGGATGGTCAGTTTGCTTCAACTCCTGAACCAATTGGACTTTGTATGGCGTCCTACTAAGGTCTTTATGCAAAATTTGCCTCAATGATGTCTCTGAAATGTTCAATTGTTGAGAACGACGGTGAATTGATGTTGATGCCGCTTCACGCACACTTTCTGCCACAGCAGCAATATTCTCGGGTGTACGCACTGTTTTTGGCTTTTCACGCTTTGGTTTATCGATGAGGATGCCAGTTTCTTTCACTTTTTTCACAAGATAACGAACATACGGAGCTGACGGTGCTTCTGTTCTTCCAAAATCCGTACGCAATTTTCGCACACATTCTGCAACATTACCATGATTTTCAAAGTAATGTCGCAATATTTCCCAGCGTTGTTCAAGCGTATACACAACCATATTCGTTCAGCGGAAGGATAAAACTAATTATCTGTCAAATCAGACATGTGCTAAGTGTTACCATTCACGAAATAAGCACTAGTTGAAAAAAAAAAAGTTAGATGGCGTACCCTTTACAATTACAAGGTAGGCTCATATTGGAGAGCAGGATTATTAGGAGTCAGAATTAGCTGGGAATTTCGAGTTTTTCTTATTGTTGTTGTTGCTTTTGTCGTTTGACGTTTATAGCTCCTACAGCTTTGTTGTTGCAAAATTTCTCATTTGAGCAGCCATCTTAAAATGAGATTACCTAAAATCATGGGCATGAGCACAAATACTTGGTAGTGTGTGTAAATAAAAAACTAGTTGAAGGAAAAACAAATGAGTAATTGTCTCTCACGCATTAATTAAGCGGGAAGTTCATTCACTGCATATGCATATGCGTCCGTCAACTCAAACAATGATTGTGTTTTACATTCAGACAAAGCAGGGCTACAAACTTGTAAAATATTTGGTATGTTCTTAATAGGACATTTTTTATAGTATTTACACAAAAATACTTAAAATGTCTTCATTTATTATTAAAAAAATCTTAAATCCTGAGTATAAAAAAGTTATTTTGAGAAATTAACAATGAAAAAATTATAGACGTTTTTAATTTTTAAGATTTATTTAGAAGAGCCATCCCTAAAAGTAATGAGTTTCTGACTCGTTTCTTTTATTTCTTCTCTCTGTTCGTTAAAAGTAACGAGCTGTCCAAAAACGCAAATTACGCAAGAAAAGTTGAATTATTTTCGACTTTGCTTGCGTAGCGAGTAAACGGACGCATATGCAAATGCAGTGAATGAACTTCCCGCTTTATGTGAATAAAAAGAAATTGCCAAGAACAGTGTTCGGGCTTTACTGCAATTGCAGTAGATCTACTGCGCTTTTTAGCAAAATTAGATGTTTTACTGCGGTTTTTACAAATCTGCTGCGATTTATTGTCAACAAACATTTTTAGGGTTATTTTTGTATTTATCTTACAAACGACAGGAAACACAAGCAATTTCTTATGTTACGTTGCATTATGTCAAGTATAACTAAACCTTTAATACCATTATATAAAAAACTAGAAAGATGGCAGCATAAGTGTTAAATTAATAGTAATATTAATTTTGAATCCGTAAAAAAATATATTTCTTCAACATGCAAATATATAGTATATAGTTATGTGTATATTTGTATTTAGGTATTTTTTTGTCAGTATAAAATTTACGTACATGGTTGTAAATAAAAAAACTACTGCGAAAAATTTCGTTTTACTGCGTTTTTCTCTTTAATTCACTGCGATTTACTAATTTTCAAGTCCGAACCCTGGCCAAGAATGATAGAAACAAGATTACGTTATCTAATGCTCCCTTTCTCAATTGAGTGCATGACGTCACGCAGCACTTTAGCTTAACAAAAACGAATGCAAATGTGCGATCGTTTAGGCAAATTGACGAAATCGAAAATAACTTTTTGCGGAAAAGTAAAGTCAAAATAACTACTCTTTTGTATAAAAATATGTTTATTTTCGTATATGAAAAAACCATTCGAGACCGACAAAATTTTATTGCACCAAAAGGTTAAGGAGGTCCATATACATGTAATAACAATAAGAAAAAAAAAATATTTTGGTGTGTGCCCCAAAGTAAAATTGTTCTAAAATCTGACAATTTTGGAACGCGTAGTCTTGTTTCTACGAGTATCATTCTCGAGAAATTGCAAGAGAAGTACAAGTGTTTCAGAAGAAAATTTTCATTGCATGTATGTGTGACCGACCCCTATTGCTTTTGCAAGAGGAACATATAATTGGCAACAAAGATCGTACGATTTAATGCCTTTGGATTAATTTATCTGGGGTTTTGTACAGTTATTGATTTATGCGAACAAACAAGCAACTATGGTCGCCTTGGAAGACAACATTGGGCAAACTATTGTCGAGATATAGCTCAATTTTTCCGACGCATAATACTATGAATCGAAATAATACAAATACTATTCGCAATACTACGATTCGCATCTCCTAAAATATTATTTCTCCTTTAATATTATCTTAAAAAATGGGCGTGTCATCTAAAGTAAAGTATTTAAAAAAATCAAAAATTGTGTTCATGTAAGGAAAAACTTACAAAAGGACGATTTTAAGGTATATTTTGGGTAAAAAGAATTAGCTAGAGATTTGGGTCAACTCAGCAGGTCCCATCATGCATGTACGTGGTAGAGAAATTGTTCCTTAGTTATATTTCACTGCTGTCTGGTGTTCAAAGACCCCCATAAAATTGAAAAATTCAGTTAATTCAGTTGGAAATTTTCTTGAAATTTCATTGAAATGTTGGCTTGTCAACGTAAGAACTCATATTCCCTTTAAATATTGCACAGAACATTTAATTTTCTTAATATATAAACTCCTGCTTATTTCGCGCCTTGCTTAACCTTCTGATTAAATTTTAATATGAAAGTAAAAATTAACTGCAAATTTAAATTCTATCCCTACTCTTATCTTAAAGAAGAAATCACAGCAAAAGTTCAGCGACTTTTGAGTGATTAAAAATCACATCCCTCCCTAATGTGCATCCTTCAAAGCTAAAATAACTTTGCCAACTGCTACTTTACCAACATCCAATTCTAGAAAAAAAAATCACAATTTTAGTTTAGAAATTTAAAAGTAATTCCAAACTACAATCTTAAACAAGCATCATATAACTAAGCCATTACTTTGGACTCCAGTGCCATCATCGTCCAGAAAGAGATAACATCCTGCTAAGGCAAAGTAAATTTTCTGCTATTGAACCCAGCTGTCCAAATTGTTCTATTAAAATTTTAATATAAAAGAAAATCTTGGGGACCAACAAAAAAAAAAAAATAAAAAAGTTCTGCAAGAGTTTCAATTTCATTTTGGGGCTTGTTGCTCCATTTTTCTCTTGCTCCTACTACTATTTATTTTGCTGATAACGCAGAAAAGTTATTTCAACGCAATCATGTCCTTTCCTGCTGCCACTACATACCACTTTATTATCTTCATCAACATCAGCATCAGCATCATCAACAACAACAAAAACAACAGCAACAACAACAACGACATCATCTTCTTAACGACAGCAGGACAAAATGCAATATTACGGTGCATTGAATGGAAAATGACAAAATAAATGCAACAAAATGGTTGAATTCGTCCAGTAAGTGGGTTGTGAGTGTTGCATGTTGGAACAAAAGGCACACTTAAGCAACGTGTAATTGCAAGGGGAGCACAAAGATGCTCCGTGTATAAATTTCGCTATGGAACATGGCTATGTTAGAAATGGCAGTAGAGCACGAAAAGCTGAAGAAGAGTGGTTGTTGTGTTGAATAAAGAAAGTTTGAAAAACTGCCATGGCAATAAAGCAAGCAACGAAATGCAAATGAAACGGAGAGTACTTCGAAAAAGGTGGGTAGTACATAGTAGTATCATACTAAAAAAAAAGGAACAACGAAGGGTTTGGAATTGGAATAGTACAATACATTACAAGCTAGCTGAGTCCTTCAGTAAAATAGAACAAAGACCTAACAAGATTTGAGTTTATACAAGCGCATTACATTTGCATTATATGTGTATTACATTTACATTACTTTTACAATACATTTACATTACATTTACATTACATTTACATTACATTTACATTACATTTACATTACATTGACATTACATTTACATTACATTTACATTACATTTACATTACATTTACATTACATTTACATTACATTTACATTACATTTACATTACATTTACATTACATTTACATTACATTTACATTACATTTACATTACATTTACATTACATTTACATTACATTTACATTACATTTACATTACATTTACATTACATTTACATTACATTTACATTACATTTACATTACATTTACATTACATTTACATTACATTTACATTACATTTACATTACATTTACATTACATTTACATTACATTTACATTACATTTACATTACATTTACATTACATTTACATTACATTTACATTACATTTACATTACATTTACATTACATTTACATTACATTTACATTACATTTACATTACATTTACATTACATTTACATTACATTTACATTACATCACATCTTTGGGTGTTACGAGGAAAGTGGAAATATATGATGATATATCAATGCAGTCAACTTTTTGAAATTTTGCGACTAGCAAAAGAGTAAAAAAACATTGCTTTGATAAAGTATAGCGCTTCTATAATTCCGCTTTGGTTTTATTGCTCTTGCGCCTATTAGCTTGTCAAAGTTAGTGGACTGCTAGAACCACTGAGACTACTGATGAGTCGGAGAAGCGTCCGACGAAACCATGGTCTAGTCAGCTTGGTTTAGTTCTGCAAAGAACTTTGTTGTTGTAGCAACCTGTTGCTTCATGACGTTTTTGGCATTAAGCTCACAATATAATTCTTAAAAAATATGTTTTTTAAGAATTATAAGAGAAACGTGGAAATATAGTTTTTTGAAGAATTTTAAGGATTTGCTGACCCGATTGCAGCTTCAAAGAAAATTTTGTTAAGAAAACGGACTTAGAATCCATTGAAACTATCATTCAAGATGGATATGCGTGAATGGATGATATCACTCGCTTTTATCAGGTAAAAAATCGTTGCATAATTCAAACGGAGCTAAAATCCTGTGACATGATCGGAATTGCCCATTTCCGCCCTCCAAAGGACTGAGCTTTTTATGACCAAGTTGTGCGATTTAATTTAATTTTTTGTAAGGTAGGCTCATATTGGAGAGCAGGGTGCGCAACCGTTAATTTTTTGTTTTTCTAATTGTTGTTGTTGCTTTTGTCGTTTGACGTTTCTAGCTCCTACAGCTTTGTTGTTGCAAAATTTCTCAATTGAGCAGCCATCTTAAAATGAGCTTACCTAGTTATTGTATCATGACTCCGTTTTATGCAAACTCCGAACGGCTAATGAGCATGTTCTCAAGAAGCTATACATAGTATTATTTACTCACTGAGGTTAGCCATTGTTTGCAAAAACAACCGATCAGAAAAATCTTATGAAATCTGGGTTTCGAACCTCTACCTTGCGACGCGAAAATAAGCATCGAATGGTCTACTATATTTAACGTACTCCGTACCGTCGGCCACTGGATCGCTTACCATTATTTTATCCATGCTATTCAGTAAGGCATTAGTTTCTTCAGTTTTACTATCTCCCATACTCTTCGTAATAAATTCTTCGGGTAATTAATTTTGTCAGCCTGTCCAAAGAAAGAAAAAAGGGGGTATAGGAGTTCTAACTATACTTAAAAGAATAAAAGTCCACCTTGAGCCTTGAGTCTAGTGCTGAATCTTGGAAGTAGGTGGGACCGTTGATATAGAACGGTAGCCTTATGCCTACAAAGCAGTAGCAATTATGCCAAATAAATTTGTTAGCACGAGGATAGTCTTTACCAGAGTGAATTCATTTCACTAAAAGTCCTTAAAAGTGTGAATTCATTTTAAATTTGCATTCTCTTGTTTAAAAATTCATAAGCTGAAATCTTTTTTTGTAGCATTCACAGTGTGAACTCTTTTGGCTTAAGCTTTTAGGCTGATTAAAATTGTTTTCAAGTCATGAATTATAAAACGTAAAGAATGCACACTGAATTGAAATTTTAACGAATGCAGCCACCAATGGCTTCAGCCACGATGGCTGCAACCATCGATAGTTGCAGCCGAACTGAAATTTTAGTGAATGCAGCCGGCGATAGCTTCAGCCGCAAAGATTTGTTGTTGCGTCTGAAGTTGTTTTGTGTGTATTTGTGTATGCTTGTGTGACTGTTGGGCATGACTGCGATGGGTTGCCATTGGCCGATATCATGTATAGATAAAGTATTATATACAACAAATTATAGAAGTTAATTTTTATACATTTTGTTAATAATATGTATTGTTAATAAGCACTTTATTATTTCAGAAAATGTCAAAGGAAAGACAGAAGCATGTCACTAAGTTCGGCCGTCGAAAAAAAATGACAACAAAAATGCAAAATGCTGCTTTATATTTAGTAGTATTTAGTCCCATTCCGTAGAGAGCATTGGATGTGCATTCTTTTATCTTCAAAGAATGATGAATTGTGCATCTGTAATTCATTTACTCTATAGAATCATAAGATTGCAATCTGGTTGATGCAGCTTTTTAATGCATTAAGAGTGTGTGCATTCCGAAATAATTCAATCTTTTACAGCTCTGGTCTTTACCTTGACTAACGCGAACACAACACCACTGGCGTATTAGCATGTTGTTGGTGAATAAATTGATGTTGTGAAAATGGATGGCAATATAACTGCAAAAACCGTGGGATTGCTTAAGGACATTAC
Organism: Pherbina coryleti; assembly: GCA_943735915.1. Lineage (NCBI taxonomy): Eukaryota > Metazoa > Arthropoda > Insecta > Diptera > Sciomyzidae > Pherbina > Pherbina coryleti. The sequence goes on from OX030951.1 coordinate 69,947,305, forward strand.
ATGGTGAGCTAACGAACTATGGCTGACGGCCTAGTTCGAAGAGGTGATGCAATAAAATGAAAGAGCTAATAGGTATTGTACTTTCGGAGTATTGAGAGGATGCTAGGATTTGAAATAGCTTTATGCTAAAGTAATTTCGGGATGTTCAGAGTGATGCAGTCTGCTGTTGGTACAGGTACATTAATTGCATTGTGATTGCGTGAGCAATAAAGGGTTGGGCTGTTGGATGTTTTTTGGTAGCTCAGGACAATCTTGGTGTAAATAGTGGCGAATTACATGTCTTCACAGTCATGTTAAGTGTCAGTGGTGTTGAAGTGCTGTGTCAAGGTAAGACCCTATTGCATGGGAGACTATCGCAGGGCTGACCCATTGGGGAGTATCGTGCTCGTTGTGGTAATTTAATGTCGCGAGAATGACCTAGGTTGGTCACCATGGAGTTGCGCTTGTCTACAATCTGCCACCCGGTTGCAAATGTCAGATATGACACCCAATGTGCATTTATTGTCAAACATTTTAGATCGGTCTCGATTTCCACCGATAAATGTGGATGGTGCTAACACTAGCCATCCATAAATTCGTTCTATTCCCTTCCCATATCGAAAAGTATCCATAAAGTATATTTATTCTATATAATAATATAAAATCCGGTATTGAAACTACTATAATAGGGCGTTGTTCGTGTCTGGAGTCATGGAAGTGATGCCCAGCAAAAGATCGGATGGACGTTGCTTGGTATTGGAAGATCTATTTGCTGTGCATCAATTCCTTGAACCTTAGACTCCTTGCCAAAGGGCAAGTAGAATGTAGCCGTCAAGGCAGGTGTCTGTGTTAAACACTAAAAAGGTCTCTTCGTAATAAAATCTTTAAATTCTAGATCGAGTCCTTCACATATAATTATACTAGACTTTTATTTTATCTCATTTAAATATAAATTTAAAAAGTATGTGCTATTAAATTCCGCATTGATAAATAAAAATTGATGGAAGATTAGCTCTGTGCTTATTTCTTTAATCTTATTTTTAAAATTTGGAAGTTGTGCTGGGATGTGGTTGCGTTGGGCTGCAATGCATCATAGAGATATCAATTACAACTACTTTATACTCTACTACTTTTATGCTCTAAAAAGAACATACATCATACATACCAAGATTTAAGCTATGCTTTCTTCGGGATAAGCTCCTCTGAGCCATTATATGTCGAATTTTCTCTGAATGAGTTGTCTTTTTGGTACAAAAAAAAAGGTAAAAAATAAACATAATAAAAATACTTTCATAAAAAAAAAATCAGAAGGTAAAAGTTGTTAAGATTTTATTACATTTTTAATATTTTCAAAACATATCAAAATTGCAACTTATCAACACTGGTTTGGTAGCAGCTTCCTACCGGTCTTAAAAGCTACGTTCCTCTCTTCTCTTTCTTACTCTACCACCCGCTCTATCCATCGTTCTTTCGCTAAGCTTTCTAATATTCCTTCTTGCCACGAAGGGTGGCAGCAAAGAAAGTGGTACAACATCACGAAAGTCATGTTTGAAAGGAAGCCGGCAAAAATATCAACAAAATTGAAAAGAAAGAAAAACAACAAAAAAACAAAAATAATGTAAAACAGCTGCTAGCTCCACATGCTCCACGAAAGCAAATCGATGCAAGCAGAGAGAATTCACCAAAATAACCAAAACATCAAAGCAGAATGTCTATGTGCAAGAGGGAAAAACCAGAAATGTACGATGGAAGAGATGGTGTGAGATGGTGGGAAGCCAAACACGTTTTACTCGCAAACCAGTAGAAGGAACAAGTATAGCAACAACGGCAACCAACCGAGCCCCCCGTGGAATTCCTTCGTGCCCACCAAAAGCAACCAACAACATTGAGGCACTGATGCAGTGCATGCAAACATGACGTAAAAAATCGTCCCCAAAAAGTAGCAACAACCAGAGCAGCTCCACTTTGACGACGACATCCGACGATGACGTTGGCGACTACGACAACGACAACGACGATGGCTACAAATGCCGGTTTAATGGAGACGAGGCGCATATCCCGTCGTTGCTCCACTCGTTCACTTATTCGTTGCTTGTGCTAAACACATAATTCGCAGTGCAGTCAGTTTGCAATTCGCAGTGTTTGTGGCAGGACGTGCGACGGTTGCTCAATTTTAACGTTTTCGATTCGTACTACGTGGAGCCGACGGTGTGTTAGTTAGACTTTGGAAAAACTTGTGTTCAAAATTATATAAAAAAAACTAAAGTCTAGCAATTATTGTGCTAACGTCATGCATCATCATTAAAAGTGCGTGTAAAAAAAACGAAAGAAATAAAATAAAGTAAAAATAATTTGTGGATGATTTCCTTTTGATAGCGACAAGAACAGGATCTACAACATTAATTGTGACCCGCTCTAACGTTGTCTAGCGACGCAGGGCTGCCTATTTTAGCAGGCGGAAGGCGGCAGGCGTCAACCGGAACTAAGAGATAAACAGGAAATTCATTTAAAAACATCGCTTGCCTCGTCTGCGGTCCTGCAACGCGCGCTTCTAGTCGAACGACAGGACAAACGATTGCGTCGCACTCTGCAACAAAGTGTTCGCGCGCGCTAACATTAGTTGTTGTAGTTGTTGTTTGTGTTCCGCCTAGTACTTGTTACCCGTAGTGTATGTGTAAACGAGCACGCCCACCAACGCCCACCAACGCCCACCAACGCCCACCAACAAGCACGGCATACAACAAAAATACAAACAACCTCAAAGAGTGCAACATCAACAGCAACAGCAACAACGCATTTATTTTTTCGGCTGCTGCTGCTGCAACATTGAAAATGTACAAGTGTTGAAGCGTTACAAAAAGTGTCGAAATAAAATGGAAAACTTAAATAAACGAATTGAACGGAAACCGCGGAAGCTAAACTAATTTTCAGCTTTTCCACTGCGACACATTTTTATTTGCACTGTGTGTGTGTGTTTTTTTCTACTTATTTCTCTAAAATATCCTGTCTTTCTAACGTCCCGTTTCCTTTTTTGTTTTGTCAACTTTTGCATTGGACTCGGCGATTGGTTCTGATCCTTGCAAACATTCGCGTCCGTCGTGGTTCGCATCCAAGTGTAGCGTGTCGAGTTTTGGAATGTCGGAGTGCCGTTATCATGGAATAGAATATCTGTCACTAGTGTTGGCTTAAGTGTTATTTAAAAATAGAATAAAAAAAAAAAAAAATAAAATCAATGTGACAAGGACATGTAAAAAAATATATAATCGAATAAAACCATTAAAGTGCATTTTTAATTTGACGGAAATAGTGGAGAAAAAACATATCCTGCAGTATTTTTGTGATTAATAATTTAGCAGCTGTAAATGACGCAGCGAGATTTTTAATAGTTTTTACTCTAAGGTAAGTATTTCCGAAAGGAATATTTTTAAGGAATTTATCGAATAGTAAAGTTGAAGTTCGAGCGGTTTTGAATTTTATCAAAACAGGCAATTAAGAAGTTAATAGGGTGCATAACTGTCATGTGAGCATGACAATGATTTCACCCATTATTTTTCATTTTTAAGCTATTGTTGACTATTGTAATATACGAAGCCAAGGTGACAAGTCACTGAAAAATATAATAGATGGTACCAAAATTGCAAATTCCATATGATATTTGTGAAGTACGCTCTTTAAGGGGGGTTATATACCCAGAACTTTTTTCACATTTTCTTAAAGCTTTAAGACTCAAGCATAGGTGGTGAAAATTTATAGTCGATATCTCAAAAAATAATAAAGTTATAGCCTAGTGAGTGAACCGCCTTCTAGAGCGCGCAGTGCTGGCTCTTATTTTCAAACGCGTTTTTCTCGAAACCATGTTTTCAAATTCGGTGACCAAGATTTCTCGAATTTCAGTGAACCGATCGTTTTGATTTTTTTGTATTTTGATTTTTTGTACTTGTCATAAGGTTTTTTTTTCGTAGCTTCGTTCATTAGTTATAGGCAAAATAATAACGAAGTTTTGGTCGAAAATCGGAAATTTACGTTCGGAAGTCCGCCATTTTGTGAAAAATCAATATTTTCAAAATCGGCTACGAGAAGTACGAGTTTTAAGTATCTAGTTTAATAATATTTTTCATTCTTTAGTTTCAGATGAATTTAGGAGGAGCAATCTTGGTCACCGCATTTCACCTTTTTTCAGAGCGCTCTACAAAAAATTCTGTATCTACCTTAATTTTAATTATCTTGAATGTGTAAATTTTAAGGTATAAAAACCCTCACTTAAAAATATGCCTTAGGTTTCCTTAAAAAAAATTCACAAACATGACCTTTTTTTCGGCCTCTGGGTATATAGTCCCCCTTAAGGGCAGAAATACATGTTAATGCTCGAAAATCACTAACTTTTCGTGAATTATTTTGAGAGTGATAAAATAATTAAATCATTTTACACTTTTGACATAATTCAATGACATGTGTCTGGTAATAAAAACAATTTTTTTTATTTAATACAAAATGGCGGCGGTACAGTCCCTCACGAAGGCCGTTTTTGGTCGAAGTCGTAAAACGGCTGCCATCGCCCAGCTTTTTCTATTGGTTTGAAATCAAAAGAACAAAAAATATTTCGATTACTGATGAGTTTAGGCATAGAGTAAGCCGATAAAATTGAGAAAAAGTACGAAATAAAAAATTTGGTACACTTTTTAATAAAACATTCGTATTTTCGCCTATTTTTCGAACTTTTATCACCCCCTTAAAATTGTTTATTCATGCAAAATGTGTAATATTTGAGGTTTATTCTATGAGGTTGAATAAAACTTCTCAAAATTTCAGTCCGATCGGTTAATTATTTTTTGAGCTGCAGTGGCAGCCGTTTTTGAAAACGTAGTTTCGAGAAAATCGCGCTTAAAGTTTTAGGACGATAAAACTATTAGTTTTTGCGACTTACCGATCAATCAGCGCATATTCCAATTCCAGGCGCATACAATAGCCCTCCAGCTTTCTCGAAAAGCTGATTATCTTCTAGTTGTTGCTGTTTCCTGGCAGTACATTTTACAGTAGATTTTGCATGTATTTCTCCCTTTTACTAGAACGCGTTATAAACCTCAGACCGATATGTCATCATTCAGTTCTATTTTGACACCTATCGAAAGTAATAAACCCTGAAGATTTTTGTTAATATGGAATAAAGTGAACTTTGCTGATTGTCAATCGGGTAGGTAACATTTTGGATATACCAGATGTGTGCCTCTGTTGACAACAATCGAGACTGTGTGATAACTTCGAAGGAGAGTTTGGCAATGTTCAAGCACAATAAGCAGAACTTTTTGCGTCATAGTCGTGGATCCATCACAACAAACTAGATGCCAAAGAACAGTCGAAATACTGGAATTGTCCTGGCGATTCGAAATCGAAATCGAATTAGTCATGGCGACACTTTTTGGGATATACAAAGTATTATTTTTTCAAGGTATTACAACATTTACATTGAAAAAGGCAAAACTATTACTTGCTTATTATAAACGCTACAACTGTTTGGTCCGTTCGGCTCCAATTTAAAGCAGAAGTAGGTGCATTTAGCAAAGGAAAAGTCCATCAGGACAACTTACCGGCGAACTATGCTGCACTCGCAATGGCAAAATTGCATAAATTGCGCTACGTCATCAAATATATTCCCCAGATTAAGCCCCCTGCGACTTTTTTGAGGAAAGCACAAAAACACATTAAATCATTTATAAAATTTTAACATAAAAATAAAATACTTATGGACAATTGCTTTAGAGTAAATTAAAATTGCTCGCATTAGATAAGAGGTCGTCCAAAACGCAAGTGGCAGGTTTCTGTTTTCTTTTTTTAATTTTTGGCTATGTTGCAATACCTAAAACACCCCCCTACCATTAGTTATCGTAGTGCATTTCAAGACCCTTCCCCCTAAATTGATAACGTAGCTTATGGACGATAATTGTTAAACCAGCTGATATTCCTCGAAAAATACTCGGGAGAAGTAATAGATTTAATAATAATAATAAATTTGCCATTTCAGCCGTTGAAAGGACTTTGACCGAACTTGTTACTAATTGTTTATACACAATTGATCGAGAACTGGACCTACGAGTTTTATGCCGACTCTGAACGGCTAATGTGCATGCTCTCAAGAAGCTTTACATGGCATTTTGTTTACTCTCTGAGGCTTGCCATTGTCTACAGAGAGGTGACGACCGACAGAAAAATTAATTCAATTGAAAAAACTTTCTGTGTCAGATGGAAATTAATCAGGGTTGTCTGGCGTATGGGTCTCTACCCACTGCGCACTCTACCCACTGCGCCACGGGAAACTACATTTTCGTAAATATCTCAACCCCAACGCCACCTATTGAGTCCAAATTCAACCAAAGACTTTCTTTTTATTTAACCCTAGAACTGTATCGTGGGGTGAAAAAGCACCCCAGACTGGCTTAAATCTCGCGCCAGACACAAACGTCTTTCGTTTACGGCCCGGGACCGTAACCATAATTCTGTTTCAAAGTCTGGGAGTAGAGGGAGCATGCTCGCGGCATTCGTACCACGTGCTTGCTCAAGCAGTGAACATAAGAAGTGCGTCTGGGGTGCTTTTTCACCCCACGATACAGTTTGTGTATATTTTTCGTCATCTTAAAGTTTTTTTATTTTCGTGTTGTGTAAACTTTTTGGACAGCTAATGAGTGTATACCCACTTCACATATATTTACATATATATGCTCCCTTCAACTTGATTAGTCGCACTTGTTTTAATAACAAAAAATGCTCTGCTCTCAATATTGGTTAAAAAAATAACAACAACAACTACTTGGAATAAATGCTCATTGAGTGTACTTACCAACAACAACCAAAAATGTGCACTCTCTTTAAAACAAACGGTACCTGATAACAAGTATTTAAACAGATATAAAAAATATTTCAATTCTAACTCGTTCATTAGATTAGACGCAGTACGAAATTAAAGTTTTCAGTGATACAAGTTAACTTTGAATGATGAAATGAGAGATAAACAAATTTAATATTCTTCTCAATAATTGTGCTTTTTATTTTCAAATAAAGATGTTTTTTCCAACTTGAACGAAATTCTTATTCATTGTAACGATCTGTGCGGCAAAAATCGTTTTTTCAATTTCTTGCAATTTGCGCACTTTGATTTCTCAAAATAAATAGCATTTTTGGAACATTGGTCAAAACCACTATAATATCCCTTAAACATAGTATCTCCCCTTTAGAACCCCGTTGGAATTACTAGATTTAGTCAAAAACTCACTGAGATATCGTAATTTTAACGAAAAATAAAATTTTTCGTAGTTTTTCACGTTTTTTGCTCTTCTTGGTCAATATTCCCGGACCCTCCAAACTTTTGGCCAAACAATTTAGTTCACGTAATTCTAGGTCAAAAGACGAAAAAAATGAGCCCCATGGAACCATCAAAGTCACACTGTGTCCGAGATACGGGCCCTTGAAAGTTGGGGTGTTTTTTCACCCCACGATACAGGAATAGGTAAAAAAAATAGCGATACAGTTCTAGGGTTAAATATTATATGGTATGAATTTGATTATGGTGTCAACTTAGTCCATAAATAAGAATTTTCAAGCAGAAAAAAAGAGATCATTATGATTTTTTTTGCCTACCTTCAACAATATTTAAAAAAAAAAAAAATTATTTTGACACAGTAGAGTTAATCTTTATACTCCTACGCTTAAGTTTCTCACTCTGTTTGAACCGCCCATAAGGATGCGTGGTAGGTGTAGAAAATTATATATGTACTTTATTCCTGATCAGCATCACCAGTTGATTTAATATCAGCTTTTAGTGAATTAAATGTGTTAATGTCGTTGAAGATCCACATGCTACACAACCACATAGATTTCTTTCCTGACAATCTCGGCGAAGATTCAGACGAGCACGGAGAAAAATTACATCAAGAAATGATGACAATAGAAACTTAATATAAAGGCAAAAGTCTGGCTTCAATGCTTGCAGAATAACTATTGCTGGAGCGTTAAACCAGATAATTTAGATGGCACCTACACTCGTCGTTCCAAAAGACAAAAATGAAATATAATTCTAAACATTAAATTAAAGAAATAAAAACATAAATAATAATAAAATAAATTGAAAATAAAAACAAAAAAAAATTATTTCAAGCATATTTTTTGTATTCCAATAAATTTGTATCAATAAAATTTTTTTTTAAATAAAATGCAAAATTTCATATAAAAAATGTACAAAAATCATCAAATTTGCATGGGAGCGCCCATAAAGAGGGGCCGGATGGGATGGGTTGCAAGGCAAAAAATGTTTCTCTTGAAAAAGTAATGGGGGTCGGTCATACTTATTAACCCTCTCGGGTCCCTCCTTAAGTAAAAAAATAAAAATAAACAACTGGCCATTTCAGCCCTTGAAAGGACTTTGACCTAGCTTCTTATGATCAATTGTGTTGTGCGTGTTAATTAAGTTTAAGTTTGTACACAATTGACCGAGAACCGGACCTACATGCTTAACGCCGACTCCGAACGGCGATGAACTGAATGTTCTCGTTCTCAAGAAGCTTTACATGGCATTTTGATTACTCTCTGAGGTTTGCCATATTAATGACTATTTTTGTCGTAAGGACTAGATGCTTTGTCGTAAATTATATAATAATTTTAACACTTTTATTAGCGTGTTAAAATTCCATGTAACAAATTCCGCCTCCCGTCGACCTCTTCAATTTCGTTTTTATTTTTTGTCATGGGTCTGATTGTCAGCGAGTAACAATTCCATGCACCGCCGAAGTATTTTGAAATAATGCCTTTTTCAACTTTTTTGAAAAATTGCGCTGTAAAACGTAACGTTGTCACGTCAAAATAAACATCAACCTCTTGTTGATACACCCGTTATACAGTAAATGTTTGCAAAGTCTTAGAATAAGATGCAATTTGGCTAGAAGATATGCAATTTAAATAGCTAAATTTAGTCTTGCTCGCCTAAAATTACTGTTATATGATGGACATACTTGTGAGATAACTTGGATGAAAAATTATATGAAAAATTTTGCTTAGTGGTTCTAATTGAATTTTAAGTATTTTTCAGAGGTTAGGTTAGGCTAGGTTCTTATGGCTGAGCCGGCAGACGACTTGACACTTAGGCCAGTGCAGGCCCGTTGTGATACCACATAATCTCTTTTGACCTATGAGAGATATCCCTCCTCAACAAACCAGTTCGAACGGATAATGAATTTAATTATATGCCTGCTTTCCAGGCATGAGACTTCGGTAAGTCCATTTAAGAAGGGATGGCCCAGAGTTTCGAATCTCCTTTTACTTAGCGCCGTACATTCGCAGAGGAAATGCTGGACATTTTCTACCTCTTCTTCACATTTGCAGTTCTGCAAAAATTATTTGATGTGAGTCCTAAACGAAGAGCATGTATTCCGATTCCAGTGACCCGTTAGGATTCCTACTATTTTTGAAAGATTTACCCTGCTTAATGCAAGTAGTGATTTAGTACGTTTTAAGTCGTAGCGAGGCCATGTTAGCTTAGCTACCCTACATGTGACAAGGTGTTCCCAACGTACTTGTGCAAGACTCAAGGATTTGTTCCTGCACTGGAGTTTATAGGAAGACATGGGTATACCAATAAAATCCTCATTTAAGATGGTGTTCGAGGTCGTACCCTTCCTTGCCAATTCGTCAGCCAGATTATTGCCCTCGATATCCCTATGACCGGGTACCCATATGAGGTGGATCCTGAATAACCTTGCCATCTCGTTAAGAGATCTGTGGCACTCAGTGAGAGTTTTAGAGTTGTCAATATGCGAGTTCAGCGCTTTAATCGCAACTTGACTATCTAAGAAAATTCAAATATTCTTTCCTCTAAGGTCTTTTTGGCCTAGAATCTTAGCGGTTTCATATATAGCCACCATCTCCGCATGGTAGACACTACAATAGTTTTGGGAGTCTAAAGGAAGCTTCTATTTCCAGATCTTGGGAGTAAATTCCTCCCCCTACCTGTCTTTGAAGCTTGGATCCGTCGGTAAAGATTTTAATTCCGGTCATTTTAAGAGAGGTTTTTGTTAGCCCAGTCTAGCCGTGAAGGGATGAGAACTTTGTAGTTATTTTCAAGATTTAAGCAAGGTACAAAGTTATCTGTTTTGTCGAGCTTAGAATTAGTGTGTGACCACAGCTATTATCTATTCAATTTCCAGATTCTCTTAGTCAAGGGCTGCTGAGTTAGCACACTCTCTGGCAAAGATATCTAGAGGAGGGAGTGAAGCATGACATTGCAAGCATTAGTTGGGGTTGTGGATAATGCACCAGTAATTTTCAAAGGTTAATGAACCTTAACCTGAAAACCGATAAAATTTACCTAAACGTATATTTTTAGCTCTATTGGAAAATTTGGTCTGGAGCTGTTCTATGTGTGTATCACATATTTTAAAGGAAACAATTTAGAGATATACAAGGTGGCGCAAAGCTAATCACCCTATCGGAAGATGTTATAATTTTTGCAAATGGCGTCGTACGTCAATCACATTTGACATTGTGAACTACATAGCTGCAGTATACAAACAGACAAGCAGTGCAGCGCTATACTCCGCAAGAGCGTGGAAAAATTTTGTCCATTTTTTTTGACCAATTACACAGTGCGACAAAATGGAACGAAGTTGAAATACCTGGGAGATAATGCTATTTTTCTGGTAGGTCTTGTTGAGTTAAAGAATGTTCTATACTTGAAATTTGCCGGACACCCCCAAATTCTGGACTTATGGTCAAAAAACCGATTTTACCTACCTTTGTCCACTTATTGGCGTATAACTTACCTGATTGCCAACCGATTTTAAAAATTTAACCGGATCCTGAAAGAAGATACTTCAACTTTTCTAACGATTTATATACTATTTGGAATAACTTCAGAAAACTGAGTGAATTTACTCTGCAAATACAATTTTTTTTCAATTTTTTTGACTTTTTTAAACTTTGACGATTTTTCTATACACTAAATCAGCGAAGGGCACAATTTTAATTATCAAACACGCGTGTTTTGAAAGAAAATGCTGCTTGCGCGACGTCGACACAAGTACTCTATAAGCTCCTTCGTGTGGCTTTCGATCGTGTGCGTTCGGCTGTTGCTTTGTTTTCATTTTCGCTAAGCAAATCGATTCAGTTGATATTCAGCACTTGCTAAGTTAAGACTTCGCTGCGCAATTTTTTAAAATACAGAGAGAAAAATGTCCCCTGAAGAGTGGGAAAATGATTTCTTTTTTATGGAAAACGATGATGGTGACTTGCAATGCATGATTTGTTATCGCACTATGAGTCGCAATAATATGTTTTGTTTAAGAAGACATTTTTTCTCTAGCCATGAAAATTTTACTAAGTTGACGGGCGATGAACGAACAACAAAAATTTTAGAGTTAAAAGCGACGACGGTATTTTTTTTTAAATTTAACATCAGATGTTTTAAAATGTTTTGGTGAAAAATGCAATGAAACTTTGAGGCTTTGCGAAAATATTCCCTTATCCCGACGTTAGCTTAATTTGTTAGCTTATTTTGTTTATACATATGTATATTTTTTATTTTCTGTATATTTTTTGTATTATTTGTATAAGTGAATATGTTTATAAAAAAGTTTAAATAAAATTATATACTAAAGAAGCAACCAAAATCTTTTCTTTTCGACAGTTGAATGTTTTTTTCAGTGTAAAACTGGCAACCGTCAACTAGATCTTCGTTTTTCTCTGCTTCACACACAAGCAAAGTATGTGATAGTATGTGTGTGCCCATCACTGCACTAAATTATATTGAGACCAGACTAGTCTTGTACGGATTCATAGAAAATATTTATTAGAAATTTGAACGCAATTTAGGTTTTAAAAATTGGTCAGTAATTGACGAAGTTATTGAACTTTTCATGAAAATAGATTTTTTTCCAAAACTACATTTTCGGTATGACAACTCAAAAATGTTTGCTTGATCTTTTTTTTTTTAAGTCAGCATCATTAGTTTCGCGTTGTAATGATCAACGAATACTCCGAAATCATTTTAATATTATTTTTTCCTTCAAAAAGTTTTTCTATTGTTGACATATCTTGGTGAAATTGTTCTCCTTGCTCATCGCTTAACTGGCCTAAGTTCTCTGGGAATAAGTCCAAATGCGAATGGAGAAAATGAATTTTTATAGACATGTTGCATCCCATTGCACCATATGCACATAAAAATTCATTCACAATTGCGACATAGTCGTCGCTTCTATGGTTTCCGAGGAAATTAGTGCACAGCGAAACAAAACTCTTCCACGCACGTTGTTCCACGAAATTTAACTTCCTTAAAAAATTTGTATCTCTCATGACTTTTCAGATTTGAGGTCCAATGAAAATACCTTAAGTTCATAACGATAAAAAGATTAAAAAGTAATAGATATGAAAAATATACATGTTTACCTCCTTTTATTTTCGCTTCACTTAGTTTTGGAAACACCCCTTTAAGAAAAACATTTTGAAGGAAAAAAGAAAATTAAAATGATTACGGAGTATTGCTGTCAATTCAACGCGAAACTAATGATGCTGAAAAAAAAGATCAAGCAAATATTTTTGAGTTGTCATACCGAAAATATATTTTTGGAAAAAAATCTCTTTTCATGAAAAGTTAAATAACTTCGTCAATTACTGACCAATTTTTAAAAACTAAATTGTGTTAAAATTTTTAATAAATGTTTTCTATGAATCCGTACAGGACTAGTGTGGTCTCAATATAATTTAGTGTATAGAAAAATCGTCAAAGTTGAAAAAAGTCAAAAAAATTGAAAACAAATTGTATTTGCAGAGTAAATTCACACAGTTTTCTAAAATATTCCCAAATAGTATATATATCGTTAGAAAGTTTTAAGTATCTTCTTTCAGGATCCGGTTAAATTTTTAAAATCGGTTGGTAATCAGGTAAGTTATACGCCAATAAGTGGACAAAGGTAGGTTAAATCGGTTTTTTGACCGTGAGTCCAGATTTTGGGGGTGTCCGGCAAATTTGAAGTATAGAAAATTCTTTAATTCGACAAGACCTACAAGAAAAATAGCATTATCTCCCAGGTATTTTGGACTGTCGCACAGTGTAATCGGTCGGTGGTAGTGGCGAACAGTGAATTTCGACGTCGGTTTCCTAATCACGTCGCGCCAACTGGGCAAACATTCCGGCGCTTAGCTGCTCGACTCGAACAGACTAGCCCACACGAGATCTTGCAAGACATGGCCACCACCAGGCTGGTCGTTCGGGTGAGAATATCGCGGTTGTAGCTGCCGATGTCGCTGAGAACGATGAAACATCAACCAGACGACGGGCCACTCAATTGGGCATCACCAGACGGACCCTACAGCGAATTTTAGTGAAAGACTTACACATGTTCCAGTACGAAGAGCAAACAGGTTGTCAGTTAAGCCATCCTCAATCTCAACAGTGAAGAGGATGATTTTGTGTCGAAAATCATCATGAGCAACAAGGCGCATTTTCACATAAACGATTACGTCAATAAGAAAAATCTTCGTTTCTAGGGCACGGAAAATCCGGACGAAGAGCCATTACATCCACTTAATGCCACCGTGTGGTGCGGCGTTCACGCAGCAGGAGTGATTGGGCCGTATTTTTTTAAGAACGCCATCGAGAATACGGTCACTGTTACTGCCGAACGCTACAGGGCCATGATAAACGACTTCTGACTTCTTACTTCTTACTTCTTACTGCCTTCCTACTACTGGAATTGGATGAGCAGCGGGAATTAGTGAACAAGTGGTTTCAACAAGACGGTGTAACTGCACACACAGTACGAGTCACAATGGATATTGTGAATCGCCGTTTTGGCGATTTGGCATGGCCAGCAAGATCGCCCGATTTAACCATCCTAAACTTATTTCTTTGAGGCTACTTGAAGTCGTGAGTTTATACCAACAAGCCGCAGGTAATCGCAGAACGTAAGGAGAATATTCGACAGGAATGCGAACAGTTATCACCGGAAATCTTGCGGAAAGTAATGGAAAATGCCACTTGACGGATATCATATTTTCCATTTAACAGAAAAAATTGTAAAGGTCAAAATAAAGATTTTAATCAAAATTGGATGATTTACTTTGCGGCACCTTAAGGTATAAAAAGTTATTTTTTTAACTGTAACATTTCAAACCTTTTATTTTTGGTCAAACTCCAATACAAGCTTTTATGACTTTGGAATTAACCAGTCTATCGAGCGGAAGAACTCCTTATTACAAGCTATATAACATTTAGCTACAGCAAGCTATAGAAAATTTTTTGGAAATGGAGTCAACAGAAGACTTTAGTTAGTTTCGAATAAGAAAGCAGATGCCACCTAAGCTGTCTTGGGTTTCTTGACCTATTGATAAAGAAAAAGTGTCAAGATCTCACAACATCATCATAATTAATTTATCTTAATTAGCATAATCGATTATCTACCATTCGTTACAACAATTTGCAATGGAAAATGTTGCCCTTTCCAAATGCTAAACGTTCAAAATTACTGCCTCTAACATATGCAATGAATGGGAAAAGTTAACAGACAATGTTCAATGTTTGATGTTTGAAGAATCAATTGACAAAGCAATATAATGAAAGATTTGCAAAATGAGATGGACAAAAACAAAAAAAGAAAAGAGAGAAACTCTTCATAAAAAGCTCATAACTTGCAGGAAAAAGAAATTGCATTGAACTCCAGCTACACTTCAGACGAAAAGAATTTCAATTCGGAAAGCAGCAGCATCATAAAAAAGTACACAATTGAAAAAATAACCCACCAAAAAATAAAAGAAAGCAAAAAAAAAAACAAAAAAAAGGCAAAAGAATCAATTTTTCCATGGCACTGTTGTTGTTGTTGGTTGCATTAGTGCAGAATATATGCTACTTGTTAGACATGACCACATTTAACACACTCCACTGTAACGTTAGTAGAAGGTCCAAACAAAACTACGACAACGACGACGACGATGACGGCGATGACGACGACTGATGCTGGACGAGAAACTTAAACAAAAGTCAAACAAACTGAAAAAAAATCACATTAGTTGGATTCAGTTCGGCTAAGAAGGAACAACGAACTGGATGACTATGTAAGGCGTACAGTGAAGGGTGGAGCGAAGGAGGCTGGCGTGAGGGCAAACCAGCCGAAATAGCTCCAAAGTGTTTGGCATTTCGTTGGTTGGACCCTTTCTGCGCGACTGGACTTGAATGGTTTCTTTCGTTTTGTTGGATTTTTTTATAGTTCGGTCGGTATGGCTTGGTTTGGTTCGGTTTGGCTAGGTTTTGAAAACATGTTGACGGCAAGGTAGTAACAAGCTGTGCACGTTTTTCTCGTGCTGCACTCGTCTTCCTTCAAATGCTGCTTTGGCAGCAGCAGTGGCGTATTTGGGGTTTTTGTTCTGGAGGGTTAGAAAAAATAATTTTAGATGATATTTGAATATCCTTTTAAAATAATGAAGGTTTGCTTGGGAACTAGCTTGAACTGTGGTACAACTCCAAATCTTAAAATGTAATATATAAATACCAACATTTTATGAAATGAAGTTGATACTATCAGACATAAGTATGGAATAAAATAGGTGAGATTGAAAAACGTTCTAAAAGTTCTGAAATTTCAAGATATTTTCAAGAATATTATACTTACGAAGCTGTAATAGTAAAATTTGGAACGGAATTGAATGTTAACAGACATTTCTTTTCAGAATTAAGGCGAGGCTGTAAAAAGGGGCCTTAATAAGGACCCAGCTAAGGACTACAACTAATAAACGTTAAATAACAAGCAACCATCTGCTTCATCCAGTTATAACTACCGCAGAGAACATAAAGATAACGTATTTTTTATACCGATTATCTTGATTCCCTGTTAGTACTTGTCCAGCATATCAAAAACCATCGGTTGAGTCATTTATATTCTGAGTGTAGAAAGAAAAGTATATTTTCCTCAGCAAATACTCTAAAAAACTTGTAACGTTTTTCAAAAAACCTATTAAATTGGCAATTTTTGGTAAGCACAAAACCTATGTAATTTATTGCCTAAGCGCTCTGGATACAAAAGTCGAGGTAAATATATATTTATATGAAAATTCTCAATAGGAATTGTAAATTAACCTATCAAAAAAGACGAGGGTTGCCTTTTAAGTCTTTCGCCTAAACCCTGAACAATGAAAAAACGTTGGTTAATCTGTGTAAATGCTATAATTGTTTTCATAATTTGATCAATTGATATTCTCCAAGATGATCAATGCACTTTTGAATTCGTTTGAACCCATTTTGGAAACCGTTTTGGAAACCAGGGTTTTGAAGATCTCAACCGCCTATTCGGGCGTACAATAACGCTCGCCACGCATTTTTTTCGTAAAGTGAGGAAACAGGAAGAAGTCATTGGGTACCAAGTCGGGACTATAATGCGGATGATCCATCAATTCAACGTTTTGAGTGATCAACAATTGTTTTGTTTAGGCTGACGTGTGGAAACTCGCATTGTCGCATGGTGGATCATCTTAACAGTTCGCCGTTGCTCCAGTGGTACAGTTGCGTGGTACGGTTTTTCGGAAAAAACTGCCAACCATTGACTGGGATGTGCTCCGTCCGGGGACAACTTTTTGTCGGGTTTTGCTCACTTTGAAAGATTCAAACAGTGGACATCTATGGTTTGTCGCCTATAATGATGTCGTAGACGTGTTTCGAACCACCCTCAATGTATTTCTCCAGCATTTCCTTGCACAAACCCACACGAGCCTTTTTTTGTGCAACCGTCAAATTATGGGGTATTCAACGGGGAAAAATCTTCCTAACGCCGAAATGCTCTTGTAAAATCGAATGTGTGATAGTCCCAATAATGCCCAAGGAAGATTGGATCTCACGGTACCACAACAACCGTTCTTGAACGAAGTTTCTGGAGGAAGGCAACAACAAAGCTGCACCGTACAGGACTTTGGTTACGGGAAAATAAGCCCAGAACTTTCGATTGCGGTACCTTGTTTATCAGAAACAAGAAGAGGATTATGATATAAATTGGTCGCAATCGAAACAACCGAGACAGAATGTATTGTACATTTAAAGTGCGCAGAGTGAAAAAGTGAAATTCAAAGTGAAGCAGTGCAGCAGTTCGACCGAAAAGTATTTAAGGAAAATACGCTGACCGAAGAAAAGCAACAGTGGAAAGTTACAAAGGCAGAGGAGGTGAGAATTTTGAGAAGTGAGATTTTTTTTTGTTAAAAGCAGAGTCGTTGGCTTGTAGACCCACCTGCAAAGGAATCGGTAGACATTTCAGTGGCTTGTAGGCCCACTTGTCTACCCAACGGAAAAAACCAGAGTCGTTGCCTTGTAGGCCCACCTGCAAAGATAGTTGGTAAATATTTCGGTGGCTTGTAGGCCCATCTGCAATCAAACAACAACAAGCAGCGTCGGTGGCTTGTAGGCCCCCCTGCAGTAGCAGTAGACAGAGTCGGTGGCTTGTAGGCCCACCTGTCTTCACACTTTTTTTTAGCATCGTCCGTGGATGTATGCCCGCTTGCTCAAACCAGAACATTGTCCGTGGCTTGTAAGCCCGCGTGTTCACATTTTTTTATCGAGTAACAGTGCTGCGGCTTGTAGATCCGCCTGTTAAGTCGAGATGCAGAAGATAAATGACAGACCCGGAGAAATAAGGCTCACTAAATCACAAATACATTAATATATAAATGTATATATATCTCAAATTGTATAAATGATAAAGGCCTCCTTTTAATAACGAACAGATTAATGTATAAAGAAGAAAACATTGTGTAATTTCTTGTAAGAACCTTGGAGACCTGCTGAGCTTACCCCAGCAAAACCAAAAGAACCAGTGGAGGTTCGTTACAAGTGACGTCATTAAAACGATACATTCTCTAAATATTCCACAAAAATTAATCGAAATCTTTGTAATTTTGCACATAAACTTTGACTCCAAATAGACACTCTACTTGTGAAATTTCTCAAAATCTAATGAACACCACGCCTATGTCCCATGTTAGTAAAATCGTGGCTTACTATACCAAATTGGTAAAGTCTCTAAAAATTAAACTAAAAATTTTTAAATTTTGCAAATAAGCGCTCTTAGTTTCAAATTTGTGGAAATTGAATGAAATCACACCTACTTCCCATATAAAGTCAAATCATTCTCCCTGAGAGCATGTTCCCTGACAGTTTTAAGCTGTGTGAATTTAAAACAAATCTTCACCGACACTACTCTCTCTCTCTTTCCACTCTCCAACTAACTATCACCCACCTTTCGAATCAACACAATGCTTTCGAATTCATGGGGGCATCCTCTGAGCGTTGGTTTAGTCTAAAAAACGTTCACTTTTGCTTTAAGTTGAAAAAAAAATTTAAATTAAGACTTCTGGGAAATTCGTCGGACTTGTAAATTATTGAAAGAAAAACGATGTTATTATACAGATCGCCCTACAAGCGACCAAAACGGACTTGTGTCGCATCCCGCTTACAGTTCTGCATTACAATAGCATTAATAAATTCAAATCAGGGGGTAAATACGTGTAAAAATGTGTACGTAAACACGCATAACTCGTAGGCTTGGGTATTTTAGTTCACCACAAAGATAGCTCTTTTTAGTTCACCACAAAGATCGCTCTTTTTAGTTCAATCGTACGTTATGAACTAGTTCGGTCATTTAGTTATTTTCGTTCGTTCGTTCTTTTTATTCGTTGCATGTTTTACTTCGTTCGTTCTTTTAGTTCGTTAGTTCTTTTATTTCGTTCGTTCTTTTAGTTCGTTAGACCCCTTTTACATTGGTCAAGACATGAAATCAATTTTTTGCTATTCCCTTTTAAACTTACCCTCTCTCACATTGATGTCCGCGTCTTTCATTTACAAGCTCACAGACTTGATTTCAAGTCTTGACCAATGTAAAAGGGGTCTTAGGTCTTTTAGTTCGCTTGGACAAACCGAATATTCAAACCATAGCATGGTAAATTTAGTTAGTTTTGCTCTCGTTCGTTTTGTTCCTACTCGCTGCAAAACTAATTTGAACTAAAATTAACTAAAAGAACGAGAAACACTGAACTAGTTCACATCGTTCATGAGTGGGAATCGTTCAATTGAACTAGTTCGTTCATGATCCACCCAAGTCGTTCATGATCCACCCAACTCGTTTATTTAAGAAACTTACGACACCGAGTAATTATATGGGATCATAAAATGTATATTCAAAACATTTCTTAAACCCATAGTTTGACACCACTGGCATTCTCAACTGCCCGTAACAGAGTTCCTGAAGCAGGACATCATCAATTAGTAACTCCATTCTGAGTTTCAATGTAAGTATTGTAACTTTTACTTCCAAAACTATTCTATCTCAAAAATTTGGCGGAGCCACACTCCTTTGTCTAATGTCCGTCTCAGTTTTCTAGTGAAAAGACATCACCAAGTGGTAACTGCATTTTATGATTCAATGTTTTGTGGCTTTTACTTCCAAAGATATTCGATATTAATAATGTGGCTTATATGGGCGCAGCCGCACCCATTTGTTCAATGACAATTCCAGGTTTTTAGTAGAAGGACTTTACCAAATGGTGATTCCATACTGAGTTTCATTGTTATACGACATTTAGTTCCAAAGATATCAAAAATTTATGTTGTATCGGCGGATCCACACCCCCTTTTCCAATGCCCATCCCAGTTTTTTTGTAGAAGACCATCATTAAGTGGTAACTCCATTTTGAGTTAGAATGTTCTGTAGATTTTTCTTCCAAATCGAAATCAAAGATTTGGCTTGTATGGGCTGAGATCAATGGACACTGATCAAAGTTTTCTTGTATTTAGAAGGACATCACTAAGTGGCAACTCTATTCTGAGTTTAAATGTTCTGTGACTCTTACTTCAAAAGCTATTCGACACCAAAAATTTAAATTATGTGGACGGAGCTACACATCTCCTTGTTTAAAGCTCGTCCCAGTTTTCAAGTAATAGGATATCACCAAGTGGCAACTCCATACTGAATTTCATTGTTATGAGACATTTAGTTCAGCTTTTCGATATCATAAATTTGAATTGTATGGTCAGTGCCTCACCCCCTTATCCAATGATTCCGTGAATTTTTCCGATATTTAAATAATTTGCCATTTGGTGCGAACACAAATCTAACAAATAAGACATCATTAAAATCGGTACAGCTTCTTGAGTTATAAATAATGTAACTGACCCGACTTCATTTTATTTATTTTGATTTGGAGAGAAATAATAATTGAAAAAAAAACTTCATTTTTATAAAAACAGTAGTTTTCATATATGCGACAGGTTTGTCATACAATCGATATTTTTCCTAAAGTTTTAGAATTTACTTATATCCATATAAAAAGTTCTTTTTAGAGGTATAGAACTATTCTTTCAAATAACACACAGAAAAATTAATGGAATCGCCAATATTTTGACTTTATTAGTTCGCAAATTTTATGAAATTTAGTGTTTGAATATAATTTCGGGCGTACGACTACCACGACTACGTCTTATGAAGGCCATCCTGTCGGTCCAATTTTTTCAGCATAGCCGGCTTTATCTCGCCAATAACGCATCAAATTTTGGTTTCCAACTGGTCAGTCGTAGCTGGTTTATCAACATAGGCCAATAACTTGACATACCTCCACAAAAAGTAGTCTAACGGAGTCAAATTACATGACCTAGGTGGTCAATTGACAGATCCACTCCTTGATATGATTCGATCAGCAAAAGTTCGACCCAATAAAGTGATGGTTTCACGCGCTGTATTGCTGGTTGCATCGTCCTGCTGGAGCCATTTATCACTTAGACGATTGATATCGACGTGGGGAACCAAAATGTTGCGAATGTTATTTGCCTGTAACGCTTACCATTGACGATAACGTTGGCTCCATCTTCAGTTTTGAAAAGGTATGAACCAATGATGCCTTCAGCATGCAAACCACCAAACCAAACCACAAAACCACCAGAATGAAACTTTTTTTAGATGTAATGCAGCCTGGAGAGTCTCTTCAGGATTCTACTCACTCCAAATATGTCAATTTTGCTTATTTATGTACCCGTTAAGCCAAAAATGGGCATCATCGCTGAAGATGATTTGACGGTAATAATGCAGATCAACTTGCAATTGATTTTCAGCCCATTCGCCGAACGTGCCACGCAAACGATATTTGATGGCTCCAATCCCTTCACCATTTGGATTTTATGAGAGTGTAGGCCAAGCTCTTTTCTTAAAATCTTTTACGTAGTGGCCGTGCAATGTCGGGCTTATTGTAATGACGTCAAGTCGATAAATTTGGGTCTCCGGCGATAGCTTCTTCGGTACGCACAGCATGAGCTCGTAATGGATGAATATTGTCCCTAAGACTAAACGTACATATAAATCGATCGATCATATTGCATATAATCTGTTCAGATGGAGGATTATACACACCGTAATGTTTTCGAAGTGTTCTGTGAGTTTTCCGCACAGAACACGTATTTTGAAAATAAGTCTCCATGATCTGATAAATCTGATAAATCTTTGCATGATAATTTAACATTTATTTTGAGATTTTATTTTTATTTTATAAAAATCATTTCTGATTCTTAGAACATTTATTTCCTTCTCCGCCTAAGCGAATGTTATATGCACCAACAAAATTACATATTCAAGAAGTTGTCTGGGAACTCAAAGGTAACATAACGACCGGTAAGTTTCTTGTAGACCGATATGAACGTGTCAACTTTGTGTTCAATTATTGTCAGTTGGTTCTTGTCCGAATGCACCTTAATCGATTGTGTACCATCCAACTAGACTCGAATAAGTTTGTCAACAATTTCAACTGGGAATACTAAATTCTCCAAGATGGCGTCGTAGACAGCGCTCCAAGTGCGGGAACGTGGCCTCGTCTGTTTCAGTGGATTTCTGGCCTTGAGTGTTGGCTTGGGCATTTTACGTTCACCAACAACAACAACATGCTGGAGAATTTCTTATAAGATTCACGCACCAAAATGATTTAAACTTTTTGGAAAATCTTCTGTTGTGAAATTGGAACGTAGATTATAACAGCCTTCCTCCTGCCGAAGCCAATCTCACGTACACGAGTAATGTGCAAGTCTCTCAGATAGGGTTTCATGTCGCTGTTGACCTCCATATCGAGTACAGCTTGGGAAATCAACTTCTTGAAATCATCGGGCTCAGCGCTGACTGGCTTGATAATCTTAAAGCCAATATTTTTGACAGAAAGGAATTTCCCAAAGTATACTTAACATAAATATCAAACACATGTGTTTACTTTGACAACTGGTTTGACAGCTATTTCTCTAGGAAATTTTATTCCCCAAGAAAAAAAAAAACGAAAAAAAAAGATACAGTAGTTTCGACTATGTCGTAACACAAGATGTAGAATTATTCAATTCGCTTTTGATGACATCTTTTTTAAAAAATATTTTGCAAAATATTTATTCCATACACCTGATCATATGACCTTTAAAAAAGGGCCGGAGAGGGTTAATATGTATCACCGACCCCCATTACTTTTGCAAAAGGAACATTTTTGCCTTGGACACCTATTCCCTCCGACCACTCCTTAGGGGGGCTCCTATACAAATTTTATGGTTTTAGTATATTTATTCCATATACCTGATCATATGACCTTTAAAAGAGGGCCGGAGAGGGTTAATATGTATCACCGACCCCCATTACTTTTGCAAAAGGAACATTTTTGCCTTGGACACCTATTCCCTCCGACCACTCCTTAGGGGGGCTCCTATACAAATTTTATTGTGTTTGTGCCGGAAAGGGTTAATATGTATCACCGACCCCCATTACTTTTGCAAAAGGAACATTTTTGCTTTTGACACCTATTCCCTTCGACCACTCCTTAGGGGGGCTCCCATACAAATTTTATGGTTTTGTCGATTAAACTGGAAGCTGTCGATAAATAGGTAGCAAACTTAAGCAAACAAAAACATCAAGTGTTGGCTTTTTATTTCATGTAATTGTGTAAAATTTATATAAGTTAGATAGTTCAAAAATGAATTTTTCTCCCAGTGAGGATCAAGCAGACCAACAAGTGCTAACATCAACATTGTACGATCGGTACTTTAGGCACACCAAAGGCTCAAATTGTGATATAAATACCGACACCTGATCACTATCAACCACCCTACTTACCTCCGAGAATGACGTATTCTACGTCAAAAATATCCTCTATAATAAGGTAGGCTCATGTTGGTGCAAAAGATCAGTTCGACGCAAAGTCAGCTGTTGATTCTGAATTTTTCTAATTGTTGTTGTTACTTTTATCATTTGACGTTTGTGGCACTTACAGCTTTGTTGTTGTAAAATTTCACATTTGGGCTGCCATTTTAAAAGGAGGCTACCTTGTTTTTGTATTATGTTCTGGAGTGGAATAGAACCAGTGATTATATTAAATTTAAAAATAAATTCACTCCCTTGAAATAATTCTGAGAGGGTTACGGACCCTCGGAATTCCCTCCCCGTATACACGCCTCTGGTTAACAACATCAATGGCAAAGCCAAACCGGTTGGTCTCAAAAGTCGTCTAAACTCTGATTTGTTGCAGCTCGGTGTTGCCTGATCCCAACGGAATGTAAAACGTCCAAAGTTTGAGTTAGTAAATTTAGAAGGAAGGCTGCTGGCAGCCGAGATGCAGGCACTATCTAGCAACACTGAGATGCTTGAACGGATGGATGGATGGTTTGGAGAGATTCCTCTGCATTTCGGATACGATTTCGTCGTAACATGTTTGCCAAGCTGCAAAGTGGTGCGGTTAGTTTTGTTTGTCGAAGTTAATGGCAATCGAAGGAAGCCAAGCACTAGACTTCGTAATAGTGGGTGAGTAAAACGGTGGGGAAGGGGCATATGAAAATGGAAAATTCTAATGGAGTTTTTAAATAACTAATAGTTTTGCGGCTGCCGACATGTGGTTGATCGTCCGTTGCCTGTAATGAAGTTAGCGAGAATGTGGGATTTGGGCATAAAACGAGGTTTCTATTTGGCCAACGTCGAAACCAAGCAACAATAAAGGGAGTTGGTTAAATCTACTCAAACTTTTGCGGGAAAATGTTTTGATTTGAATTTTAGAACAAAGCTAAAAACGTTTGAGTACCAGAGTATTTGATAGGCTGAAGAGTTGCACAAATTTTCCGCCGCAAACTGGGAATATTAAAGCAGTTGGATGCGGAAGTAAATAGATAATTAGAAGTAAATCAACTTCACAACGGTTTGTGCTCAAATAATTGATTTAGAATTTTTAATTATCTCTTCGCTTAAGTTAAATCAAATTATTTGCCTGGAGCTATTTGCAGTAGCTGTCTTATAGCTATTACCAAACCTGCACTAAACAGGCTTAAGACACATTAATATACATGAAGTGTAAAGGTTCCTTTCTTTCGCTTTTATTTTATTTTATTGTAATTCCACACTTAAGGCACTAAGTTAGTGGAAGAAAAAACAAAAATTACATACTGATAACTTAAAAGCAAAACTTAAGTGGCTTAAAGTGCAACAGTACAACAAAAACTGCAGCAATAACAATGCCCAGGCATCGCAGGAAGGTGTTGAAAGATACGCTTTTGTGTGATGCTCAGGAGAACAAAAACAAAAATCGCCACTTAGTGTTTGCAGCAGCAGCACTTGCTGTAGCAAACTGTGTTTGTGTGTGTGTTTGTATGTGTGTTGCCAACAAAATGTATGCGCATTGATGATATGTTGGCGTATAGTCAGGTCTAGGCAGCCACTAATGTTGGGATAGTTTACTATAGAGTGACTTTTATAATTTTGCCAGAATTTTTATTTCACTTTAAGATCCTCGGATAATATAAAAACAGGGACACAGCTGGGAATACAACTGAAAGCTTTTCGGAAAAAATAAAAATTGAAGAATAGAAAATGAAATTCAGGTGAACTTGCGTGATATAAGTAGTGAAAATAAATGTTTACTTGAAACTTTGACCTCATGTTAAATTAAAAATATTGTGATAGTTTAGATAAAATGATGCCTTCCGAGGTAAATTGGGATACCCTGTGAGTTGATACCTCCTTAAGCATCATATATTTTTTGAATTAAATAGTTTATGTTTCGTCTGCATTCCATGTATGAAATTAAGAAAGATATAAAGGATGTCATAACAAATACGGATCTAAAAGGATTTAAAAAAACACTTTAAATAAAGAACTATTGTAAAAAGGACCTTTTTTGTAACTTTTTTCTAGATTCTACTTTCCCACCTTTGACGTGACAATATTACGTTTTATCGCGTAGATTTCCAAAAAGTTGAAAGAGGGACCTTTTCAAAATGCATCGTCGTCGCATAAGATTGTTACTCGCTTAGTATAGTTGATATGACAAAAATAATTGTACGAAAGTAAAGGTTAATTCTTTGAATTGATGGCAAAAATAATAATAGAATATAAGACGTCCTCGGGACGACGAGGGCGCTGCTTAAGCAACGTAATTTCAAATTTGTTACAAGGAATTATAACACGTTATATATATGTGCTAAGGTTGTACCTTCCTGAATAATTATTCGTCATTATAGTCTAGTGCCTTGTCTTTACGAAAAAAATTGACGAAAAATTCATAACGACATAAGGCCGCGAAGACAAAGATGAAGGTAAAGACAAAGATAAGAAATATGATGAGGATAAGGATTTGGACAAAGGTTAGGACCCACCAAGGGCATCTACAGGAGGAGCATGGGGGGCTCTTCCCCCCCCCTGGACTGGAAAAAATTTCATATATTTTTATTTCCTATGTGTATATGTTACATTTTCATATCATCATTTTCATATACGTGCACACTAGAGTACCCAAATGAGCAAAAATGTTTTTTTCTTCGCTCCCCGCGCATTTTCATAAAGAATGAGGGTAAAAAATAAGATCTGTAAAAAAAAATTTGTACCGCTAGTGGTAATTAGCCAGTCGGTTTTGAATTAAAGCCTCAAAATTGAGCTTAAAAACGGTTCAAACATGCATTGTTCTTCAACTTTTATATAAAATATTAAAAGTGGTTAGTCTTTATAACGTAGAACAAAGAATAAATATGCAAATATTTTAGGCATAATTTTTTTTATGTGAGTGCCATATTTCGCGGTGTTTTAATTGCCTAAAGTTGAATTTTTCAAAAAATTTTTGGTGCAATTTTTGCTTAAATAATTTTCATAAATTTTAAAAGGATGATAAAATTGATTGGCTTAAAGCATCGTAAAGAAAATAAAATAGAGCTTAAATACCTTTTTTTTTATTTTAAATATATGTTTAAGTAACCATAAAAAAAAAATTTTAAAGTAAAAAAAATTATAGTGTTTTTTTTTATTTCAATGATGTCTTCAAATTTCATTACAAAGTGAAAGTTGAATTCTAAGTCATGTTATTGCTAATACATTACTTTTATATTCTCTATTTAAGGGTCATGGTTATTTTGGTTTAATTCAATTTATTTGTAGTTACTACGAAAATCGAAATATGATGCAATTTTCTTCAGTAATACTAATGGTATTCCCATTTACTATTTCCCATTATTCCCATAAGAATGAAGTATTCCCATTTTACTAAGTTTTCTCTCTCATTCCTCCTGTCATCTAAATAATTTATATATTGGTTGTGTTTTTGGTTGTATAATAAATATTAAAAAATATGGAAAGCATCGTTACATCTAGAAGTGCTAAAAAAAAAAATTAAAAGAGAACAAGTAGAAGAAACAGTCTCAAATTTGGTAAATTAAGGTATGACTTTTGTTTTTGTTTTTGTTTTTTTATATTTTGGAAAATATTTTGCCTACGTTTCAAACGTTGCATTCTAATGTGCTCTGGAGATATGTGCAATGATCTTACATCGTGGCCTAAAATCTATGCAGCTTGACCAATAACTATTGCAGCTCCGGTGTTACTTATTTGAAATCTATCAAAAGCTTGGGTCATACCTTAATTTATCAAATTTGAGACTGGTTCTTCTACTTGTTCTCTTTTAATTTTTTTGGAGGTGCGTAAACGGATCCATCTGAGTCTGATTCTGTCTCAGTACACTAAGGGAAAAAATATTAAATTTATCCAAAAACTTTTTTAATTTATCCAAAAAGCGAGTCATTTTTGCACCAATAACGCATTTGCTTAAATCGACTACGCAAATATTTAAAATGTATTTAAATACTTTTTTAATTAAATAAAATATTAAAATATTTAAACAGAATTAATAAAAAATATATTCAAATTATGGACGAATATATTTAAATATCTTTCAAATATTTACTATTTGTAAATAAAACTATCGCATTTAAGGAAAATTCATATAAAAATATTGAAATTGAAAATAAATTTATTTGAATATTTCCCACGAGCTGCGTCCATATCAAAAGCCATTTAATGGTATATTTTATTTTCTTTTTGTGAAAATATGATTTGTGAGTCCGGTGGTGAGTGCGATGCATGATGAAATCATGTAGAGTTGAGTGACATTCTTGAGAAAATACCGAGTTGTCACTCCACCTTACATGAATTCATCATGCATCGCACTCACCACCGCACTCACAAATCATATTTGCCAAATATCCATGATATATTACACTTGAAACATTAACTAAATGATAACTGTAAGACCTGCAACTGCTGGTGCGAAGAAACTGCAGCAGCATCGCACAGGAACAGAGTGCGATGCTGCTGCTGCTTGGCGGCTGCTTGGCTGCTGTATGGAATATGTGTGTCAGTGTGGCATAATTAAAATTTTAATACGGGAAAAAAACGAGTTGTAAGGAAAATATTTGATTTATCCACGTAAATATTTAAGTGAAATATATACTCAGGCGTGGATAATGTTAATATGCGTTATTTCCCTTAGTGTAGTACCAGCGCTTTCTTCAACTTTACACGTACAGCCGCCATCGATCGGCGATGCTCATTTAACAAATCGATCGCTTTCTGTTTTTGTTTTTTTTTAAAGTTTCCATAGCATCAACATGTGAAATATCAAATAATACATCTAATGATTTTATCATTTTTTAGTATCAATTACCACACCAACACGATCATTGCTTTTGCTTTTCCGAATATTTGTTATAATAATAATAATTTCGTAGGATTATTTTTTCTATACCGTTCTTTCTTTTGGTTGGAATTTCGAAAGAATTATAAATTCTTATTAGTTCATTTCTAACAACAGAAG
Organism: Pherbina coryleti; assembly: GCA_943735915.1. NCBI lineage: Eukaryota > Metazoa > Arthropoda > Insecta > Diptera > Sciomyzidae > Pherbina > Pherbina coryleti. The sequence goes on from OX030951.1 coordinate 69,975,424, forward strand.
CACTTTCTTTTAAACTTTTGTTTTCATCTTGAACTAAAAAGAATATTCTTCCCAAAACATATTTTTTACTGGGAAGCATTCTGAGACTGAAATTGTTTTTATCTGCAATTTAATATCGACTCAACTCACAAAAAAACAACATTTTCATATACTTACCAATTAAATAAACACTTCTAGATGTAACGTTGCTTTTCATATTTTTTAATATTTACTATACAACCAAACACTCAACCAATATATAAATTATTTAGATGACAGGAGGAATGAGAGAGAAAACTTAGTAAAATGGGAATACTTCATTCTTATGGGAATAATGGGAAATAGTAAATGGGAATACCATTAGTATTACTGAAGAAAATTACATCATACTTCGATTTTCGTAGTAACTACAAATAAATTGAATTAAACTAAAATAACCATGACCCTTAAATAGAGAATATAAAAGTAATGTATTAGCAATAACATGACTTAGAATTCAACTTTCACTTTGTAATGAAATTTGAAGACATCATTGAAATAAAAAAAAAACACTATAATTTTTTTTACTTTAAAATTTTTTTTTTATGGTTACTTAAACATATATTTAAAGTAAAAAAAAGGTATTTAAGCTCTATTTTATTTTCTTTACGATGCTTTAAACCAATCAATTTTATCATCCTTTTAAAATTTATGAAAATTATTTAAGCAAAAATTGCACCAAAAATTTTTTGAAAAATTCAACTTTAAGCAATTAAAACACCGCGAAATATGGCACTCACATAAAAAAAATTATGCCTAAAATATTTGCATATTTATTCTTTGTTCTACGTTATAAAGACTAACCACTTTTAATATTTTTTATAAAAGTTAAAGAACAATGTATGTTTGAACCGTTTTTAAGCTCAATTTTGAGGCTTTAATTCAAAACCGACTGGCTAATTACCACTACGGTAAAAATTTTTTTTTGCAGATCTTATTTTTTACCCTCATTCTTAATGAAAATGCGCGGGGAGCGATGAAAAAAACATTTTTGCAAATTTCATATATTTCATGGGTGGTCTAGTGCACACCTTAACCTCCCCCCACCCCTTGAAAAAATTCTGCGGATGCCTATGGGATCTTCTGTAACATAAGCAGTAAGACAAATACTTGGACATAGATTAGAGCATTGAATTGGACAAGAATAAAGACAAGGATTGGGAAAAGGCCTATGACAAGGATTAGAACGAAGACTAAGGCACACTTAAAACCATATTTAGGTCAAGTTTGTAAAAAGAATGAGGACAAGGATCGGTTTATACCAATATGACAAGAATATAACAAGATTTTGGACACATTGAGGACAAGATTTGGGGTCAAAAATTGGGAAAATATGTGGGAAAAGGAGGGATACGAACAAGGATCAAGGAACCAAGGAACAAATTGGTTTCAAACAACAAAAGAATAAGGACAATTATTAGGAAAAATATAAGAACAAGGATAAGGAAACAAGCGTTAAGTCATTTTCAAGCGTTATTGGTCAGGTGAAAATCCACATGTGCTTCATGAATCACCACTTCATCCACAAAAAATAACTGTTTGGTGCGGTTTGCATGCCGGCGGCGTCATTGGACCATATTTTTTCGTCGACTTGAATGACCATCTTTATCGCGCCATGATTACCGATTACACAGTGCAACACGAAAAAAAAATAACCATATACGGACACCACTACGTGATAAAAGACTAAAAAAAAAAGACCCGTGTCTCCCAATTTTTCCCAAAGTCATGCACTTTTTTGTTTATGGGCCGCCAAAGATTTGGGGCCTCGGTATCATTTTCGCAAAAAAGTGATCATTTTCTCGGGCGCATATCTTGCAAACCGTTCAGAATTTCGATTTACTCTCTGAGGCAAAGTTGTAGCTCTTGTCATAAAGAACAAAATTGTGAACATATAACATCAAAAAACTTCACCTTCCAGATCAAAATCGCAAAAAAATTCGATTTTTTTTTACCTTTTTTCCCGTGTTCAGGTCCATAGGTAGCAAACCGTTCAAAATTCAAGGAAACAATCAACTACAAAAATTTACCTAAGATCTCAATAAACAAATTTCTAGAACATATAAACTTCCTGGGAATTGTTCTTAACACCGTTTTTTAATTTCATTTTTTTTTATTTACTTCAACATTGAGATACTATGCTATCTATTACAAAAGTATTAAAAAAAAGTATTCGTATTATGTTTATAATGTTGATGGCCCTGGACTTGCAAATCGCGCTCTCTTAAGTTGTGGTCCATCTCTTCCCTGTTGGGGCTCATAATCGGTATCAAATGGATCTTTATAAGTAACACCACTTGCTGTACTCATTGCTGTAAATTCTGTAGTACGATCTGGAGTTGGCGGCCTTGGTGATACAAAATTTTCAGGTGCAAGCACTGGTAGTGTGGCTGTTGCAGTTGCTTTATAAATTTTGTTCTTCTCAGCATGTCGATTTAGACGACATGTGTAATTTACGCATGCATAGCAACTGGTTGCATCATGATCACCTGGTGCGATTAATCCAGTTTACCGGCTTACAATACTTCATAGTACCTCTGCCTCCACTCAACCATGCCATGAGATTGTTATAACATTGGCGACACACTGTATTAGGTGTGTAATTTTCACCGGTCAAGTCCACTTCGTCGAAAAACAATGTATATGCTCTTTTGAATTCACTAGTTAAAAGATTCTTTTCCTTCTGAAATCTTGTAGATGTTTTTTTTCTGGTTTGATGACCGCAAACGCAGCAAAATAAATCAATTTTTTCACACTGCATCTGAAACTGTCAGTTGCCACTGTTGTGTACGAATTATGTTGTAGCTCTTTATATAACTTTCACCGCGTCACTTTTTTCACTTTTGCGTGCTACCTAAACAGTGTTAAGAATCATCTCTAGGAAGTTTATATGTTCTAGAAATTTGTTTATTGAGATCTTAGGTAAATTTTTGTAGTTAATTGTTTCCTTGAGTTTTGAACGGTTTGCTACCTATGGATCTGAACACGGGAAAAAAGGTAAAAAACATCGAATTTTTTTAAGTTTTTGCGATTTTGATCTGGAAGGTGAAGTTTTTTTGATTTTATATGTTCGAAATTTTTGTTCTTTATGACAAGAGCTACAACTTTGCCTCAGAGAGTAAATCGAAATTCTGAACGGTTTGCAAGATATGCGCCCGAGAAAATGATCACTTTTTTGCGAAAATGATACCGAGGCCCCAAATGTTTGGCGGCCCATAAACAAAAAAGTGCATGACTTTGGGAAAAATTGGGAGACACGGGTCTTTTTTTTTAGTCTTTTATCACGTAGTGGTGTCCGTATATGGTTATTTTGCTATGACTTAAAAAATTACACACAGTGTTATTTTTGGACCGAATTGCAAGATAAAGACACGTTACAATCGATTTATTGAAGAGTAATTTTGATGAGCGTGTTATCTCAAGAAATGGGCCAGTAGATTGGCCGCCAATTTAACGCCTCTAGATTATTTTCTTTGGGGCTACGTCATGTCATTGTTCTATGCCAACAAGCCGACGACGTTGGAAGAGTTTAGAGCTAACATTGAATACGAAATAGCGGCCGTTTCGGCCGAAATGTGTGGCCGAGTCATCGAAAATTGGGTCCAACGAATCGACCGCTGCCCGTGGTGGCCATATGAACGAAGTCGAGTTTCATCCATAAATGTTTTGATTGTACTTCAAGCCGATAGTAAATTTGAAATATCTCAAATGGTTTGCGTTTTATTTAAACAAAAAAAAGTTGTGAAGTCCTTAATGGAAAACCCTTTATATAAAAAAAAAAATCACTAGGGAGCTATTTTTTATTTAATCGAAATCTAAAGGATGTTCTAGCATTATTTGATTAACTTTATAGTAAAATATATATACAGTTATTTAGAAAAAATGTATTTCCACACGCAAAGAAATTTTTCGTTTACCACAACTGAAAAATTCACCAACTATACTTCGTTTGCGAGCTGTATTTGCCGCAAACGAAAATTCAGTTGTCATCAACTTAAAAATATATCTTATATATATATACCGCAAGCTATTTCGGTCATTATTATTTATTATATTAATAATCTTTCTCATTATGTCCGTCCGTCTTCTTATGGATTGCACTCATCGCACCACCGTTGCTATCTCCGTCCGCGTATTAAGCAAACTACCAATTTCCTTATATAGTCACAATTTGTCCAAAAAGCAACTCTGAACTATAAGCGTTTTGTTTATACAACGAAGGGAAAAATAAACAAAATTTTCAGTTGGGAAAAACGAAGTTTTCAATTGCTGCAATTTAAAAATCACTCGCGTTTATGACAAACGAAATTCATTTCCTGCAACTAAATGACTCGTTTCTCACAACTGAAAATTTTGTTTATTTTTCGTTCAACGTTTATGACAACTGTTAAAACGTTTGCAATAAACGATTTCAAGCACGACAAACGAAGTTCGTTTGCGGCAAACTGGCGATAAACGTTTTTTTTCTATGCGTGCAAATATCGTCCGCCACGCCTAGGACGTTTTTATCCTCATACTGTTCTTATTCTTGTTTTTCTTCTTGTTCTTGTTCTTGTTATTGTTCCTGTTCTTGTTCTTGTTCTTGTTCTTGTTCTTGTTTTTGTTCTTATTCTTGGTCTTGTTCTTGTTCTTGTTCGTGTTCTTGTTCGTGTTATTGTTCTTGTTCTTGTTCTTGTTCTTGTTCTTGTTCTTGTTCTTGTTCTTGTTCTTGTTCTTGTTCTTGTTCTTGTTCTTGTTCTTGTTCTTGTTCTTGTTCTTGTTCTTGTTCTTGTTCTTGTTCTTGTTCTTGTTCTTGTTCTTGTTCTTGTTCTTGTTCTTGTTCTTGTTCTTGTTCTTGTTCTTGTTCTTGTTCTTGTTTTTGTTCTTATTCTTGGTCTTGTTCTTGTTCTTGTTCGTGTTCTTGTTCGTATTATTGTTCTTGTTCTTGTTCTTGTTCTTGTTCTTGTTCTTGTTCTTGCTCTTGTTCTTGTTCTTGTTCTTGTTCTTGTTCTTGTTCTTGTTCTTGTTCTTGTTCTTGTTCTTGTTCTTGTTCTTGTTCTTGTTCTTGTCCTTGTCCTTGTCCTTGTCCTTGTCTTTGTCCTTGTCCTTGTCCTTGTCCTTGTCCTTGTCCTTGTCCTTGTCCTTGTCCTTGTCCTTGTCCTTGTCCTCGTCCTTGTCCTTGTCCTTGTTCTTGTCCTTGTCCTTGTCCTTGTCCTTGTCCTTGTCCTTGTCCTTGTCCTTGTCCTTGTCCTTGTCCTTGTCCTTGTCCTTGTCCTTGTCCTTGTCCTTGTCCTTGTCCTTGTCCTTGTCCTTGTCCTTGTCCTTGTCCTTGTTCTTGTCCTTGTCCTTGTCCTTGTCCTTGTCCTTGTCCTTGTCCTTGTCCTTGTCCTTGTCCCTGTCCCTGTCCCTGTCCCTGTCCCTGTCCCTGTCCTTGTCCTTGTCCTTGTCCTTGTTTTTGTTCTTACGTTTACTGCATAAGGTTAAGTTTGCCACCGAATATACACCGAATATAAGGAGGCGTAGTAGATATAGAATAAAATATATATATATTCTTGATCGGCATCAGTATCCTTAGCTCTTTATCCTATCCTATATTTAGTCTGTCCGACTGTCTGTTGCCACTATTACAACCGTAATTTTGAAGCAAAATTTTATATTTTTAAAAAAGAAAATCAACTTCGAAAACTAGCCAAATCGAATGGCTGATTTGATGGCGCCTTCCTGCTTTACAAAGTACATTTTTCAAAATAGCAAATAAACTTCATAAAAAATTTTGTATTGACTTGATATTTTACATAAAAGCTTTGATATTCAAAACAAACAATTAAGGATAAATTGAATTAAAACAACGCCTATCCCCCATTTATAAGGGTAAGGTTATTACTTAAACCTTCTTAACTTGGGATATTTTTTATATTACATACTTGTGTGGGTATTTAAACTTTGGTCAAACCGAATATAATACATTCTTTACAAGTTTATTTTTTATTTTTTTTTTTTTTTTTTTTGTTACGATTTGTTTATAAAGTATAATTCCATGCAACGTTTTTGCTTTTACGCACTGTGGTTGAAACGTGGAAGTAAATACCAAAATTCATGTTCTCTTTTTAACATTTTTTTTAATTTACTTCGTTTAAGAATTTTTCAATTAGCATAAATCCAAAATATTTTTTAATAATATTCATAGGTTTTTTGACTAGAGGCCCTCAAACTCGAACAATGCAAAAAAACTGGAAAAATTATGTAAAAAGTTGATATTTTTACAGAGTTACTGCAAAAAAACGGGAAGAGATATTCCCCTCCGGTTTTTTTTTATTTGTTTTAGAAAATGTTCAAAACAATTCGTTTTCTGATATTGTTATTTGAAATAATTTCTAAAAAAATGTTAGATTTAAATTAAATTTTATGAAATGATTAATTGTTAAATTTCAATGAAGTACTATAAAAGACTCAGTCTTATTGTACACCATCAAATTAAAATAAATGTGAAAACATAATAAATTAATTAAAAAAAAAAAAAAAAAAACAGTTCTTTGTATTTGAAATATATTTTTTACCTCTATTTTTTAAAAAAACTCAAATTTAACATAATAAATAATAAATAAATAACTGGCCATTTCAGCCCTTGAAAGGACTTTGACCTAGTTTCTTATGATCAATTGTGTTGTGAGTGTTATTAAGTTTGTACACAATTGACCGAGAAATGGACCTACATGCTTAACGCCGACTCCGAACGGCGATGAACGGAATGTTCTTATTCTCAAGAAGCTTTACATGGCATTTTGATTACTCTCTGAGGTTTGCCATTGTCTGCAGAGAGGTGGCGGCCGTACAGAAAAATTATTTTAATTCAAATAATTTTCTGTCGCTGCTGGGGTTCGAACCTGGGTCTCCAAGGTTCTTTGACATAGCGGCCACGCACTTTAACCAACTACGCCACGGACGCCACAAAATTTAACATGTATATGAAAAAAAAAACCTAAATTTATTTTTTAGCAGAATCTTACTTTGTGAGCTCCAAGTTGCGCAAAAAAATCTTTCTACGGAATGTATTTATAAATCTTTTAAGTAAATGTTTCAAATATTTACAGCCATGGACACATAAATAGCACAAATGTCAACTTATTTTTTAAACGTTTCGTTTGAACCTAAAAATGCATTCATTAACTGTAGTTATAATTTTTTGAGACTGCATTGTGACGTTGTTTAAAACTCCGAGAGAGATGTACCGTTACTTACTTTTATTTGCTCAGGCCATCTCTTTCTGTAAAGGCATGTACGATCTGCTGTGGTCATATAAATAGCACACATGTTAGTTGGTGAATAAAAGTTAACAAGATCGGGTGTATGTAAAAATGTTAGAGTTGTATTCAGTTAACTTCGCCGATTCTAAATAAAATGGGTCGTGGGAAACATTGCACTCCGGAAAAAAAGGTATATAACCCACGAAGTAAGTCGATAAGGCAAAACCATCTGAAATTGCGGATATTCTCCAAATTTCGCGAAAAATGGTTTATAATGCACTCAAGCTGGTTATATTAAATTGTTGAAATCATTTCGAGAATAAGCCGCGCAATCCTAGACCGCGTAAAAACACCGCTTCTACTGATTGACTTATAGCTTACAAAAGTAAGGCTGATCCTTTCAAGTCAGTAAAGCAAATTATGAGGGAAATAAATGAAGAAAATAACCCGAATGTTTCAAGAAAACTAGTATCTAGGAGACAACATGAAGCTAATCTTTATGGACGCATTAGCCGAAGAAAGCCGCTCTTAACAAAAAAAAATTTAAAGGATCGATTAGCGTTTGCAAGGGCCCATGTGAATAAAGAAGACCAATTTTGGAAAAACGTGCTCTGGACTGACGAAACTAAATTTAATAGGGTTAGACCAGATGGAAAAACTTTTGTTCGGCGCCCCAAACGCCAAGAGTTGAATCCTAAGTATACAAAACTATCAATAAAGCATGGAGGAGGGAATTGAATGGCTTGGGGAGGTTTTTCCTGGCACGGCGTTGGGCCAATTTTTCGTGTACGAGGAATAATGGACAAAAATATGTATTAAGATATTTTTAATAACCAGATGGAACCATTTGCATTTGAGAATATGCCTATTAGGTGGACTTTTATGCACGATAATGATCCAAAAAACACGACAAAGGTTGTGATTGATTGGCTAAAAAGGAAAAAATAAATATTTTGAATTAGCCGGCTCAAAGACCCGACCTCAATCACATAGAAAATTTATGGAATGATGTGAAGGTCACCATAAGCAACCAAAATTTTCGAAATTTAGATGAGTTATGGAGTGGAATTGAGAAGGCTTTGTACTCTCTTCCAAAGGATAAGGTCAGGAAGCTTGCGGAGAGTATGGGACGAAGATGTCGGGCTGTTTTGGACAATTCGGGATACAGTACCAAGTACTAGTAAGCATATTCGTAAGCTCATTGTAAAATAAAAATAAATTACTATGTCTTTTTTTCAGAATCCAAATTGTGCTATTTATATGTCCACCTCAGATAAGGAGCAATTTCAGGTTTTTGATTAATTTTCTAAGTTTTAATTCGTAATTACAAAGTTACCACTGATTTTAAGTTTTTAATGCTTAAACTCAAATACCATGAAATAAATTCTTGTTTTCCTCTATATATTTTATTAAAATTCATGTGAAACACTGTACATGTATTTTTGTGCTATTTATGTGTCCACGGCTGTAAGTGAGCTCTTTGACCATTTAAAGCTCATAAAGAAATTTTTATATTTTTTTGCGACTATAAAAAAAGAGGAAAATCTTTCTGAAAGATTAGCATGTGTCATTGTCTTACAAAATAATTTAAAAATAATATCTTACAATAAAATTAACATCTTATTTTAATGGTTAAGAGCTATTTCATCTTAAAGTTTAAAATTTGGAAAACAAGTGGAGGGAAAAATTTTTTGGGGGAGGTGGGTATGGCGGAAAAAATGTTTTTTTTTATTAAACACTTTAATTTAAGATTTCTGACAATTTCGTTTCATCATAGGATAAGTCATAGAAAAAATATAGCGTTTTTAATTTATATGTTATATGGAAGGTAGGCGTGGTTGTGGGCGGATATCAAAGTATTTTTGTTTTTATCTTGATACAGTCAAACTGAATTCATGTGCCTAATTTTATTGATTTACGACGACTTTTTCTATTTTTTGACATTTTTTGTATGGGGCTCAACCACTGTACGCCGTTAGATGTTTGTTGAATTACTTTATTGAATTGGAGTTCTTCTCGATCTTATAACGCCATCATTCTTTTCTATTTATGTCGATAGAACAAAGAACCAATCTTAAATGTAGTATGTGATTTTTTTACTCTAGGCATCTTTAGTTAACGAGTAATATTTCCACGTAATAGTTTTATAGTTTTGTTGCTCCAGTGGATCCTTCCTTGTTCAAATGACTTAAACAAGTAATTGGTCATAAGGTCAAACATACCTATTCCGGCGAGATGACAAAGTTCAACATATTAAAATAGTAAATATATTGACAACTGTAAATATTTCCTATTCTCGTTCAATTCTAAAAGCTCGTTTCTTGACACAGGTGTCAATAGCAAAAGAGGTGCTGACAGTGGATTTTGTATGTAGAAATCTAGCTGACGCTGGGTTATTCGCTAATATTTTTCTTGCCAAATAAAATAAATGATTATAATATATATCATATATATTAATAAAGCAATAAGAACAAAAGAATAAAAAAAAAAAACAAACAACGATAAGAATAAAAATTATTTCGTCCATTTTCTTGAAATAATTTAAACACTGTCAGAACAAAGTGTTGCCTCCTATAAACAGTATTGCTCAAATATGTTGTATTGCACAAAATGAAATTTTTATATATGTGACCCGGTCTACGAAAAGGGACCTTCGGTGTAAAAACAAGTGGAAACTTCTGCTTTGCGCCATTAGAAAGAGCACACATTAATCTATCCGAATCGCCAAAAAAGTGAAAAATGATATTTTCACACCGAAGGTCCCTTTTCGTAGACCGGGTCACATATATGTTTCTTTAACTATTTTTAAATGATCTAACAATATTGAAGCTTAGATAGTGGTTAAAAGTTCCATCTTAAAAGTGCGCTATCTCTGAAAGTTTTGAAGAGATTTCATCACAGCTGGTGTCATTGAAAAGGTATATTGATTACCTTTATTATACTTGTTGAAAACTTTACTAACTTTCTTGATGTTTTTTCAGACATAACGATTTTACTTTGTTTTGAGATTTGTTTTTTCAATAAAATTATTTTAAAGAAAAAATTTCGTTATTATGGAAGTCTTTCATTGTTATAATAAAAAGTAATATTTTTAACCTTCAATTTGATATATAGTTTTTTATAGTAACTGCTAAACTGTCAGAGTTATCACACTTTTAAGAAATAACTTTGAACCAATATAACTTCTAAAAGAAAAGAGAAAGAAATTTTTTCCATTGTTTTAAAGGCAATAATATTTATATTATAATACGCTTCGTTATATATAATATCATAACAACTAACAAATTCTCAACGATAAATTCATATTTTCATTTTAAAAAAGGAACTTAACAAAATTGGGGTAATTTTTTCAATAAAAGTGCAACACTTAACAGCTGTTTTCTGACAACATGCTTTTCACCTTCCTGTGGTGAATGAATAGAGCTTTTCATTTGTCAAGTGTTCGCCTGAATCATGGTATAATAACACAGTGCAACACGAAAAAAAATAATCATATACGGACACCACTACGTGATAAAAGACTAAAAAAAAAAGACCCGTGTCTACCAATTTTTCCCAAAGTCATGCACTTTTTTGTTTATGGGCCGCCAAAGATTTGGGGCCTCGGTATCATTTTCGCAAAAAAGTGATCATTTTCTCGGGCTCATATCTTGCAAACCGTTCAGAATTTCGGTTAACTCTCTGAGGCAAAGTTGTAGCTCTTGTCATAAAGAACAAAAATTGCGAACATATAAAATAAAAAAAAATTCACCTTCCAGATAAAAGTCGCAAAAAACTTAAAAAAATTCGATTTTTTTTTACCTTTTTTCCCGTGTTCAGGTCCATAGGTAGCAAACCGTTCAAAATTCAAGGAAACAATCAAATACAAAAATTTACCTAAGATCTCAATAAACAAATTTCTAGAAAATATAAACTTCCTGGGAATTATTCTTAACACCGTTTTTTAATTTTATTTGTTTTTTATTTACTTCAACATTGAGATACTATCTATCTATCTATTACAAACTAGATGCTATCTATTACAAAAATATTAAAAAAAGTATTCGTATTATGTTTATCATGTTGATGGCCCTGGACTTGCAAATCGCGCTCTCTTAAGTTGTGGATCCAAATCGTCGTCCGAATCTGACTCTGATTCAGAACTTATGGTGTCCACAGGCACGTTGCTTCCAGACTGCCCTCCATCATCAGCTCTTTCTTCTTCAAATACTTCATTAACATCATACAGGGTGATCTTGTGACTCCACCAACATACCTCTGCAAGCAATGCGTCGAGGTTTTTGCCTTTGTACCGTTTTTCCATGGGCATTGTGGTTTGGTGAAACCGTTCTCCTTGCTCATCGGATTCGGTAGGGAGTTGTTTGATAAATCTTTGAAATCTTGTAGATGTTTTTTTCTGGTTTGATGACCGCAAACGTAGCAAAATAAATCAATTTTTTCACACTGCATACTGAAACTGTCAGTTGCCACTGTTGTGTACGAATTATGTTGTAGCACTTTATATAACTTTCACCGCGTCACTTTTTTCACTTTTGCGGCTACCTAAGCGCTACCTAAACGGTGTTAAGAATTATTCCCAGGAAGTTTATATGTTGTAGAAATTTCTTTATTGAGATCTTAGGTAAATTTTTGTAGTTGATTGTTTCTGTTCAAATATGAACATGTGTTTTTAATATGTGTTTTTGGAATAAGGAACCTATGGACCTGAACAGGAGAAAAAAGGTAAAAAAAATCAAATTAAAAAATTTTCGGCAAATTTTTCACTTTTGCGTGCTACCTAAACAGTGTTAAGAATCATCTCTAGGAAGTTTATATGTTCTAGAAATTTGTTTCTTGACATCTTAGGTAAATTTTTGTATTTGATTGTTTCCTTGAATTTTGAACGGTTTGCTATCTATGGACCTGAACACGGGAAAAAAGGTAAAAAAAATCGAATTTTTTTAAGTTTTTTGCGATTTTGATCTGGAAGGTGATTTTTTTTTTATTTTATATGTTCGCAATTTTTGTTCTTTATGACAAGAGCTACAACTTTGCCTCAGAGAGTAAACCGAAATTCTGAACGGTTTGCAAGATATGAGCCCGAGAAAATGATCACTTTTTTGCGAAAATGATACCGAGGCCCCAAATCTTTGGCGGCCCATAAACAAAAAAGTGCATGACTTTGGGAAAAATTGGTAGACACAGGTCTTTTTTTTTAGTCTTTTATCACGTAGTGGTGTCCGTATATGGTTATTTTGCCATGACTTAAAAAATTACACACAGTGTAATACAAGGTAGCATTGACAACTGCTTATTTTCTCTTCTGAAATCCCCAACTCACACGGTGATTGTCAATCAAACAATCTAATCGTTTTGTTGTTGCTTTCAATGTGAAACTATCAAAAGCTCTGAGAGCCGGAGCGGATGAACACAGATTGTAGCAATCTAAATTTGTTCATTTTGAGATTGCTGTGCATGTCGGCAATCAGCAATCTGAATAGTGTTGCTAGGTTACGAAATAAAATTTTCAAAGAAATGCAAAATTATGATTGGCGTGTCGTGTGAGCTACCAACAATCAGCATGTGAAAGAGAGTAAGAAAAGTTCATTGATTGCCAATCAAGCAATCCCGTGTGAGTTGGCCAAATGCTACCTTGTATTATTATACCCATGGTAGAATTATAAGGTAGGGCCGACTCGGAGAAGAATGGAGTGGAAAGCAGCGAAAAAGGGGGCTAGTTGTCAAAATCAGCTGTTCATATCGAGTTTCTTTATGTTCATGTTTCGCAGTTGATTTTAGGTTAAACTTTTTACAAGCTTTTTTTCAAATTTAACACTTCCATTTTATAGATTTATTTACAATGTTTTTACAATATTTCCACTCAAATTAACACAAACTTAACACACGTGTCCGCACTATTTACAAATTGAAAACATGATATTTCTTTTTTCATTTGACATTTCCACCAACTTCGTCATTTTGACAACTACCCGACCTTTTCACTATCCACTATTCGTAGACGCGTGAGGGTACTGAGCGACCCGGCCCTACCTTATAATTCTACCATGATTATACCATGGCCTGAATAGGTTTTACAAGTCCGGTTGACAAAATTTTGACAGATTATTTTTTGTAAATTGACAGCTAGAATAGGTCTGTAGGTATCAACTTTTAGTGATGTCTTTAGTAATGTCTATATTTAGGCCGTTGTTATACAGACGCTCACGGGCTCATCACGGGCACGCATTTTTGTTGTTTCAATGTAAAAGGGAAATTTGAGAGAGTGAGCGAGGAAATTTATTTTGCCCAGAATGGTCACCAAATGATTCGAAAACAATATGAAAACATGAGATCAAAACAGTGCTGCGCTGTGCAATTTGTGATTTTGCATGAAAATAGTATACTTTTCATACGAAATGCATGAAAGCAGTAATGAAACCTGTTTAATAGCAACACTCACCATACTCATACTCATGATACTTTTTTGCATAAAGTATTGTAAGTAACAAAAAGTGTACTAGTGTTCGGGAATCAAATGACCCCCGGGGAGAAAGTATAGCATACTCTCATCACAAAGCTCATCAAACGAAAATAGAACGTAAAAAAAAGGACGTGATCCGGGATCATATGAGCGTCTGTATATCAACGGCCTTAGCGAATATTGAGGGATAGAACTAGGTGCGGTCAACTCGTAAGATCATCTTAAAAAATTTAGTTTTATATCTGCTCAATTTGCTCAGACTATGTCACTAAAATATCACTCGTAGTAGACTTAATTAATAAGTTTTTAATCTCATTTGATGGTGAGTCAACCAATGAAATTGTAATAAAAAGAATGCAATAAAATATTGATTTTAAAATATAGAAACCTGCAAAAATTGCCATAATTAAATTAAATCACATGAAACACTCAAACACAAGCATCGACACGTATACTACATTGGTTCATCAATAACTAATGCCCATGTGTTATTTAGCGGCTTGTTTTCGCAGTGCTACCAGCGTAATTGAAAATTTACCAACTGTGAGTAAATTAATAATCCATTAAATAGGCGAAGTTAGCAGCAGCAAACCAGGATAATGTTGGCTGCCATGTGATATGGCCGCTGCATGGTAGGACGACGGGTAATCGACGTTAGAGGCAAGCTGACAAGCACTAAGAAATCCGGTAGTAAAGTAATTTGCAATCATCAACAAATGGTAGACAATTTCCGCCAAAGCTGCGATAAATACACACAAACACTCGACTGTAAACACATGAACGCACATATTCAACTCCAAAATACAAGCGACGAAAGCTCGCTACATCTGCCGCCAAAAAGGCTTTCTTTAATAGAATTTTTGGGTTTCTTATTTTTTTTTTTATTTTTCGCTTTAGCTGAATACAAAGCAGACAACACACAAGCAAAACAATTTTCTTGTTGCTGCTGTTGTTGCTGGAATTGCTTTGGTTGCAGTCGAGCACGATTTTCCAACCAGCATGAAGAAAATCTAAGTTATTTTTTTATCTCTGTTATTGTGTAGCTTATTTTAAAATATTATCTATTTTTACTTTTTTTTTTACTTTTATTTCAGTCATTCTGTTAAGGAATCGCGAAATATGAGCCTGAGTTCACGATAAAAGTTTTGTTTTTCATTCCTGGCTTTTGCAGAGCCCCAAATCAAGAATTTAAGCATGCAAACAAGTAAAGCCGGAAAAGCGCACTCAAGTTGTCATGACGTTTGTGGCGCTCTTGCAGTGCTACCAACTGCATTCATTCATTTGTTCACTGCCTTAAGTTGTCAGTACTTTGTTGACTTTTATAGTGTTGTGCTCAAATTTCAGCAGTACTGAGTAAAAAAAAAACAATATTTTTGTTTAAAAAATGATTGTCAATTGTATTGTTTGCTTTTATATGTACATATGTACTGAAATCTCATTTCTTATTTGTTGCTAATATGAAATATAACAAAGAGAAAACTCAAAGGTAATCTTTACCGCACTCAGAAAAAATTAATAGTGAAATAAACAGTGAAATGGTTAAATTCCATCCGACAGTCATGTTTTTCAAATTAACAGCCTGAACTGTTGAAAAAAATAATGGTTTTACATAATCAGTCTGCTGTTATTTAACATTTCAAACAGTACACATTTTTAGCGTAATGACATTGAATACACTTAATGCTCTGCGAATGCAACAAAAATCGAAAAACGTTGCATGAGATTAATAATCGCTGACTTTATAGAATGATGATAAAGATGAGATGTTTCTCAACATTATAATAATCCTCAGCCCCTCAGTCCTTTTATATAAATCAAAATCAGAAGCAAAAGCAAAAGCAAAAGCAAAAGCAAAAGCAAAAGCAAAGCAAAAGCAAAAGCAAAAGCAAAAGCAAAAGCAAAAGCAAAAGCAAAAGCAAAAGCAAAAGCAAAAGCAAACGCAAACGCAAACGCAAAATCAAAAGCAAAAGCAAAAGCAAAAGCAAAAGTAAAAGCAAAAGCAAAAGCAAAAGCAAAAGCAAAAGCAAAAGCAAAAGCAAAAGCAAAAGCAAAGGCAAGAGCAAAAGCAAAAGCAAAAGCAAGAGCAAAAGCAAAAGCAAAACAAAAAGCAAAAAGCAAAAAGCAAACGCAAAAGAAAAAGCAGAAGCAAAAGCAAAAGCAAAAGCAAAAGCAAAAGCAAAAGCAAAAGCAAAAGCAAAAGCAAAAGCAAAAGCAAAAGCAAAAACAAAAGCGAAAACAAAAGCAAAAGCAAAAGCAAAATCAAAAGCAAAAGCCAAATCCAAATAAATAAAACATACGTATATAAAACTTAAAATGAAAATAGAATTTAAAAAGAAATATAAACTAGCAAAATATTAAAAAATAACAATAAAAAAATAAAATAATAACACTGTGCGACATTTTAAGGGTCATTTGAAACAACTGGTTTCTGAGAGTTATTGGTCCATAGTTTTTCCAATGGATTTTTCTGGGTTAGCTCATATAACCGCTCACATTTTATACTACGGGCAAAGTAAAATTTTGATTTAGGACCTTCATTAAATTCTTACAAATTTAATTTCCTTTAAAATTGGGAAACATAATTGGTCCCTAGTATTTACACAATTACCCCCTTGTGTATAAAATCCCCTAAATTAGAAAAAATTAGTATATCTCGGAAACTCGGATAGTTTCATTTGTGTATGAAAAAAAAATCAATTCTCTTCTCCAATATAGATTCTAGAATTGATTATTTTTAACATGCTGATGTCCTACAAAAAGGAGTACATTCTTTTCTCGCTTTACTTATATCGCTAGAGAAATCGATTCAATTTAAAATCATTTAACCACTTGTAAATGAATTCTTTTAAATAAAAAAGCATTAATTCTCCGAAAATAAGAAAACAAATCAAAACAGAATGATTCTTTTCTCGCTTATTTTTTTTTTTTTTTTTAGACTAAACCAACGCTCAGGGGATGCCCCCTATAAATGCGAAAGCATTGTGTTGATTCGGAAGAAGGGTGATAGTTAGTTGGAGGGTGGAAAGATGTAGTAGTGTCGGTGAAGATTAGTTTTAAATTTACATAGCTCAAAATTACCGGGGAACACGCTCGCAGGGAGATTGTTCCACAATTTTATTGTACGACCGAAGAACGAATTATCTCTGTAATGCGAGGTTCTATTGGGCATCAAGGCAATGTTATAGGGATGAGCTTGGTGCGCTGCCCGAGTGGACCTGGGAAACACACGAGCTGATGGCGTCAGGTCATGTATCTCCCTTGAACACTTCCCATGGTAGTACCTGTACAAAAGGCTTAAGCAACCAACATTGCGTCGATGCCCAAGAGAGTTGAGAGAAGATGAAATGTTATCATCTCCTATCAGATATATCGCACTTCGTTGAATTCGGTCCAGAAGCTCCAAATAAGATCTTGAAGCTCCTGCCCAAATGTGCGAATAATAATATTTGCCTGCATATTTTATTTCTTTTTTACTTTTTTCGTTCTATAATTTAAACTATTTTTGACAGTTGGTGCAATATTATGACACCAAATGTCAAAAATAATATAAACTAGAGAAGGAAAAAGTAAGAAAGAAAATAAAAAGCAAACTATGCAGGCAAATGAAAATCGGTACAAGACACTCGTGAGAAAATATCCGGTTGTCACTCTTACTTTACATAATTGCATCATGCGATCACCCATCGCATTCACAAAGAATCTTGGATAAACATCTAGGCTATATAACTTCCGTAACAAAAACCAAACGAGAACTATAAGAAACCGAAAGCAAGAATCTTAATTCTAAAATCTAATTGATAACTGCAGGAACAGAGTGCGATGTTGTTGCTGCTTGTCGGCTATTTCAGCTGTATGGAATAGGTGTGTGGTATAAATAAAATTTAAATACGGAAAAAAAAGAGTTGTAAGGAAAATATTTGATTTATCCGCGTAAATATTTAAATTAAATGTTTACACAGCGTGGATAATGATTAATATGCGTTATTTCCCTTAGTGTAGAACATCATAGAAGAAAAAACCTGCCCTTCTATAAAAAATCGCCATTAAAATTTCTTACCTTAAAATTTAAAATGAGAAAAATTAAAAAAAAAATGATATTAATTTTCATTAATTAGTACTAATTTTAGAAGTAATAGTTTACACTGAACCAAACAATTGCACATACTGCAATGGATGGATGGATGGTATTATTACATTCCAAAAACCATTTATAACATTTTCTGAAAATTACACTTCATTTATGAAAAGTATTTAAAAAAGTAATTTAATTAACTTGAGCTCAAAAAATTGTACATACATTGCTTAAATATCTTAATTTAAGCATTTTATAAAGAACTTTATAGCTAGTATAATCCATTTGCATTAATGACCTCTCGTAAACGGCGTTTCATCGATTCCACCAATTTGGATGTATCGTCCGGCGATAATTTATTCCACTCCTCCAGGATAACTGGTTTAAGCTGCTCTCGGTTGGTTATCTCATGCTGTCGTACTTTACGCTCGAGTAAACCCCAAAGATGCTCAATAGGATTGAGGTCCGGCGATTGAGGGGGGGTGTGGAAGTTGTAGACAAGCCAAGTTCTGATTAGTAGTGAATTATGCTTGGGGCCATTATCTTGAACCAGCATGAAAACACGACCATTTTTTTAGCACTGGCTCTTAAATTATTTTTTAAAATTGATAAATATTGAAATTTGTCCATTTTAGTTTCAACGAAAGCTAAGTTTCCAACACCGTTAGCTGCCATGGCACCCCATACCATAACATTTCCAACTCAATGTTTAACGGTTGGCTTTAAATCAGTGGTGATCAACGCAAAGTTCAAACAACAACAAAGAGAGCTTTCCGAGTGTACAGCTTTACACTGAAACAAGAAGTTGCTTAAAGCTCTTACAACATTTGATGCAAGGAACTCTTGTCGAGTGTTGGATTTCCAATATAATCATTTCGTTTTTATTTTTGTGTTTGTTTTTCGTTATTTTAATAGAAGAAAACATCAAGCAAAAATGTATTAGTGCTTTTTCTGAAACATTGCAATATATTTACGTATATTCATAAATAAAACAGCGAGCAACACTCTCACCGCATGAACGCTCAAAGCATACTGACTTGAAATTTAAAGCACAGCAGAAAAAACAAACTTTTAGAGCCCGAACAGAACCAAAGCGGCTGTCGGTTGTCGGATGCGCTGTGCAACAAAATACATGAAAATATATGCAGCCGCCAAAAATTAAATGGCCGTAGAAATCCGCGACGGAAAAACGCCAGAATAGAATCAATTCTATTTTTTCTCCGACGGCTGGCGGATCTCTCTTTGAGTGGCGTAAGTGTTGCCATATTTTAGCTAAGAAAAGACTGTGTTCAGTGCTATTTGCTTAGTTTTTACCATGACGTTTTGTTTTGTGTGTGTGTGTTGCATTCCATGAGCTAACATTTCGTTTTGTGTGTGTGTGTGTTGAATTTGTAGCATTTACACAACGAAAAGCAACGCTGATCCGACAACCGACAACCGCTCCTATTCTGGACGTGTTCTCAGCGGATTTTTCCGAGATAGGTCCGCCAACCGACAGCCGCTTTGGTTCTGTTCGGGCTCTTACGCAGTGTACAAACACAACGAGCCGATTGCTACTTCGAGTGCAAAAGCTCAACAACACGCGATACTCGCGGGCTATGGGAAACCATGTAGTGAGCACCACTGCTTTAAATTTTCTTTATTAAGAGAAGTATTAGGTCTTCGCCAAACGAAATGACGTCCATCTGAGCCAAAAATATTAAATTTGCTTTCATCCACAAAAACAACTTTTTTCCAGAACTTTTCAGGCTTATTTATATATCCTTTTGCATAGGCTAGGCGTTTAAGAGCATTATTTTTTGATATAAACGGTTTCTTGCGGGACACGCAACCTTTGCAACCATGTGAATGTAAACAATTTCTTATTGTTTGCGGATTAACGGATGGACCTCCATGTTCTGCAAGGCTTGCCGCAATTTTTGGGGCACCAATTTTCCTGTCCGCTTTTACCATTCGTTCAATTAATCGCTCCTCTCGCATCGACAATATTTTTTTCCTAAAAAAATAAATAAATAACTGGTCATTTCAGCCCTTGAAAGGACTTTGACCTAGCTTCTTATGATCAATTGTGTTGTGCGTGTTATTAAGTTTGTACACAATTGACCGAGAACCGGACCTACATGTTTAACGCCGACTCCGAACGGCGATGAACGGAATGTTCTCGTTCTCAAGAAGCTTTACATGGCATTTTGATCACTCTCTGAGGTTTGCCATTGTCTGCAGAGAGGTGGCGGCCGTACAGAAAAATTATTTTAATTCAAATAATTTTCTGTCGCTGCTGGGGTTCGAACCTGGGTCTCCAGGTTCGTTGACATAGCGGCCACGCACTTTTTCCAACTACGCCACGGACGCCACATATTTTTTTCCTACCTCTTCTAAAATTGTTTTCAACAGATTGGATTGTCGAACGAGGTCTATCAACAATTTGACTTATTTCCTTCATTTTTTAACTTAACGATTAATTTTTTACGCCTATAGGCACTTTTTTGTGTGTTAAATTCATTTTTAAAAAATTTGAATAATCTTTCGTAGATATTCCTATGCTGGATCCCCGGACATATAGACTTCCAAGGTAACTGCAAGGCAGACGAACTCGCTAGAAACGGTACCATCAAACCCCTATCGACAGATAAGGAACAAATTGGAATACCTCTCGCAACATGTAAGCTACTGATAAATGAGCTATCCCTTGAAAACACCAACATCAGGTGGTCAACGGGTAGTACATGCAGTATAACGCGTCAAGTTTGGCCAAAACTAAACTTAAGACGCTCAAAAGAACTAATATCCCTTAGAAGGGACCAAATAAATATCGTAATAGGCGTTCTAACAGGACACTGCCTGATTGGAAACCATGCCCGAAGACTGAATATTCCCCATAACGGCTTCTGCAGAAGCTGCAGATATGAGGAGGAGGTTGAATCCACAACACACCTTCTCTGCACATGCCCAGCGCTGGCCAGAAAGCGCCATCTCTTCCTAGGTAACTGGTTCTACAGTGACCTAGACGAACTCTCAAAAACTTCGGTCTACCGAATACAAAGCTTCATAAATAGCTCCAACTGGTTCAGATAGAGTGGAAATAATTAACCCCTGGTATCACAACAGGCCAAACTGGCCTAAGTATGTCTCATAGGAGACAGCCACGTCAACCTAACCTAACCTAACCTTCGTAGAGAGCTTTTAAGTACGACTAATTCCTTTCACAAAATGGAATTCCGTTATTAATTTAGCGTAACAGTTAAAATTTTGACATTTAATCGAGCTTTTTACCAATATGATGTAAGTGTATGTGCAATTAATTGAGTTGCAATTATGGGGATAGCCGCTTTCATGAATTTTCGTAAATTATTGAACTCAATAAGTTAATTGTTTTTGTTTTTAATATCATAACTCGTGAATAACTAAAAAATATAAAACATGCTTATTCAATATATGTACATTAGTTTACAAAATTCTATGGCTTAAATAAAAAACTACCTACTGTATGAGCAAATTTTTGAAGCAGTGTATTTATTGTAAATATGTATAAAACTGAGTCAAATACACATTCATACAAAACACAAAATATTCATAAATTTTTATTTATTGTAGAAACTTATGAATTTTAAGTTTAAATTTAAAGTTTTAAAATTCAAGTATTATTTCGCAAACCTGAAAGAATTGTATTATTAAGTTTCCATAGCTTAGTTAATTTGAGGGTTCTCCTCATCATAATTATGAATAGTTTTTGAGACCACCAGCTACCAACGCTGCTACCAACGCATTAAACTTTTTTTCCCTGTAGCGCTTCTCCATGGGCATCGCATTTGCCAATTGGTTTTTTTAAAACTCCAGACATTGATAAAGAAAATGTATTTTAAGAGACATTGATACTCTTTATTTTTCAAAAGATGTAAGCATGTTGCCCACCAGCTCTGTGCAATTTTCCGAGGTTACTTTAGGTGATTTGAACTGAATATTCCAGATTTTCTTTATCTATTGCTCCTATTGGGTCAGGAGTTGCTTTAGGAGGTTTCAATGGGTTTCAATGGCAATTTTTGATAGAAAAGCAGTTTTTTTTTTTATTATGATGTTCTGCTTATAGTTAAAGATAAGATATTGCAAATTTTGTTTGTAGAAGTTATATAAATGATATCGCCCGGAGTTTCCAAGATATACTAGTTTTGTTAATTCAGGGGGGTTTTTGACCCGCCCAGTGAGGCCGCCCAATAAATACTACAAGAAAATAAATAATACAAGGTGACGCAAAGTTAATCATTAGGGTGTCCCGAATTATGAAAATTTTTCGCGTGGGGTCTCAAACGACGCGTAATTAAAAAATAATGATAGGAAAAAAAATAAAAAAAATTTAGGATGTCATCTTCCATCCCCAACCAGCGTCTGAAGTTTGCGATCGTAGTGTATTTTGTCCAAAAAAAAGTTTTGAATTTTTTCGCACAATTGGTGTCAAAAGTTGCGCAATGTGAAGTAGATTAAGGAAAGAAAACTACAAAATTTTTTGTAGAGTAATTTTGGTCCACCACAGCATTTCAAAGTTTCAAAATTTTTTTTTTTTTTTTTTTTTCGGTGCAAAAACATGACACGCTGTTAATTACTTCCTTTAATTCAAGAATAAAATTTTAAAAAATTTTTTGCATGGTATCTTTCATCTGTTACAAGCGTTTAAAGTTGGCTCTTATAGTGTATTTTGTTAACAAAAATTTTTTGAAACTTTGAAATGCTGTGGTGGACCAAAATTACTCTACAAAAAGTTTTGTAGTTTTCTTTCCTTAATCTACTTCACATTGCGCAACTTTTGACACCAATTGTGCGAAAAAATTCAAAACTTTTTTTTGGACAAAATACACTACGATCGCAAACTTCAGACGCTGGTTGGGGATGGAAGATGACATCTTAAATTTTTTTTATTTTTTTTCCTATCATTATTTTTTAATTACGCGTCGTTTGAGACCCCACGCGAAGCTAAATTCCAAAAATCGCTGTTTACGGGATATCCTATTAATCATCCAATTTTGTTTTTGAATAACTTTTTTAGTGATGGAAATCTTTATTTTGACCTTTACAATTTTTTCTGTTAAGTGGAAAATATGATATCCGTCAAGTAGCTGCCGCTAGTGTTGATCAGAGATCTGCAATGAGTACTAATGAAATTATTAGGGGTTTTCACAATTTAGTGCATTTGGCTTTGCATTTGAGCATGAGCAAAAAATCCATGATTTTTTTCTCATTGTATGTACATTGTGTTAGTGTAAAGAGAAAAAAAGCATGGATTTTTTGCTCATGCTCAAATGCACAGCCAAATGCACTGAATTGTGAAAACCCCTATTATACTTAAGTCATGAGCGGGTATGGGCAGAGAGCGCTCTGGGAGCGTTGAGCGCAAGAATTGAGAGCAAAGGCTTATGTAGCAACACAAAACGCAACAACAAATCAAAGACAAAAGACGAACACAGAAACAACACAGAAGCTTTAAATGTAGTGGTGACTATTGGTGCAAGTGTGTACTTATACCAACTCAACAAAATACTTTGACTCATTCCCACCAAAACCCAAAAATACTCACAGTACTTCTACAAACATGTGTGTCGACAAATTATTACTCTATTGGTTCTGAGTTAATCATCTTATGTGACTCACTTGTTCATGTGAGAGGAAAATAAGTATGAGTGAGTTGAGTATTATATTGTGTTTGGCCTTTGCTTATTCTTTTTGCTGATTTGTTAACTTTTTCGTGTGAGAAAATAAATGAGTTGAGTATTATTATGTGTTGTGCCTTATGCTTTTTGCAAAACAATTATAGTTTGTTTCAAAAAAATTCAAATAACAAGAAAGCTGAACTAAAATGATTCTAAGTACTTAAGTCATTGCACTGAACTAATGGTGTTTTTTGGTGTTGTGAGTTATTACCAGTGTTGCCATATTTTTTTTTAAAAAAACTTTAGTTTTCAGAAAAAAATTTGTTTTTTGGTGAAAAAACTTGATATTAAAAATGAACTAAAACATATATTTTTAAAATGTGTGCTTTAATGTGTACTTTTTGGCAATTCGCTTTGTTTTCTCGTCGTCCCGCTATTTTGGCCACTTCATTTCTCAATAAAATACGGAAGACTTGATCGTCAACTCTGAATGTATTACTATGTTTCCATGGCGAGTTAACTCGGGGTTTAGGGTTTTCGTCGAGTTAAGAAAATGGCGTAGCTAACTCGATAGTGTTTCCATGCACAGTATCGAGTCGAGTTGAACTTGTCGATTTCATTTGACATTTTTGTTATTTTTTTACAAGCGAAATGGATATTAAATGTCAGCATTCACTTTGACAGATAGAACCCAGTTAAATCTTACAAGTTTCGTGGAGTTTCGTGGATTTAACGCGTTTTTATAGCGAGTTAACCCCGAGTAAACACCAAGTTAACTCGCCATGGAAACATAGTTTATGTAAACTGAAGCGTCAAGTTTAAAAAGGAATGCCAAAAATTGACCGCCAAGACTCGACGAAGGGAAACCGAGACAAAAGAACAGAAACAATGACAGCAACAATAATAGCAACAGCGGTTGCCATAAAAATAAACTTTGAAAAGGAGTGAAAATTAGTAGTAGCAGCTTCAAATGATACTTATGTTTTTTTAGTAACATGCAATTTAGTCTATCTATTTGATTCATAGATTCACTAAAAAAGAAAGCATCGTTTTAATCGTAAAAACTTGAAAAACTGGGTAAAATAAAATAAAACTTTATTTTTTTAGGGAAAAACTTGAAAACTTTCAAAAAACTGGCAAAACAAGTTTTATCTGCCCACATGGCAACACTGGTCATTACGATATGCAAAATAAATACATTGAGTCAATGAGAGAGTTGAGCACTGCACCGGTTCATATCAGCAGATAACTTATTCTTTGTTGATTTGTTTGAAGTGAGAGAACGAGTATGAGTGGATATGAGTGCAAATTCTTCTTTGACTTAAATCCACTAATACTCATTCTTGTGTTAGTCAACCAATGACTCAAAAACAAGAATAATTGCAGGCCTCTGCAGTGTTGATACACATTTACCCGTTTTATCACATTTTCCATGATTTTCTGCAAGATAATCCCGCAATTTCAAGTACCCCAAAAAAATTTTTGGGTTGGTTAAATCGGGCGATCTTGCTGGCCATGCCAAATCACCAAAACGGGAGATTACGCTACCACGAAACGCTTCCTTCACAATATCCATTAATTATTCCACGCTCTTGCGAAAAATAGCGCTCCATTGCTTGTCTATTTGTATTCTGTTTGGTTAACAAATGTAAAATAAGATTGACGTACGACGCCATTTGCAAAAACTATAACATTTTCCGATATGGTGATTAATTTTGCACCACCTTCATCAATACAAATATAAAAATTGAAATAAAAACATGTGAAAGAAATTAAAATAACAAGAAAAATTAAACAATATACAATTAGAATATTAACGAGTGTGAAAAACAAAATAATAAAAAAAAAAATAAATGCACACATAAAATAATCAAAATAAAAAATTAAATAAAATTACAATAAAAATAACAGTAAGAAAAATTGGAAAAACTATTATGCAAACATAATAATTAAGTCAAAAATAAAATAAAAAATAAATAACAAACTAATAACAAAAATTGTTGCATAAAATAAGGAAATAAATTAAAATAAAAATTTTAATTTTAAATAAAATATTAGAAATAATAAAAATAAAGTAAAAATAAAAATACAAATATTTATACAAATAAATATTTAAATAAAAATAAAATAAGATTAACAACAAAAATAGAAATAAAAATAAAAAAAAAATTGCAAAATAAGGAAAATAAAAATAAAGTTTTTGATAGTTTTGAAAGTTTGATGAATATAAAATTATTATAAAAACAAAACTATAAATAAAAATAGAAATAATATTTATAGAAAAAGAACACAGAAGAAAACTAAAAAAACAAAAGATATCATAAAATATATTATAAATTTAAAAAAAAAAATTAAAAATGAATCCAGAAATGAAAAGAAGACATAAGATAAATATTGACACATAATTATTAATAAATATTTTATTATACATACATCTATACTATTATATAAAAGGCGTCTCTCGAATTTTCATCGTTCAATCAAGGGGGTAAATGCTGAACCGATTTAAATAATTCTTTCACTATTCAATTGCTATAATAAGCGATTCTGCTACTGGGTACTACGTTTTTGGTAAATCTTTTTATTTAATTATTTAAGAATTCGTGCATTTTAATCCATGCTGCCATTGTATAAGCAGCACGAAATAACAGCAAACAATAGCTTAAGCTCTTTGTTGAGAGAGAGAGGTGAGATTCTACAACTCACCGCGCTGGTCTCTTGAGTGGACAATTGCACTCAGTTAATTCCTGCTACAGTGTAGCCATAAGCCCAATATATCGTATTTATTTGCGTGCCACTCTTTTTATTTCAATATCTACTGAGTTAAATAATCCAATAAATATATTGAGATAAATTTTACAGCATCCTAATATATTAAAATGAATAGTGGTTTGTCCGGATGCTTAAAACTTGAAAACGACTGGACCAAATTAGATACTTCCTTCTGTGAATTTGTTCGTAATTGTTACGCGAAGGTTTTGGAAAAAATGCACGGAACATTGGACAAGGAGGCGGGGCACCTCCAATACAACCCAAATCTACGATAGCGAATAGCTTTGAAATTATAGGTCGCATAGCATCGGAATTCGGTGTTCTACCTCAATTTACAAGTGCCGTTCCACAGGAAAAATTTTATGGGTGTTGGACGTGGGGCGTGGCACTTTTTCAGCAGACCAAATTTTCGGTATATCTTTCAAACTATAAGTCACACATCAATGAAACTTGGTAAGAGCGTACTATTTAGTCGCGTCCTTCGACTAGCAAAATTAAGCAAGCATTGGACAAGGGGGTGTGACACCGCCCATATAATTCAAAAATATGATATCGAATAGCTTTGGAAATACATGTCGCATAACAATAAAACTCAGAATGGAATTACTATTAGGTGATGTCCTTCTATGTTCTAGAAAACTGAGACGGACTTTGGAAAAGAGGGTGTCGTTCCGCCCATACAAGCTAAATTTGTGATATAGAATATCTTTGGATATAAATGTTGCACAACAATGTTACTCAGTATGGAGTTGCAACTTGGTGATATCCTTCTACTGAAAAACTGGGACAGACAGGTCTTTCCATGTATAGTGGTGGCATGTACGTTGAGTGTTTTAACGTTATCTTTTTTGGGCCATCTTGAACACCAGAGGGCGCTGTAGTACAACATTTTTTGCAAAACCACCTTAAACTCCCAAAACGTTCATGCGATTAGAATGAAAATTGATATATAGTGGTTTTTGTGTATGTTGAGTGTTTTTCTGCTATCTTTTTTGACGCATCTTGAACACCAGAGGGCGCTGTAGTATAACTGTTTTTACAAAACCACCTCAAACTCCTGAACCGCTCATGCGATTAGAATGAAAATTGGTATATAGTGGTTTTCAGGTAGGGTGAGTTTTTTGTATCTCCTTTGATCCACCTTGGACACCAGATGACGCTGTAGTATTACCGCCATGTAAAACTGGCTAAATATAAGTTTTTGTTATTTTTGTAGGTAATATTTTTTTATTTTTATATATTATTCAAACTTGACTTATACATTGCGTTTCTTAATAAATGAAGTATATAACCAGAAAATTTGGTAGCGCTATATAGAAAAATGGCTTTGCAACAGTCAAAAGTGCATAAAAGTGGACACATTTAGCCAGTTTTGCTCGCCACTGTAGTTGCTGGGTGCAGCAACGCGCGCCGGGAAAAAGCTAGTTATTATATATTTACATAAACACAAAAACAAAAATAAAATAAAATAAAAGTGAAATGAAAAAGAAAAGAAATATAAAGAAATATAAAGAGAAAAACACAAAGAAAAAAAAAGAAAAAGAAAAAAATAAAAAAAAATAAAAAGAAAATAAAAAGAAAAGGAAAAAAAAGAAAATTAAAAATAGAAATAAAACTAAAAATAAAAATGAATATAAAAGAAAAGCTACATTAACAGCAATGAGAGCAATTATAATAAAAGTTCAAATAAAAATAAATTTCAACATTTAAATTAAAAATAAAAACATATAACAATAAAATGATTAAAGGTATTAGATTAAGGATAAGAAAGAGGATATGGAAAAGGCTTAGAAAAACGATGGGAACAAGGGTTTGGACAAATATTAGTAACAGGAAAAAGATAAGAATTAGTAAAAAAATATGGGCAAGGATTGAGCAAGGATTAGGGCAAGGGTTAGGACAAGGGTTCAGGCAGCAATAAGGTTTAGGATTTGGATTAAAAGTTAAGCGCTTAGGAAAAGAATTTAGAAATATATTTGGGCAATATTTGGAACCTGTAGCTGGATCATGATAAGGAAGGGATTCGTCCATGGAATAGGTCAACAATTTCGAATTGATTGAGACAAGAATTTGAATAGAGATAAGGACGAAGACTAGGAAAATAAGAATAAATTAAGAACAAGGAAAAGAATACGGATACAATTAGGACAAGGATAACAATATGTTTTTATGTAAAATATCTTCGGTTGTATCCATGTCACAGCCAACTGCATTGCTTTTTTAATAGGAATAAGGCCGAGACAAATGTTGTCCTTAGAGACTTATAGTACAATTAAAAAGCTACATTTTTATACTTCCCTTTAATTCCATTTTAAATTGTAATTTTTGTTTACATTTTTTAAAAGAGTCAGACTAACATATTAATAGGTTGATACACAAGTAAATTTTTTGGCTCTTCTAACATAATCTAGTCGATCTAGCCACAGTGATATCGAAATTACCAAGTAAAGTGGAGCTGTTGGTATGTATGTAATAGTGGAAAATTGGTATTAGTTGAAGGTTGATTGCTTCTTAGAAGTTCTTGCAGAAGCAAACATTAGAGCCACAATTTAAGTGATCATAAAATATAAATGTTAAAGATTTATTTTCAAACTCTGACTCCCATCCTCGTCAGAACTTTTCCACTTCATCAATAAAACAGATAGAAGAGAGCTGTTATTAGTTTTCTTACTTCCAATTTGAACCTTAGACAAATTAATTTAATTATAAGCTACATAGCCTACATAATTATAAAGTTTCTGCTCTTCAACATTTAATTATTCAATTATTTAATTAAATCTACTCACAGCTGTTGGTAATTTACTTCAAAAGTAAGAAATAATTATGTGCTTTTAGAGTCCATCAAGGGTAAGGGCTGTTTCCCTTTATCAGTTGTTATGTGTAAGTATTCATTCAAGCATTCGCACAAATATGACGTTACCATACCTCAATCTCTCTTCCCATATGTGTTAAAAGCACTTTTAATGATTTATTGTATAATTTTGACGTGTTTTACTTAACCCTCATTCTACCTTGGGGATGATTACATAATACGAAAAAATATTCCAGTGATGCGTAAATAATCCATTGATACATAAGCAAAATAATAATCTTGAAAACAAATTACCAATGTACAAAACCATAATAATAATTTCCAAGCTAAAAATTCTAATACCAAATAAAATAGTGTATTTGATGATTTAAGCCTTTTTCCAGCAAAAATTAATCATAATGAGTAAAGAAAAATTTGGTTTCAAAAACATTTGTAGCTAGGATTTTTTCAAAAAGGTCACTTTACATCGGCGGTGTCAAAAGTAACTCTAGCCCGTTTGGCCCCTTGTTATTTCACTAATATGGCGGCTATTGATTGGTTTCCATAAGAATATAAAACTAATAAGGAACGTATTGTCTTCAGCTTGGCCGAAGTTAAAATAGCCCCAAAATCGTGTTTAATATATAAATCGGAATTTATGAAGGTTTTATTATTTTAATGACGTCAGTTTGTATGGGGGATAGGCATAATATTCATTCAACTTATCCAAATTTGAACCTCATTGTACGTTTGTATATTTCACAGCTTGTGTGTTAAATATCAAGTCAAGGCATTAATTTTTGTGAAATTTATGAAGGTTTAGATATTTTGATGACGTCACTTTTTATTGAAGCTAGGTGTAGTTTTCGTTCGACTTTGACAAATTTCAAACTAATAGTATTTATTTGATAACAAAGTTTATAAGTAAAATTTCAAGCGAAATTTTTAGAGAAGTAACCCTTTTGATGATGTCATTTTGTACGGTTAGTAGTTGCGCTTTCCTAATTAAATTTATTGTAATCTATAATAAGAAAAGTAGGAGACAAGAGGAATATATAAAAAAATATAGTTTAAAATTAAAAGATTTTAAAAATGAGTACATAAAGTAGCAACAATGACGACAGCGATAAGAAATCTTCATACACTAAGGGAAATAACGCATATTAGCATAATCCACGCCTGAGTATAAATTTTATTCAAATATTTACGTGGATAAATCAAATGTTTTCCTTACAACTCGTTTTTTCCCGTATTTGAATTTTATTTATACCACACACGTACACACATATTTCATACAAGCAAGCAGCAACAGCATCGCACACTTACACTCATACTCCGACAAGCAGCAACAGCATCGCACTCTGTTCCTGAGTTTATTTCTTGCATTTGCAGTTCTTATAGTTCTCATTTAGTTATTGTTACAAGAGCAATATATTATGCATGTTTGGCAAAGAAATTAAATTATGTAGGGTGGAGTGACAACTCGGTATTTTCAAGAATATCTTGTACCGGTTGTCATTTACCTGCATAATTTGCTTCTGCCTAAACATGTTTTGTACATTACTTTTTCGTTCTGTAATTTATACTATGTTTGACAGTTGGTGCAATATTAGTGCACCAACTGTCAAAAATAGTATAAATTAGAGAACGAAAAAAGTGAAGCGGTAATAAATTAATACAGGAAATGGCATTCGATGAACGCAATATGAAGAAAATAATACCATAAAACCATTAATAACATATGCAATTTAAATATGTTTTTTTTAATTTCAATATTTTTATTCAAATTTTCTTTAAATGCGATAGTTTATTTTCAAATAGTAAATATTTGAAAGATATTTAAAAAAATTCGTGCATAATTTTAATATATTTTTTATTAATTCTGTTTAAATATTTAAATATTTAATTTAATTAAAAAAGTATTCAAATAAATTTTAAATATTTACGTAGTCGATTTATTCAAATGCGTTATTGGTGCAAAAATGACTCGCTTTTTGGATAAATTAAAAAAGTTTTTGGATAAATTTAATATTTTTTTCCCTTAGTGTATGTAGTAGCTGCATTTAAATGACTATTGCACCAAATGCACGCACTCATACATCAACGCATAAGACCTGAACTTCTTTTGCAACATTGTTCAACAACATGTTGAGCGATTCGTTACAGCAAACAACAACAATTTAACGAACAATAAACAACCATTCAACTAACTGACTGTCCGAAATCGTGGCGTTTCCGACCATGCCAGGCGGCAGTAGCACACAATGCCCAATGTACACCACGTCTTATCCCCCCTTCTAATGTTAATGATTTAAAATCGCCATGAAATGTACAAAATTTAGCGAAATGCGGTTCGAGCACGAGCTTCGTTGGACACTGACATTGTACGCGGCTCGCTTGGCGTTTTGCGCGTGTCTGCTTCTGCTGCCTGACAGTGTTGACTGCATTGTGGAATGATGGAATTTAATTTTTGTGCTCCGTCAAAAATGAAAAACCATCGCGAGTTCATGATTGATTCAAGAAGAGTCTGAACTTGTGAACTTGACTGTCGCTCAACTAGTTCATTATTGTTGTAGGTTTAGGCGAAGCAATGTTGCCAACTTCAATGCTTTATCTTTTGTGGTACTTAAAGATCTATAAAAGATTTGAAAAATCAATATTACCTCAATGGTTTAAACACCTAAATTAGGGACTTTGAAGAAGCTTTTGTAAAGAAGTTAATTCGTTTTTCTAGATTTTTCGAAATGGAAAAGAGCCTATTTCAAAAATATTAACACCAGGATGAATTACAAACTATAACCATCATTTCACTATATCTATTGTGTCTGATGAGAGTTGACGATAAGTTTTCAACTTCTCTAGATGTTCGAATATCGTTTGTAGATCCCAGAAAAGTTATTTTTTGCTCTCAAAAAGAGTCAAAATGTCATCTGAGGCTCAAGCCATTTCAAACAAAAGTCCAAACCTTGAAAAACTTTTTGCATTAACCTTAAAAACATTCGTCTATCATCGCAAAGTTCAAATATCCTAAACTCCAAATTTGAAAGTCGAAAAGAAGAGATGACTGAAGAGATGACAAAGGAAGATGTGCAAAACGGATCAACCGTGCAAAAACCTGATGAACGTTTCAGACCTTGAGTGAAATAGTAAAGATGCGGAATGGAGATTGGGATTGTTGGAGCATTCAGCCGATGATAGTCTCCACAAGGCATCCATTGATCATTATTCGAGAAATTCATATAAATTGGGCTGAACCATTTGATTTTGTAAGATCTATAATGCCTTGTAAGGCCTACCATATTATGATCCAATGATTATCCATAAATTGGATGGCTCCTTTTGCTATAACTATTGGGACTAGTGAAAGTAGACGAGGTATTGCGTTGACAAGGATACGAGTACCGTTTGTTTCGAAAACATATTCCCCAGCGTCTTAACTTTCTTTGCCTGAAGACTTGGAATTTGTAAGAAGGAAGTCCCATCAGTTCTTAGAAAATCCAAGAGATAGGAAGTGTTCGTAATATCAAAAATAGTTTATTGTCCTTACGTTCCAGCCATTTCAATTAGATAAATGAGTATAAACGTACATGAACAATCATCAAAGACGTCCAGTAGAAGTGACTACCTACAAATGATTGACGAAATCCAAGATATGGTTTTGAATGATCGGCGAATCAAAGTGCGGAAAATAGTTGATGTTAAAGGCATATTGCAAGGTTCGATGTTTTCAATTTTGTACGAAAAATTGAGTTTGAAAAAAAATAACAAGATGGGAAATCAAATGTCCACGGATTTTTTTTTTTTTTTTTTGATACAAGCAGGATTATCCCCACCGATTACTTGGCAAAAAAAAGTACAAATAACAAAAGGAGAGTATTATGGTCAATTATTGCATCGATTGAACGAAGAAATGAAGAAAAATTACCTCATTTGAAAAAAGAAACCTCCTCCTTCATCAAGGCAAAACAGGGTTCGATGAAAAAAATTTTGGAAATAAATAAAAATATTTATATGGTCACTGTTGGCAACTGTACTAGAAATGAGCGGGGAGCTCTATAAATATGCTGGGAGTTACCCCCTTTTATATGTATATCTATCTAAATATATCTATATATATACAAATCTTGGCTTGTTCGGATGCTTAAAACTTGAAAACAACTGGACCAAATTGGATACTTACTTCTGCAGGCTTGTTCGTAATTGCTACGCGAAGGTTTAGGAAAAAAGAAAAGTCGAAAAATTCTCAACAGGTGGTGGTGTAGGTGCACATTTGCTTTCTGAACGTATGCGCTGCAATTCCGTTCATCCGATTGCGATAAAACTTTGCGTGATGATTATAGGCATAGTAAGGCAGGCATAGGACAAGGGGGCGTGGCACCTACCATACAACCAAAATCTATGATAATGAATATTTTTGGATTTGAAGATCACACAGCATCGGAATTCGATATTAGAATTCAGTTTTTATCTACCGTTCCACTGGTAAAAATTTATAGGTGTTGGACCAGGAATTTGGCACTTTTTCAGTATCCCAAAATTAAGGTATAACTCTCGAACTATAAGTCACATATCAATTTAACTTTGTAAGAAAGTACTATCTGGTTGTGTCCATTGTGTGAGTGACCATTGGACAAGAGGGCGTGGCACTGCCCATACAATTCAAATTTATGGTATCGAATTGCTTTGGAACTAAATGCCGCATAAAAATAAAATTTAGTATGGAGTTGCCACAGCTATCAATCTACTAGAAAACCGTGACGGGCATTGGACAAGGATGGGTAGCTTCGCCCATAGAAACCAATATTTTGATATCAAATAGTTTTAGAAGTAAAAGCCACAGAACATATAAACTCAGAATAGAGTTATCGCTTAGTTATGTCCTTCTACTAGAAAATTAGGACGGAAATTTGACAAGGGGGTGTGGCACCACCCATACAAGTACAGTTTTAAATATCGAATAGCTTTATAAGTAAAAGTCGCATGGTACTGAAACTCAGTATAAAGTAACTAATTAGCCAGATATTACCAGATACTACTGGAAAACTGGCACGGGCATTGAAAAACGGGGTGTGGCCTGATTTTCGACACAGAATAGCTATGGAATTAAAAGTCACAGAACATTGTAATTCATAATGGAATTGCCACCTGAGAGTGATGTCCTGCTACTGAGAATCTGTAACGGGCAGTGGAGGACATCAAGAAAAGGAGACATATTTTAAATTTGGGATTATGTCCCTTGGGGCTATGTCACGTCACCCATACATACATATGCCGCATTTCTGGATATGGTTCCCAGTGACTATTTTTTATTTCCTAACTTGAAAAACTACTCGACGGATAACGGTTCCCTTCGGTCGGTTCATTACTTCAACGGAAGACCTTCTGAAATCGTAATTTTTGGACAGTTTAAGAAGTTTGGAGAAACGCTTGGAAAAGGGAATTTTGTTTGGAACTAAAAGAAGTTTATCTTGACAAATAATAAAATTGCAGAAAATATAATTTAAACTTTTTTGAAACGAAAAAGTGGATCATTGACCTTTATCGTTAGAAAGTAGACGTTAGAAGTTGACCAAGATCCTTGCTTTCATGTAAACAAGTAGATATTCACCCCAACACTCCTTTTCATTCCAAAAGTTCAAATTTTCTTACGAGCTATGAAAAAATGCTTTCAAAATATTTATAAAAAATTCGTCGAAACCGAAGAAAAAACATTTCTTACTACATAGTTATGTTTTACAAAAGATTTTGAATTGAAGCAAGTGTTTGTTGCAAGAACATATTAAATCGTCATGACGGTCTTAAATAATTGACTAAGAAATAACAGGGTCAACATATCTCTTGTTTTTTAAATTTTTTGTTGATTATGAACAACTGATAATGTTGCATTTATGGTTCACTCTCAGAAATGTGAAAATATATTTTTGAACCCGTTTTTTATTGTTCTTTAGAAACTCAACTAAATGTCACATTCTTCTGTCGTAGACTTATGTAATGTTTCTTTTTTTTTTTCTTTTGTTTTCTTAATGTTTTATTCACTTACTTCCATTTTCAGAACCGACCGACAGAGCAAACCAAACGGTTTTGTTAACTTTTCCACATTATTTGGTCGGTTTGTTTTTTCGTCTTTAAACCTCATGTAAGCCGTTTAAAATGTTGTTTGCTTTTAACGCGTGCCTGCATCAGCCATTCGGCTGCATGCAAGAATGACAGACTGCGTGACTGACTGACTGTTTGACCAACTAACTGCCCGGCCCGTTCTGCTGCATAAGCCTCAGCAACAACAGCTACTCTATCCTTCCTGCCTGCCTGCCCTCTATCCTTTCCACACCGTCCAGTATTGGCAACATTGGACTTGGTTGCTCTGGGTTGTATACTTTTTTTTTTGGCCCCTTTATTTTCTATGGAGTCTTGTTTTTTCTGTTGTCCGTTTTGCGCTTTGCGTTCCTCTTAATCGCATTTCCGCGTATTGTTTTCTTTTTATTTTTCATTGTCATTAAATTTTCGCATTTATTTATCTACATAATGGATGAGCTGCCAACTGGGTGACTCCGGTTGACTGGTGACGGTGCCTTCATCAGTATGGCTGTGTTTAATAATCTTTTTGTTCGAGAGCAAACGGTCAAGTTGGCATGGATTAACTTGGAATTCGCATGATGATGATGATGATGATGATGATGGTGACGGTTACATGTTGGCGGCAATGCAATGCTGCATTCAATAAGGAATTATGAGTTTATTTTTAACATTAAAGTCAAACGATAAGAAAATAATTGTAACTAATTAGAGCTCATTTACGCTGACCAGCTGTGCATAAATTCGAACATGTGTGGCATACCTATGTGTCGAACATGTGTCGCATACCTGTATGTCGAACACGAATGACATACCTGTGTGATGACAAACTTGTATTTAATACATGCGAGACAAACATGTATGAAAAACACATTTGTCATACATTTAGTACAAACATGTATGACATACATGTAGTACAAACTTGTATGCCCTACGTGTATGACAAACATGTGTGCCATACCTGTATGACAAACCTGCATGGAATGCCTGTATAAATATATGATATACCTGCATGATATACCGGTATGTCAATCCTGTAGGACATACATGTATGACGAATGTAATCTTTTTAAAATTAATTCTCTTCAATTTAATTCTTTCCAAATTTTTTGTTATCACGCATGATGTATGATGGATGATGTATTATGAATGATAAATAATGCAATGAATGAATGAATGACGCATAATGCAAACCTGTTTGGTTTATATCATGCGGCATTATTCATACATGGTTGGCATATATGTATGATGTCATACATGACAAACTTGTATGATCGTCAATCCTGTGTGACGTACATGTATGACATCATATCATGCATGAAGAATGCCGAAGGATCACGTATGATGTATGAGGTATGATACATGATGTGTTTGTATGATGATGCATGATGTATAACGGATGACGCATGATGTATGATCAGCTATGGGCAGAGAACGCTATTGGAGCGTTGAGAGCAAGAATTGAGAGCAAAGGCTTATGCAGTAACACAAAATGCGTAAATGAGTGTTGGCGAAACAGTTAAGAACCATTTTCTCCCGTGTTTCTCAACCGATTTTTATAATTTGTTTTAAAATTATTCAGCGAAAGGAGTAGGAGTGCACCGAATATTTTTTAAAGAAATTCACCTGTTTTGAAGAGGTAAAATGATTTAAGATGTTTTTCACGTTATAATGAAGTCAAAGAATTAATCTTTACGGTCGTACCATTTATTTAATCATTACTCTTTTTCTCAGCGAGTAACAATTCAACAAAAAATGCCTTTTTCAAGTTTTTTTTAAACTTGCACGATAAAACGTAAGTTCGTCACGTCAAAAAATAATAATGAAATGTCATAAAATTGACTGGTGTGAAGATTAACGCGTATTATTTAAGTTAACTTTGCTATTTTAAAGTTTTAAATTTAAAAATTATTTTAATAGAAACAAAAGAAATTAAATTATCATATCTATGAAATTGCGAAAATGCTTCGCTTCTCTCGTGTGTCTTCTAATGACGCCCCTGTGTTTTTTTTTTAATTTTTTGTTTTATTTTGCCTCAAAATACAACAGTCGAAGTAGTAGTGAACATTAAAGAATTTTTGGCTATTTTTCTCGAGTTTGCCTTTTTGTAGAATAATATCTTCATATTTCTTTAAAGTTTTCAACTTAGCAGGAACTAAGTGAGTGGACGCGACGTAAAAAATTATTTTTTTTTAAATTAACCAAGCAATCAGTATCAATAGTAGTTAAATTTAACTCTGCGACAGTATGGCTCAGCCATCAAATCTTTTCTACCATTCCAGTCGTCAATACGACTGATGAAATATGTCGATGCATGATGATGCAAATAATCACACGGTGTAACAGTGAAAATAAACTCGGCTCGAGACGAAGTAGAGGTTGTAGGTCTGGTTGAACATAAGATAACTGCATACTTAGTTTTTTTAATATACCCTCAAAATCGGGATTTGTGGCAAAAAAACCGATTTTAGGTAGGTGCATGTATAGTTTGTTATGTAACTCCGTTATATCTAGCTCAATTTTAAAAATTTAAACGTTGATAAAAAAAAAGAAAAATAGGCCTTTAATATAATATACAGACCGTATTATTACAAAAATAATTGACAAAGTTACAGGTACAATCATTTGAAAATTTCTTATTTTTTTTTAATTTCTTCGACTTTAACAACGTTTTGTTAACAAATTTTGTTTTGTAACACTATTAGTTTTATCAGGATTCTGAAAGCCTGTTAAATTTTGCGTTCAACAAGCTATCATTTGCTTCAATTGGCTGAAATACAAATGCACTATCGATTTATAAGGCCATTAACAAATTATTTTTTTTAGATTTGAACCAAAGATTTCAGGTGTAATTCAGTCAAGTCTGCCTTATTTCGAAAATTGGTTAATTGATTAATGGGAATGAAAGGACAATAAAGTGAAACATTTGTAGGACATTCTAAAAGTGATAGAGAGGTGCAGTAACTGAGAGAAAACCTGCAATTGCGAGTGCCAGCAAAAATTTTTGTAATCAACGATCCATTTTCTTTTTTGTCAATTGGTGTTCGTAAATCGAAAAAATAAGTAGTGTTACGATTGAAAATTATTTTACGTGGTTGTGTAGTGCAAATTAAATATAAAAATCATGTGCGAAAATCGAAATAGGTTTTGCTATATATGTGGTTTATTCGTTGATAAGCAGCATCGGTTAAAATTCACTACATATAGTGTAATAATGGAGGTGTATAATAAATCGTTTAACCGATCATATACCGCTAGTGAATGGTTTGAACCTGAATATATATGTGTCCAGTGCTCATCAAAATTGAAGCGTTGGAAATTTCAAAATGGCGGTAACATACGAAAGTCATCATCAGTTGCAATGTTATGGCATCGCCAAAACTACCATAAGCCGGATGATTGCTATTTTTGCCAAACTAATGTTTTAGGACAAAGCTACAAAATGCGCAAATTTATAAATTATGCTGATGTTTTGACTGTGACGAAACCGACATCCCTCGATATGGTTGTGCAAACTGAGGCCGAAGAACTGAAGCTGAAAAATTGTAAAGAGAATGAGTCCTGTACAGCTTCTCATAATGAAAATGATTTCATGCCTTCTGGATCAAATTCACTGAAACGACATGCAGTGTCTAACGAAGATTTTCGGGATCTTGTACGCGACTTAGGGCTTTCAAGAAGACAAACCGAAGTTCTTGGTTCTCGATTAAAGCAATGGAATGTAGTAGAAAATGACTTCAAGATAACGTTCAGCCGAAATGATGATCGAGTATGCTTCAAACAAGTTTTTAAAGCTGATGAAGAAAACAATAAGCTAGTGTATTGCCCGGATGTGACGGAACTGTTTGCAGTTTTCAACCACAAACACGCTCCGAATGAATGGCGTTTGTTTATTGATGGATCTTGCAAGAGTATGATTTATATAAAAACTTTTTGTGTGATTCTTGATATGTTAAATTCTGATATATGTCGGTTTGAAAGCTGTGCTATTAAACAACAAAAATGAGTCGCCATTGGTTCCTTTAGCTTATGCAACGAACATGAAAGAAACATATTCGACATTGGAAAAAATACTTCGTTTTATAAATTACAACACCTTTAAATGGCAAATAGTCGCCGACTTAAAGGTTCTTACAATACTGTTTGGAATGCAAAGTGGATATACCAAGTATCCTTGCTTTATTTGCGAATGGGATAGTCGTGCAACTAATAAATATAAGCAAAAGGAGTGGCCACTGCGTGCTTCATTTCAAGTTGGCAAAAAAAAATGTTTTGAATACTCGACTGGTGCGACCTGAAAATGTAATCCTACCGCCTCTTCATTTAAAATTAGGTTATATGAAACAGTTCGTCAAGAAAATAAACACTA
Organism: Pherbina coryleti; assembly: GCA_943735915.1. NCBI lineage: Eukaryota > Metazoa > Arthropoda > Insecta > Diptera > Sciomyzidae > Pherbina > Pherbina coryleti. The sequence goes on from OX030951.1 coordinate 70,014,840, forward strand.
ACAGCGATGCGTTTCGCCACCTGATCGCAGCGTTTCCTAGGTTAAGTGAGGCCAAAATCAAAGTAGGTAGCCTGCACGTTCAAATCTTTAATAAAAGTTATTTATTCATTTCGGTTATTTTAAGGTTTATTTGTGGGCCCACAAATTCGGAAAATTTTCTTGGACACTGATTTCATTTCCAAATTAAATCCAGTTGAAAAAAGAGCTTAGAATAGTTTTATTTCGTTATGCATTCATTTCCTCGGCAACAAGAAGAGTCCAAATTACTTAGATCTTGTAAATGAATTTTCAAGTGCCTACGAAGAAATGGGGTGCAATATGTCAATCAAAATACATTTTTTGCACTCCCATATAAACTTTTTCCCGAATAGCCTTAGGCAATTTAGTGATGAACAAGGAGAAAGGTTCCACCAGGAGATGGAAGCTATAGAAACCCGCTTTCAGGGAAAAAGTTCCATAAACATGTTGGCAGACTACTGCTGGTCCCAAAAACTTAAAACCGATGATAATATATATAAACGAAAAATGTCAAAAAACATTTTTAGAAAAAAAAATTTTTTTTATTTTATTACGAATAATAAAAACTCGATAGTGCATTTGTATTTCAGCCAATTGAAGTAAATGATAGCTTGTTGAACGCAAAATTTAACAGGCTTTCAGAATCCTGATAAAACTAATAGTGTTACAAAACAAAATTTGTTAACAAAACGTTGTTAAAGTCGAAGAAATTAAAAAAAGTTAGAAATTTCAATTTCAATTCTTTTTGTAATAATACGGTCGGAATATTAATTATATTAAAGGCCTATTTTTCTTCTTTTTATCAACGTTTAAATTTTAAAATTGAGCTAGATATATCGGAGTTACATAACAAACTATACATGCACCTACCTAAAATCGGTTTTTTGACCACAAACAAACGTACATCAACGATAAATGACGCATAATGTATGATGTATATATACATGTATGACAAACCTCTATGGCATACCTGTATGTAAAAAATGTCTGTCATACATATATGAAATACCCGAGTGTCAAACCTGAATGGCATACCTGTATGACAAACATGTATGACATGCATGTATGTCAAACCTGTATGGCATACATATGCTACAATCCATTGACTAGCGGTATATGATCGGTTAAACGATTTATTATACACCTCCATTATTGCACTATATGTAGTGAATTTTAACCGATGCTGCTTATCAACGAATAAACCACATATATAGCAAAACCTATTTCGATTTTCGCACATGATTTTTATATTTAATTTGCACTACACAACCACGTAAAATAATTTTCAATCGTAACACTACTTATTTTTTCGATTTACGAACACCAATTGACAAAAAAGAAAATGGATCGTTGATTACAAAAATTTTTGCTGGCACTCGCGTTTGCAGGTTTTCTCTCAGTTACTGCACCTCTCCATCACATTTAGAATGTCCTACAAATGTTTCACTTTATTGTCCTTTCATTCCCACTAATCAATTAACCAATTTTCAAAATAAGGCAGACTTGACTGAATTACACCTGAAATCTTTGGTTCAAATCTAAAAAAAGAAAAATGTGTTAATGGCCTTATAAATCGATAGTGCATTTGTATTTCAGCCAATTGAAGCAAATGATAGCTTGTTGAACGCAAAATTTAACAGGCTTTCAGAATCCTGATAAAACTAATAGTGTTACAAAACAAAATTTGTTAACAAAACGTTGTTAAAGTCGAGATTAAAAAAAAATGAGAAATTTTCAAATGATTGTACCTGTAATTGCCACAAATCCCGATTTTGAGGGTATATTAAAAAAACTAAGTATGCAGTTATCTTATGTTCAACCAGACCTACAACCTCTACTACGTCTCGAGGCAAGTTTTTATCTTTTTTTTCATTTTGTAACACCGTGTCATGTATGATGCATGATGTATTTGTATGATATATGATGTATGATGCATGATGTGATGGACGTACATCAACGATGAATGACGCATAATGTATGATGTATATATACATGTATGACAAACCTCTATGGCATACTAGACATGGGTAACGCAGCAAAATATGCTCCGCTGCTACAACAACCCCAGCGCAGTTTACTGTATCAGCGAAATGCGCTAACGCAATTGCGCGATGAAGCATTTTGAAATGCTATGATATCTGTATCATCAAGACCAGCGCAGGCTGTTTTTGTTTTGGATAGCGCGATGCGTTATGTGGTCAATTTGTGGAATGCGCTGAGCTTTGTGGTGAAGTAGCAAGTTGGGCTAAGAAGGACTCATGTTGCTTATGAATTCATTTAATTATTCAATTAATATGAAGTATTACTGAACATATAGCGTATTTTTAGCATTAACCAAAAATAAAAAAAATGTATACTTCAAGCATGACTGCATGCTGTTCAACGTGAGTATTAGATATCAAACAATATGTACATACACATTTCTGGTATGCAAGACAAGTTGGAAGTTGGATGTTAGTTTCATTTCATGTACCTTAAAAAAAAAACTGTTCATGAAGCAAATACAATTTCCTGCGATTTTGGGTTACTGTGCTATTTTTGAGCTTTTTTTTTTAGCGCAATATTTAGCTTTAGCGCAAAACAAAAAGTAGCGCTGCTTATCATATGAAAAAGATAAAAAAATTAAAATATCATTAATTTTTCCAGGGACCGCAAATAACGATTATCGCTATCAATCAATCCTTTTATAACAATTATTTTGCTGTCGTTATTTGTTCGATCAGAAATAAAATTTACTAGTATTTTTGGTCGTTTTTTTCAATCAGAAAAAAAAAGTTATTTTTTTGTTATTTTTTCGATCGGAAATAAAAATCATTTTGTGATCGTTATTTTTTTCGATCAGAAATAAAAGTTATTTCTTATCGTTATTTTTTTCGATCAGAAATAAAAATCATTTTGTGACTATTATTTTTTCGATCAGAAATAAAAGTTACTTTTGATCGATATTTTTTAGACCAGAAATAAAAATCAATCATTGATCGATATTTTTTCGATCAGATAAAAAAAATTATTTTTTGATCTATATTAAATCGATCAAAAAAGTAACATGCATATAAAGATATAAATTATAATGAAATGAAAACTTAAAAAAGCGCTATAACTCGAAAACAAAAGAAGATAGGAAAAAATAAAAGTGGTTTTGGCTTTTCTAAAGAGGGTGGGTGGCATCGAAATCTCGACGCACAGGTAGAGGGGTTGGTCGATATGATAACCTTAAAAATTAGAAAAAACGCCATATCTTGAAAAAGAAACAAGATGGGACACTACTTATATTTTGTACTTCTATTTTCTACAGCTATTTTCTACTAATATTTTCTTTAGTGTTCTAGTACTATTTTCCATCAATATTTTCTACTACTATTTTTTGCAACCATTTCATGCTATCAGTTTGTCTACTAAACCTACTAATATTTTCTTGTCTAAGGTCTTATTCAAATTCTTGTCTTGGTCCTTATTCTAATCCTTGTCCTAATCCTTGACCAAATCTTTGCCTTACCTAATCCTTGTCCAAGTACTAATCCAAATCCTTTTCCAAATCCATGTCTAAGATCTTGTCCTTATCTTCGTCAAAATCGTTGTTCAAATCCTTGTCCAAGACGACTAGCTAACTTGGTAACGTGGGTTCGAAGCAATAACTTCTTTATTTTTACTCAAAACAGTTTTATTTGTAAATATTGATTTGATTGAAATTTCAATCGATATTATTTCAATCTTGAAATAATTTTTATTTCTGATTAGAAAAATATAGATCATTGATTCATTTCTATTTCTGATCGAAAAAATAACGATCAGTAATAATTTTTGTTGCTGATTGGAAAAAATTCCATTAAAAAATAACTTTTTTTCTGCTTGAAAAAAATATCGATCAAGAAATGATTTTTATTTCTGATCGAAAAAATAACGATCACAAAATGATTTTTATTTCTAATGGAAAAAAATAACGATAACATTTAATTTATATTTATGATTGAAAATATAACGATCAAATAAATAATTTTTATTTCAGATCGAAAAAATAAGGATCAAAAATAATTTTAATATATGATCGAAAAAAGAATCGATCACAAATAATTGAATGAAGATGATTTCTTTCTTAAAAATCATGAAAAATAAATCATGCCAAAAACGGAATCTCTGACTAACTAGCTTCATATTGCTATATTAAAAATTATTTTACATCTTTTTATATATGATCCTTTGATGTAAAAATTAAAAAATAACCGTTATTTTCTATCCTTGAATTTTTCATATTTTTATTAAAATCAATTCAATATAATAATAATGGCAGATAAAATAAATTCTGTTCATAAAATAACATGAAAATTTGTACTTTTATATTAAGCAGTGAATAAATTAATAAAAAAAAGTAAAAATATATAAACGAAAATACTTAAGATGCGTCATTTAGATTATAGTTAAAAAAACAACTTGAGATTGGTAACCTAGAAAAAAATGCTACGCTGCTACACTAACGCAAGCTCAGTTCACTGTAGCAGCGTAATACTTTAACGCAATTGCGTTATGAAGCAGTTTTAAATATTATGATACCTGTATTATCAACATGTTTATCTACGCAAGCTATTTTTGAATTGCGTTATGTGGGCAATTTCTTGAATGCGGTGAGTTTTTAGAGTGCGCTTCCAACAAAACTAAAACAACAAAGGATTCTGGCATTGCAGCAAGTTTAAAGTTTGATTCAAGTTTGTTTGTACTATTAACATCGAACACGTTCGACAAATTTAAAACCCCATTGCGTGATCGGCAAAGCATCATCACAATCAAACACACTTTATATGCTTAACAGCATATTCTTCGACCTTGTTCGCTTCAAACATTTTATCTCCATGTTTAAGGCGACATAAAACTTGTGCAATTTTGGCTCGCTGCAAAAATATTTTCCCATTTTTCTTTAAGCGTCATTTGTATAATTGCGCTATTGTGTTACTTTTTTTAAAAGAAGTGAATTAGCGCAGTAACGCATTTAAGTGCTTCAACGCAATAGCGTAACGCAGCGCAGCGTTACCCATGTCTATGGCATACCTGCGTGTCAAAAATGTCTGTCACACATATATGACAAACATATATGACCTGAGTGTCAAACCTGCATGTCAACCCTGTATGTCATACATATACGACATACATGTTTGATAAACGTGTACGGCATACTGGCATGACACACATGTATGCCATACCTGTATGGCGAACTTGTATGGCATACCTGTATGACAAACTTGTATGGCATACATGTATTTCAAACTTGTATGCTATACATGACAAACCTGCATGACATAGCTTATTGCAAACTTGTATAACAATACCGGTATGTCAATCCTGTAGGACCTACAGTAATGACGCATGATGCGATGTATGACGTATGATGTATGATACATATATGATGTTCGTTGATGATCAACGATGAATGACGCATAATGTATGATGTATATACATATGTATGACAAACCTCAATGGCATAACTTCGTGTCAAAAATGTCTGTCATACATATACGACAAACATATGTATATGACATACCTGAGTGTCAAACCTGCATGGCATACCTGTATGACAAACATGCATGGCATACCTGTATGCCAAACCTGTATGACAAAGTTGTATGACATGCATGTATGTCAAACTTCTATGTCATACATGTATGATACATTTGTATATCATACCTGTATGACAAACATATATGACATACAGGTATGTCAAACTTGTATTACATACCCGTATGCCAAAATTGTATGCCATACATGCAGGGCAAACCCGTATGCCAAACCTGTATGACATACCTGTATGACAAACGTGTACATCATACCTATGTATCAAACATGTACTCATACCTGTATGACAAACCTGCATGACATAGCTTATTGCAAACTTGTATTGTTATACCGGTATGACGCATGATGATGTTATAGTGTATGATGCTTAATGACGTATGATGTATGATTTATGATGTAAAGAAAATTTAAATTTTTTTAAATTAATTAATGAACTCCTAAATTTAACTCTGAGACTCTTTGCTCAGCCACTTTGTATAATGATGATGACGTATAAGGAATGATGTATGATGATGATGTATGTATGATAAATGATGAACATGTATGGCATACCTTTGTGACAATATTGTCACATAGCCTGTGTGTCATACTGACATGACAAACATTTGTGACATACCTTTTTGACATACTGGAATGACGCATATTCATGAAATACCTGTATGACGTACTGGTATGTCAAACATGAATGACATACCCGTATGACAAACCTGTATGTTAAACATGCATGACAAACAAGTATGACAAACATGCATGACAAACATGTCTGACAATCAGCCATGTCAAATAGGTGTGTCATACCTGTCAAACATGTGTGTCCTACATGTATGACAATCCTGCATGACATACCTGTATAAATGTATGATATATGTACCTGCATGATATACCGGTATGTCAATCCTTTAGGACGTACATGTATGCCGAATGTATGATAAGTGACGCATGATGTTATCTTTTTAAAATTAATTCTTCTCAATTTAATTCTTTGCGACCAAATCTTTTTGTTATCGCAGGATGTATGATGTATGATGGATGATGAGATGATAATGTATGACGAATGATGAATGATGCATGAGGAAACCTGTTCGGTTTATATCACGCGGCATTATTCATACATGGTTGGCATACCTGTACGTCATACATGATTGACATGAAAAAAAATATGACATACATATGTGCCAAACATATATGTGTATGACAAACTTGCATGACATACCTGTATGACTTTAATGGACATGTAGGTCAATCCTATATGACGTACATGTATGACATCATATCATGTATGAAGAATGCCGCAGGATCACGTATGGTGTATGAGGTATGATGCATGATGTGTTTGTATGATGTATGCTGTATGATGATGAATGATGTTTGATGGATGACGTATGATGTATGATGTATAACGGATGACGCATGATCGGGTATGGGCAGAGAGCGCTCTTGGAGCGCTGAGAACAAGAATTGAGAGCAAAGGCTTATGTAGCAACACAAAAAGCAACAACAAATCAAAAACAAAAGACAAACACAGAAACAACACAGAAGCTTTACGAGCCCCGACCACTATTAATTCGTACGGCAAGCATTTTTACCCGTATGCAATGTTTAACAGGTGATATTTTCAATACTAATGTAGTCAGCGCATGCAAACCTATTTTTTTCTGAAAGAGCATTTTGTTCTCTTGATTTAAAAAAAAAAAATTGTTATTGTACCTCAACAACAACAACAACAATGTTTATTTCTTTGAATGCTTCGCAAAACTATTAAAAAAAATGTGACCAGTATTAATTCGTACGGTGGGTTAGCTTAGCTAACAATTGAAAGAAGATCAAAACAAAACAAAAAGTAGAAACCGTTATGCAAAGCAGAATATCAGAAATGTAAAAAAAAAAAAAAATTCTTCAAATTATTCAATGTTCTCCAACGATGGCACGTGGTAAGCCGATTTGCAAGGAAATAAGAAGTTTGGTTGTAGACTATTATAAATCTGGGAAGACTTTTGGCGAAATAGCCAAACAATTATATCGATCTAAGTCGTCTGTTCAAGGAGTAATAAATAACTTCAATAAAAATGGCAATATTGATAACAATATCGTGAATAGAGGCCGAAAATCGGCAATAACAGAGAGAGATAAAAGATCGCTGGCCACGATTGTGAAAGCTAATCGTCGCCAAAGCTTAAGAAATGTAGCATCAGAATGGTCTGATAAAATCGGGAAAAGTGTTGGTCGTGAGTGGACGCGCCTACAGTTACGAAATATCGGATATAAGTTTTATAAGGTATGTATACAGATTATCTTTAAAACATACTCAATATCTTAAATCTTAGGCCAAAGAAAAACCATTGCTTACCCTTCGCCAAAAGAAGAAGCGTTTGCAATGGTGTCGAGAACGGATGTCGTGGACTCAAAGGCAATGGAATTCCATCATATTTAGCGATGAATCTAAATTTGATGTGAGTGTCGGCGATGCGCGAAGGCGAGTTATCCGTAACAAAAATGAAGCGTACCATAAAGACTGCCTTAAAAGGACAGTTAAGTTCCCAGCGAGCATAATGGTGTGGGGTTGTATGTCTGCCAAAGGGGTAGGACAACTGCACTTTGTTGATGGGATGGTCAACGCTGAAAAATATATTAACATTCTAGAAGAAAGTTTGCTGCCATCAATACCAAAACTGGCTGACTGTGGAGAATACACGTTTCAGCAGGATGGAGCATCATCTCATACTGCCAAACGAACCAAATCATGGCTGCAGTCTAAGGAAATTGGGGTCTTAGATTGGCCATCAAATAGTCCGGACCTAAGCCCAATCGAGAATATATGGGGAATAATGAAAAGAAACCTAAAAAATGAGCCTCAAAGGACCCTTTCTGGTTTAAAAACAAAATTGCAAGAGATGTGGGATTCTATTTCAACAGAACAGTGCCAGAATTTATATGAATCTATGCCAAAGCGATGTAAATGTGTTGTAGAGGCAAAAGGCGATGTTACCCAATATTAATATTTAAAGATAAATTAAAGTTTTTATAAAATAGCAACTATTTAACCCACCGTACGAATTAATACTGGTCACATTTTTTTTAATAGTTTTGCGAAGCATTCAAAGAAATAAATATTGTTGTTGTTGTTGTTGAGGTACAATAACAATTTTTTTTTTTCAAATCAAGAGAACAAAATGCTCTTTCAGAAAAAAATAGGTTTGCATGCGCTGACTACATTAGTATTGAAAATATCACCTGTTAAACATTGCATACGGGTAAAAATGCTTGCCGTACGAATTAATAGTGGTCGGGGCTCGTATATGTAAAGATGCCCATAGCCGCGCATGATGTATCACCAGGGTTGCCAGTTTTTTACACTCTTTGATCGCCATTTGTCGATACCTAGACCGCCAAAAACCGCCAAAATTTTTTTTTTGTAACTTTAAAAAAAAAAAATAAATAAAACCATAATAAATGTATAATGTTGTAAATATATTAGTTATATTTGTATATATGACTAGAAATTGCAGTTTAAACTATATATACTTAAAAACGATATTAAAAAAATAAAGTAAAGTTAAAACTAAGTATAGAAAATACCACATCTAAAACAACGTCCAAAAAAAGATTACTGGTTTTTATCAATTTGGAAGCCAATTCCAATTCTTCACTGTCTTCAAGTTCAGAGTCTTCTGGTTTTGGGTACATAATTTTAGAGATAAAACGTTTTAACATTTCTTTTGTAGGCTCAAAACTTTCACAGCATGCATATTTATAAATATTTAACCAGAAAGCAGCAATATTTTTTGGGACGTTGTTTTGAAAATAACTATTCCAATCAACAAAAGGGAGTTTATTCCATTGATTTTGATATTTGCTTGCGGAGACTCAGATCCCAAAACCAATTAAAAATATCAGAAACAGAAGAAAATTTTTCGTGTTCAATAATATTGATCCATCTTGCAGGACACAGAACTTTGTATTTTCTGAAATTTTCAATGTTTTTTGGCAACCGAATAGCCATCTCAAGCAGTAGTTTGCGCAAATATTGAAAACAAGACAGTTTTAAATTCAAAATAGTGTCTAATGACTTCTTTTTAAGAAATATCGTCGAAATATCGAAAAAAAAAGTTTGAAACCGCCACTTTTTCGTCATCACGCCAAACAAAATTCCTCTCGCCAAAGTGGTTGTTCAAATCGCCGGTTTGGCGAGATATCGCCATATCTGGCAACACTGTGTATCATGGTATAATAATACATGGTAGCATTGACAACTGCTTATTTTCTCTTCAACAGGAAAACATAAACTGTCAAAAACAGCTTTTTGTGGAAATACATCAGCAGCTGCTGTGGTTGTTGTTTTTTTTCACTTCAACGTTTTCAACATTGCTTGTGTTTTCAATGGCGGATTGTGAGCGCTCTCTTTTTGAGTATATTTTTTGACAGTATATGATTTCCCAAGCAACTGTCAATGCTACCTTGTATTATTATACCATGACTGTGTATCATGTATGATCAGCTATGGGCAGAGAACGCTCTTGGAGCGTTGAGAGCAAGAATTGAGAGCAAAGGCTTATGCAGTAACACAAAACGCGTAAATGAGTGTTGGCGAAACAGTTAAGAACCATTTTCTCCCGTGTTTCTCAACCGATTTTTATAATTTGTTTTAAAATTATTCAGCGAAAGGAGTAGGAGTGCACCGAATATTTTTTAAAGAAATTCACCTGTTTTGAAGAGGTAAAATGATTTAAGATGTTTTTCACGTTATAATGAAGTCAAAGAATTAATCTTTACGGTCGTACCATTTATTTAATCATTACTCTTTTTCTCAGCGAGTAACAATTCAACAAAAAATGCCTTTTTCAAGTTTTTTTTAAACTTGCACGATAAAACGTAAGTTCGTCACGTCAAAAAATAATAATGAAATGTCATAAAATTGACTGGTGTGAAGATAAACGCGTATTATTTAAGTTAACTTTGCTATTTTAAAGTTTTAAATTTAAAAATTATTTTAATAGAAACAAAAGAAATTAAATTATCATATCTATGAAATTGCGAAAATGCTTCGCTTCTCTCGTGTGTCTTCTAATGACGCACCTGTGTTTTTTTTTTAATTTTTTGTTTTATTTTGCCTCAAAATACAACAGTCGAAGTAGTAGTGAACATTAAAGAATTTTTGGCTATTTTTCTCGAGTTTGCCTTTTTGTAGAATAATATCTTCATATTTCTTTAAAGTTTTCAACTTAGCAGGAACTAAGTGAGTGGACGCGACGTAAAAAATTATTTTTTTTTAAATTAACCAAGCAATCAGTATCAATAGTAGTTAAATTTAACTCTGCGACAGTATGGCTTAGCCATCAAATCTTTTTTACCATTCCAGTCGTCAATATGACTGATGAAATATGTCGATGCATGATGATACAAATAATCATGCATGCATGATGTATTTGTATGATATCAACGAGGAATGACGCATAATGTACCTCTATGGCATACCTGCGTGTAAAAAATGTCTATCATACATATATGACATACCTGAGTGTCAAACCTGTATGTCATACCTGTATGTCATACCTGTATGACATATATGTATGCCAAACTTGTATGACATATATGTATGTCAAACTTGTATGTCATACGTGTATGGCGTACCGGTATGGCAAACATGTATGTCAGCCATGTATGTCAAACTTGTATGACATATGTGTATGACATACCGGTATGCCAAACATGTTTGTCATCCATGTATGCCATCCATGTATGTCAACCTTGTATGGCAATCATGTATGTCAAACTTGTATGGCATCCATGTATGTCAAATTTGAATGTCATACGTGTATGACGCAACGGTATGTCATACAAATTTGACAGAAAATACAAAGTTCTGTGTCCTGCAAGATGGATCAATATTATTGAACACGAAAAATTTTCTTCTGTTTCTGATATTTTTAATTGGTTTTGGGATCTGAGTCTCCGCAAGCAAATATCAAAATCAATGGAATAAACTCCCTTTTGTTGATTGGAATAGTTATTTTCAAAACAACGTCCCAAAAAATATTGCTGCTTTCTGGTTAAATATTTATAAATATGCATGCTGTGAAAGTTTTGAGCCTACAAAAGAAATGTTAAAACGTTTTATCTCTAAAATGATGTACCCAAAACCAGAAGACTCTGAACTTGAAGACAGTGAAGAATTGGAATTGGCTTCCAAATTGATAAAAACCAGTAATCTTTTTTTGGACGTTGTTTTAGATGTGGTATTTTCTATACTTACAGTGTTGCGCAAAACAATAGCAACAAAATCAGTGCGCTGCTACAAAATCTTGTATCTTTTTTAATATTGGGGATACACAAAAACTATTAATGTAACCAAAGCATATATTCATACATCAAATAAGAAACAAATCATATTCAAATTTGGTTTTGTTTTCTTTATTAAATTTAAAATTAATGTGACTTTATTCAAATTGTCTGAGTGCAAAACAATAGCAACATAATTAATATTTGGTGTAAGACCCATTATTCTTGAATACCGCTGCATATTTGCGCGGCATCGACTCTATTAAATTAGATATAGTGGTATTAGGTATTTGTTCCCACTTAAGTTTCAAGGCTTCACACAGTGCAGTTTTATTGGAAAACCTTCGACCAGAAACTCTTTTCTTCAAAATTCCAAAAAGATTTTATATGGGATTCAAGTCTGGTGATTGTGCCGGCCAATCAAGGACTTGAAACACTGTACACTGAAGCGGCATATTCCACTTTGCATTTGGTAGCATCTTGCTTTCTAAAATGTCTTTATATACAAATTGATGCATAATACCATCGATTTTATGAAATGGTCCGACTCCATCATAGGAAAAACAAGTCCAGACCATAGTACCACCGGCTCCATGCTTAACATTTATTTTGCAGTTTCGGGCTTCAAGTCGTGTACTTGGGCGGCGCAATACCGTGGACATCCCATTTGAATTAATAAAGTTGAACTTTGATTCATCGCTAAACAAAACGGTTTTCCATTTTTTAACGGTCCAATTTAGGTTCTCTTTTGCAAAACTGAGTCTAAAAAACAATAAATTGCAACTGGTTGTCAAAATTTCAGACAAAATTGTTTAAATTATAACACCTCAACTTGTTTGTTTAAGTTTAGCTGCAAGCAAAGGTTTCTTTGCCGGTCTGTAACTCCTTAAGTTTTCCTCAACGGCTCTTCTGCGAATAGTGCTGTGATGGATATCTAAATCAAGTGTCCGAACAACCTCTTTGGAGGTGGCAAATGGATTTCGCTTGAACACGCCACAAATGTTCCTGTCATCACGCAGCGATGTTTTCCGCGGGCGCCCTCCTGAATATACCGTTGTTACGTCTTTTGTGATGTTATACTTTTTTATTAATCTACAAACTATTGACCGATTAATATTAAAATGCTTCGCGACAGATATTTGCGATTTTCCCATTTTATATTCGGAATAATTTGTTATTTTAGAGTTTTACAGTATTTATCACGTGCCATTATAAATGAAACAGTCAATGGCACAATTAGGGCAAAAACAATTCTAAGCTTAAATGTTTATGACTCACAAACAACATGTGCTTTACAATAAAAGAAATTTTACCGTTGTTTTTTGGAAATTCTGTTCTCTTTTTACATTTTTCAAGTTTTGTTGCTTTTGTTTTGCACTCAAACAAATTGAATGTAGTCACATTAATATTAAATTTAATAAAAAAAACAAAACCAAATTTGAATATGATTTGTTTTTTATATGATGTATGAATATGTGCTTTGGTTCCTATAATAATTTTAGTGTGCTCCCAATATTAAAAAAGATACACGATTTTGTAACAGCGCACTGATTTTGTTGCTATTGTTTTGCGCAACACTGTAGTTTTAACTTTACTTTATTTTTTTAATATCGTTTTTAAGTATATATAGTTTAAACTGCAATTTCTAGTCATATATACAAATACAACTAATATATTTACAACATTATACATTTATTATGGTTTTATTTATTTTTTTTTTAAAGTTACAAAAAAAAAATTTTGGCGGTTTTTGGCGGTCTAGGTATCGACAAATGGCGATCAAAGAGTGTAAAAAACTGGCAACCCTGGTGATACATCATGCGCGGCTATGGGCATCTTTACATATAAAGCTTCTGTGTTGTTTCTGTGTTTGTCTTTTGTTTTTGATTTGTTGTTGCTTTTTGTGTTGCTACATAAGCCTTTGCTCTCAATTCTTGTTCTCAGCGCTCCAAGAGCGCTCTCTGCCCATACCCGATCATGCGTCATCCGTTATACATCATACATCATACGTCATCCATCAAACATCATTCATCATCATACAGCATACATCATACAAACACATCATGCATCATACCTCATACACCATACGTGATCCTGAGGCATTCTTCATACATGATATGATGTCATACATGTACGTCATATAGGATTGACCTACATGTCCATTAAAGTCATACAGGTATGTCATGCAAGTTTGTCATACACATATATGTTTGGCACATATGTATGTCATATTTTTTTTCATGTCAATCATGTATGACGTACAGGTATGCCAACCATGTATGAATAATGCCGCGTGATATAAACCGAACAGGTTTCCTCATGCATCATTCATCATTCGTCATACATTATCATCTCATCATCCATCATACATCATACATCCTGCGATAACAAAAAGATTTGGTCGCAAAGAATTAAATTGAGAAGAATTAATTTTAAAAAGATAACATCATGCGTCACTTATCATACATTCGGCATACATGTACGTCCTAAAGGATTGACATACCGGTATATCGTGCAGGTACATATATCATACATTTATACAGGTATGTCATGCAGGATTGTCATACATGTAGGACACACATGTTTGACACACCTATTTGACATGGCTGATTGTCAGACATGTTTGTCATGCATGTTTGTCATACTTTTTTGTCATACATGTTTGTCATACAAGTTTGTCGTGCATGTTTAACATACAGGTTTATCATACAGGAATGTAATACAAGTTTGACATACCTGTATGTCATATATGTTTGCCATACAGGTATGATATACAAATGTATCATACATGTATGACATAGAAGTTTGACATACAGGCATGTCATACATGTTTGTCATAAGGTACGTCATACAGGTACGTCATACAGGTACGTCATACAGGTACGGCATACAGGTTTGACATACAGGCATGTCATACACGTTTGTCATACAGGTATGCCATGCAGGTTTCACACTCAGGTATGTCATATATGTTTGTCATATATGGATGACAGACATTTTTGACACGAAGTTATGCCATAGAGGCTTGTCATACATGATGATGCGCATGATGATGTGTATGATGTATGATGCGTAATGACGCATGATGCGATGGATGACGTATGATGTATGATTTATGATGTAAAGAAAATTTAATTAAATTAATTAATGAACTCCTAAATTTAACTCTGAGACTCTTTGCTCAGCCACTTTAGTATCACGTATGATGTATGATGATGGATGACGTATAAGGAATGATGTATGATGATGATGTATGATGAATGATGAATGACGCATGATGAAAGACGCGTGATGTATATATAGTGTGTACATGTGTATAACTGTATGACTGTATGGCATATCTTTACGTCGAACATGTATGGCATACCTTTGTGACAATATTGTATACATAACTTGTGTGTTATACAGGCATGACAAACATGTGTGACATACATATATGACATACTGGAATGATGGGTATTGTATGACGTACTGGTATGGCAAACATGAATGGCATACCTGTATGATAAACATGTATGTTAAACATGCACGACAAACTTGTAAGACAAACATGCATGACATACCTGTATAAATGTATGATATATCTGCATGATATACCGGTGTGTCAAACCTGTAGGACGTACAGGCGTTTTTGGCATAAAGGAAATTAACGATTCTGAAAATTTTGAACATGCGACTCTGTAAAAACTTTGATAATGAAGACAATTGTAAAAGTCCTTCTGCAGTTTATTTTTCAAAGCATTGTTAATGTCTTGAACCAATAATTTCAGAATTGACCTTCTGACCTGTGAGTTGTATGGAAAAAACTGTATTATCAGAAAAATGCTATTAATTTTAACTTCTTTCGCATGAAGCTACTGATACACAAATTGTTAGAAATAATTTCAATGCCTAATGAAAACTGCGTAATGTATTTGTGCCTTTCTCTTTCTGTTTGAGAAATTAAAAAAAATATCGATATGGTGTCACCCCTAAAATGGTGGTACCCGGGGCGGACGATGAAGTTGGCATTCATCTTTTTTCCTTGCCACATTCTAATGCATTTGTGGAACGTATTTTCTCTGTCAACAGAATGAAATTAGATATGCTAACTTCAATCATTCGAGTAAAATGAGTATGATGAAAGTTTAAAACTGTTGTTGCAAGTCGCTGCCGATGATATGATTTCAAAAATGAATAAATCAATGCATGATCTAAACATTACTTCGAGAATTGACAAAACGGAGGAAGAGTCTAATATGGCTGAAGTATTGAATAGAATGGAACTACGTTTTTTGTAAAATGTTTTTTAACAATCAAATTTCTCGTATAAAATAAAGTATATTTATTATAATTTTTTAGAGATCTCAATATTATTTCAATAAATATGAAAATAAGAACTTTTATATATATAATACTATTAACAGCTCTCAATATTATTTAAAAAAAATATAACATAATATTTGTTTTTTCTAATATAATAAATTTTCTTAGAAGAAATTGCAATTTTGGCGATTTATTTTTTCATTGGGCGATATTTTTTTTAAATCTCGCGCTTTTCTCAAAAAAGTTCTGGCGACACTGTGTATGATGTATGATGTGTGATGAATGACGTATGATGTATGATATATAACGGATGACGCATGATGTATGATATATGATCAGCTATGGGCAGAGAACGCTCTTGGAGCGTTGAGAGCAAGAATTGAGAGCAAAGGCTTATGTAGCAACACAAAACGCAACAACAAATCAAAGACAAAAGACAAACACAGAAACAACACAGAATATTTAAATGTAGTGGTGCCCATTCCCGTGTATGATGCTTGATGAATGACGTATAAAGACATATCTATCTTCTATATATATAAAAAAGGAAATTATGTTTGTAAGGCCGCAATAGACTCCTAAACTACTCATCCGATTAGCATGAAAATTTGTGTATAAAAGTTTTTTGGTACGGTGCGTGTTCGTGGGCTATTAATTTTGATCCACCTTGAACACCAGAGGGCGCTGTAGTACAAATTGTTTACAAAACTGCCTAAAACTCATAAACTGCTAATGCAATTAGAATGAAAAATGGTATACAGTGGGTATTATGTACGTCGAGTGTTCTGCTGCTATCGTTTTTGACCTATCTTGAACACCAGAGGGCGCTATGGTACAAATTTTTTACAAAACCACCTAAAACTCCCAAACCGCTAATGCGATTAGAATAAAAGTTGGTATATAGTAGTTTTCAGGTACGATGAGTTTTTTAGCACTATCTTCTTTGACCCACCTTGGACACCAGATGGTGCTGTAGTACAAATTTTTTACAAAATCGCATATTTTTAGTTGTTTTCTTATGTAACATGTGCAAATATTTACAAAATATAAAATATTTCTTAAATTTAGTAAAACTAAAAAATGTCCGTTATTTTGACACCAAAAACATGAACATATCTTGAAAACTATGAAAAATTTTACTACAACGATATATTTAATGCAACATCGTTGCTCAAAAATGAGAAAAAAACAATCAGAAATTTAATTTTGTGACTTTCGATTCAAATATCTCCGCTGCTTTTTTATATATTGTGTTAAATTTTTTTTTGTCTTAAAGCTTCATCAAAATACTATGAAAATCTTATTGCAAAAATACCGTTAGTGGAGTAAATATATTTTAAATATTTTTTTCAAAAAAGGTCTGAAATATTGGAGTTTTCCTCAAAAACAGACTGAAAAATTATTTTTGTTGTAAAAATAATTTAAACTCAAATTCACAAACTTTTAACTCTATTTAAAAGTTATAACATTTGTAAGTAAAAATTGTTTCAATTTTACGCAAAAATTAAAAACCATTTTTGTGATTAAAAAAACGAAGCCTACCCCTTGATTTTTTTGAAGGAATTTTTTTTTCCATTATTGTGGTTTCATATTTTTGAATAAATTTACAAGCTAAAATATTAATTTACTAAAAAAAAGTTTCTCAATATCTCTTACCAATCAAAAGTTATAGCCAATAATCTTTATCCAAAATATATATACAAAAAGCAAAACGCTGTCTGTGTGATGGCTGGAGACTTCAAAATTACTTAGCCGATAGAGCTGAAATTTTGGCAGTACATTTTTTTCAAGTACGAGATGCCTTAAATTTCTGTCACACCCCCTTTTACCGCCCAAAAATCAATAAAAATGCTATATTTCCTACGGTTTTCGTCGATTGGGCTACATTTTGGTAATTTAGTCTGTATGCTTACTGTCGGCAACTGTACTAAAACAGGGTAATGTCCATCTACTAGAAAACTGGGATGAGCATTATATAAGAGGGTGTGGGTCCGCCCATACAGTTAAAATTTGTATTATCGAATAGCTTTGAAAGTAAAAGTAGCAATACTTACTTACAAACTCAAAATGGAGTTACTATTTGGTGATCTCCTGCTACTGGGAAACTGTAACGGGCAGTGGAAAATAACAGTGGTGTTAAACTATGAGTCTAAGAAAAGTTTTGAATACACCTATTATGTTCCCATATAGTTGCAGGGTGCAGCAACGCGCGCCGGGAAAAGCTAGTATATATGTATATATAAATAGGCGTAGGCGAAACAGTTAAGAACCATTTTCTACCGTGTAGAAAAACGTTCGGCATTATTTCGTTAGGTTATTGTTTTTTACATTGTGTTATGAGTTAAGTCATTGAGATAGGTAAAAATAAAAAAAGAAACAGAACATTTTTCCCCATACATAAAAAAAAACAAAACAACAACAAACAATGCCACAATTTTGCTGTTGCTGCACAACGTTGCTGTGATTGAGCAGAAAGCGAGAGGGAAAGAAAAAGCTTCAATACTGTGTGGTTGCTGTTGCCCTTTCTTTCCTCTTTTCGGATCATTCAACGGCGTTGCATAGAGTTGCAACTTGCAGTGTGTAGAGGCACGATAAATGTGATAAAACAAAAATTATAGTGCTACGAAAAAAAATTTTTTATTGCCTCTCAGGGAACCCCTTAAAGTAACCACACTGAGTAAAAACAATAGTTAAATCACCTAAGCCGGGCTTGGGTGAAAAGAATTTGTATGGAAATTAAAAACTTATGCTTATTTACCAAAGTAATTTATTGTTTCATAAAAAAAAAATGTAAAAGAAAAAACAACAAAGTTTTGAACGCAGCATGGATAAAAATTTTGAAAGGAAGTGGGACAAGGATTAGGAAAGGATTTGAACAAGGATAAGGTCAGGAATTTGCACATGGATTAAAAAAATATTTCGACTAGAAGTAGGTCACTTATTAGAACATATATTAGAATAAGAATATGAATGAAGACAAGTTTGGGAACGAATAAAAGGATCGGTAGTGTCACGAACTCCATTCGATACCAAACGAGGTTTCAGACAAGGTGATTCCTTATCGTGCGACTTTTTCAACCTAATGATGGAGAAGATCATCCGAGCTGCTGATTTGAGACGCAGTGGCACGATATTCTACAAAAGTATTATGCTGCTGGCGTATGCTGATGATATCGATATCATTGGCCATAATACGCGCGAAGTCAGTGCAGCATTCTCCAGGTTAGCGAAAGAGTCGAGTCGAATGGGTCTTGTAGTGAACGCAGATAAGACGAAATACCTAGTGTCAACAAATAAACAGTCCCAGCGTCTTGGAAACCACGTCACTGTTGAAAACATCTCCTTCGAGGTTGTTAAGGACTTTGTCTACCTGGGATCCAGCGTAAACTCTTTCAACGATGTCAGTATTGAGATAAAGCGAAGGATAACTCTTGCCAACAGGTGTTACTTTGGGCTGAGTAGGCAATTGAGAAGCAGAGCCCTCTCTCGACGAACAAAACTCACGCTCTATAAGTCACTAATCATGCCCGTCCTATTATATGCAGCACAAACTTGGACGTTGAGCAGTTCTGATGAAAAGACTTTGGGAGCCTTCGAGAGAAAGATCCTTCGTAAGATCTTCGGTCCAATCTGCGTCAATGGCGAGTGCCGAATTCGATGGAACCACGAGCTGTATGAGCTGTGCGCTGACATAGACATAGTTAAGCGCATTAAAATCGAGCGGCTCCGCTGGCTAGGTCATGTTGAGAGAATGGAAAACGACGCTCCAGCGAAAAAAATATTCGATTCGGTGCCCGGTGGTGGTCAACGCAGAAGAGGACGCCCACATCTTCGTTGGAAGGATCAGGTGTTGGATAACCTGACTACACTTGGTGTTTCCAACTGGCGCCAGCAAGCGCAAAATAGAAATGGCTGGCGCAATTTCTTATACGGAGCCAAAACCGACCTTCGGTTGTAAGCGCCAGATAAGTAAGTAAGTAAGTGTCACGAACAACCAACTTCTATTTAACTTTGCCAAGCGTTTTTCAATAAAAATAAAAAAAAAAACAAAAAGAAAAATCTTTATTGGTATGGTCGAATTTCGACCACCCTAGTATTCCCTAGTATTTAAAAAAATGTTCTTCATCTTGAGTATAGTTCATGGTTCATCGTTAGAGCTCTTTAATGCCAATATTTAATTATAATATCATTAAGTTTAAAATACACAACATATTCAGTTTCATCTTAAATCTTTATGCTACACCAAAAGGGTGACATAACTGCACATTAGAGTGGACAATTTTTATATGGAATTATTTTTGTTTTTTGTAGGAGGTGGTTCGCCCCCTAATTTTTTTTCTTTTGGGCACAAATAACATATTTCCAAAACTTTAGACTGTTTGGTCAACGTTAAGGCGTGGCACATGCGCCCTCAAGTTGACAAGAAGGGATTTTGCACAATTTAATAAGAAAAAAGTTATAACTTCATTATTATTTATCAAAATTTATGTTAAGTATCGATATTATATTTAATTTTGACTATTATTTTAATGCATGCCCCTAAAAAGGCGTGGCACCTTATATAATTTAAGTTACATATACAAAAATATGTAGTTTTTGCTTCAAAATATGATGGAATCTTACATATGTATGTAAAATTTATTTCCTAAAAGTCATTAAATAAATGCCGGCAAATTGCTACTGCTACTAACAAATGCAGCTCTGTGCTAATTAGTTGCGATCAAGCAAACTTATATTTACATAGAAGTAGCAACACTGGAATAACGATCAAGCAAACTTATATTTACATAGAAGTAGCAACACTGGAATAACGGTATCTAGTACACATGTGCTTTTGTTAAGCTAAAAAAGAGCGTTGATAATGTGTTGTTATACATGCAAATGTGAAAATATTAATTTGATTTGATTGAAAGATAAGGTTTAAAATTGGTAAGTTTAAACAACAAAGTGCTCGATATTTTCAAAATATAATAACATATTTAATATTATTAATGTAACTCAAACAGCAATGGAAACAAGAGCAAATGAAAAGTTATTTCTGCTTGGGCACGACGAAAGTCAAATCATTGGGTGCAAGTTACCATCAAAAGGGCAAATATTGAAAGTTCTTTTTTACAATATGCGGAAAATTAAGCTCAATCTTCGTCCGAGTGCATATCTTGTAATTAAAGAAGCAAAAGTACTCTGGGATAAAGCACGTATTCCCACAAGCCAGAATATTCGTAGCGTTCAGAAAGTGGAAGCTCTATATCATCAGTGGAAGACACTTCAGAAAATTTGTAAGCGCCGTACAGCTCTACAGGAGAAACGTGAGCACGATTTTGTGGAAGAATTAGACGATTTGTTTGATATCGCTCATGGTGATGCGTTAAGTATTATTCAAATCGAAGAAGATAGACTATTTCTACTTAATCAACGGAAAAAAGGCAGACCAGGTGGTATGATTGGAAGCGATCGAGCACTTTTTGAAAGAGAGAAAAGAAGAAATATGCGTGAAGAAAGAGAACTGATAAGGCAAGAAAAGTATCACCAGGAGCAATCTCAAAATTTGGTTGCAAGTCAGGACTATTCAGATGATGAAAGACAATTGGCTGAAATAGACAGTGATGAGCTTCAAGACAATTTTCAACAAACATCTACTGGAAATGTGGGAAAGAAACGTAGAATGAAAAACTTTATAACACCCAAGCTTGTTGCGACTCTGGACAAGTGTAAAGTTAGCGACAGAGATGCTGTTCGAATTCTCATAGGCACTGCTGAAGCATTGGGCCATGATTTAAGTCAGTTAGCAATAAGTAAAAGTACAATTCGAAATTGCCGTAAAAAAATTCGATCTGAAACAGCTATAAATTTAAAGGAAAAATTTCAAAACATTTTACCGCAAACCATTACAGTACATTGGGATGGAAAGCTGTTACCATCATTAACTGGAAAGGAAAAAGTAGACAGATTGCCAGTTGTTATTACATCTACAGAGACAGAGCATCTACTTGGAGTTCCTGCAATACAGGCTGGTACAGGAAGGCAACAGGCTGAAGCAATAATCCAATTATTAAAAGAGTGGAATTTGACAGACAAAGTTCAGGCCCTGTGTTTTGATACAACAGCAACAAACACGGGAAGACTTCAAGGTGCTTGCGTGATATTGGAACAGGAATTAGGAAAAGATCTTTTGTACTTGCCCTGTCGTCACCACATCTACGAAATTGTATTAAAGAGCGTATTTGAAAAGAGAAATTTGTCTTCAAGTGGACCAACTTTGCCAATTTTCCAAAAGTTTAAAGGGTCCTGGGCGATTATAAACCAAGAAAATTTTAAATTTGGAGTTGATGACGAGAAGGTAAGTCAGCATATTAGCGTTTTCGAATTAGAAGATCTAGCCACGTTTTTCCGCCAATATTTAAAAATAAAACAGCCTAGGGCTGATTATAAGGAGCTTCTGGAATTAAGCCTAATATTTCTTGGGGAGCACGAAAGGAATTATAAATTCAAGTCACCAGGAGCATGTCATCACGCTCGTTGGATGGCCAAGGCGATTTATTCATTAAAAATGTTTTTATTCAGAGAAGAGTTTGTCATGTCGTCTGATGAAATAGACGCCATACGCGATGCTTGTTTATTTATTGTGAAAATTTATGTAAAAGTCTGGATAGAAGCGCCAATAGCTGCCAAAGCGCCTAATCAAGACCTTCTTTTTATTAAATCTCTTTTCGCCTACAAAAATGTCAACGAAAACGTAAGCAATGCAACTTTGGGAAAATTCCGTAACCATTTAAGGTATTTAGCAGCAGAAACAGTAGGTTTTTCGTTTTTTGATGAAACCATTACTTCTGAAACAAAAACTCGTATGATAAAGAGACTTCGTGTAGAGTCAGAAAATGAGAGCAAGCGGCTGATTACTGATATACAGGACTTACAATCAAAATCAATTGAGGACTTCGTAACCAAAAATACACTTCACTTCTTTGAACGTTTTTCGATTGCAACCGATTTTTTCCAAAAAGAACCCTCCCAATGGCAGAACGAGCCAAGCTATGTACAGGGCGTAAATATCGTCAGTAAAATGAGGGTAGTTAACGATACTGCCGAACGAAATGTTAAATTAATGGAAGAATATAATAATTCATTATCAAAAAATGAAGAAGAAAAACAATTTATCTTACAAATTGTAACTGATTATCGAAAAAACTATAAAGGTATTAATAAATCAGATCTCATGGAACACTAATCAATTTGTGTTTTATTTTAACTTGCCGGCATTTATTTAATGACTTTTAGGAAATAAATTTTACATACATATGTAAGATTCCATCATATTTTGAAGCAAAAACTACATATTTTCGTATATATTACTTAAATTATATAAGGTGCCACGCCTTTTTAGGGGCATGCATTAAAATAATAGTCAAAATTAAATATAATATCGATACTTAACATAAATTTTGATAAATAATAATGAAGTTATAACTTTTTTCTTATTAAATTGTGCAAAATCCCTTCTTGTCAACTTGAGGGCGCATGTGCCACGCCTTAACGTTGACCAAACAGTCTAAAGTTTTGGAAATATGTTATTTGTGCCCAAAAGAAAAAAATTAGGGGGCGAATAACATGTTATTAAAAAAAAAAAAAAAATGTCCACTCTACTGCACATGCAGTAAAAAATGCTGAATGCAACTTTAAGTGGAATTTCACAGCTGTCAGAATGATTTTGTGCGCGCTTTTTAAGCTTTCCATAAAATGAATATGGCCAACAATAAAGGCAGCAGCAGCATCAAGCAAGTACACAACAACAATAACAACAGCGAATGACATGGTCAACAAGGCTTACCATTTCATCAGACGACCAACAACGCATTACAAATGATGGATACGAAAAAAGAATTTTACAGTCAGAGTCGATTTAAAATTGTTTGCAAAAAACAATTATCTTAGGATGAAAGGCAACCTCGTTGTTGCTGTTGTTGGTGGGATTTATCTCTGTTATACCTTTAGGGCTTTTAAAGCTTTTGTGTTTTTTCTTTTTTGTTAATTGTAAAATAAAATTATTGACTTCGATTGTTGTTGCTTTGCTGGTGAAGATAGTGATGACCTTTAATATATGGAATATGATTCTTTTTTTTTAAGCTTTGAACTTAGGATTTAAGGTGTTATACCCATTTGGTCAAACCTATCGTGGTTCGTTCGAAATGGGATGATAAATCAGTGGGATAGAAGTGGCAATCAATTTATGTTTAAGATCTTCTAAGCGGGTCGGGCAACCACAGGTAGACACATGTGAATTTGAAGCCGAGGCAAGTGTTATGCCGCTACCTAAGTCATCTCAAGTACTAGGGCGTTCAAGATGCTGTCGGCATAACAAAGAAAACACACGATTTTGCCATATGTATTGTTTATTCTTTCACATAGTCCCCTTTCAGCTCGAAACACTTATTCCAACGATTTTCTAACATTGCGATGCTCTTTGAATGGTAAGATTTCTCAAGATCTCCGAAATACGCTTCCGTTGCGAATTCGGCCTGTTCATTCGCCGCAATTCTCCGTGCCTGGAGCAACCTTTTTAAGTTTGGAAACAGATAACGGTCGCTGGGTGCCAAATCTGGAGAATATGAGGGCTGATGAAGCAGTTCACGCATGGTTTCGATCGATCGAAGCATGGTTTTGATCGAGTTGTGAGCTGGAGCATTGCCTTGCAAAAATATAATTTGTTTTCTTCGATAAATGGGGCACTTTGTTTGTGATATCGTTCTACAATCGGTCCAATAAATTACAGTAATATTCGCTGTTGATTGTTTTCTCAAATAATCGATGAACAAAATGCCACTTGAATCCCAAAAAACAGATGCCAACACCTTTTCGGCCGTTTGTTGAGTCTTCGCTCGCTTTGGTGCACTTCCACTGTGACCTACCCACTAATTTGCTGATTCCTTCGATTCTGGCATATAGTTGTGGATCGATGTTTCATCCATGGTTACTATTTTACTCAAAAAATTCTGTAGGATTTTGTTTAAATATTTCCTAATATTATTAGGAAGTGCGAACACGTTTATGTTTTTGATTGATTGTTAACGAACGCGGCACCCATCTTGCAGTCAGTTTTCTTATACCCAAATGTCCTTTGAAAATTGAAACCGCCGACCCACTTGATATGTCTACGCCTGTATCTGGTGCTCCCCCGGTGTGTTAATCTTTTGTGCTGATTCGATCTCTTTTGAACTCTGAAATCCAATATTTTACGGTTGAATACGACGGAGCAAATTCAACATAAAATTTATTGATCTTTTCCTTTGTTTCTTTCGCAAAAAGTAATGCTTAATCAGGGCACGAAAGTCTTCTTTATCCATTTTTATAACAACACTCGTTAAGGTTGCCACCCGTCAAAAATGTCATGCATTAGAAGAGTGGTGGTGCTGTCACTTGGACACCGGCACAATGGCACAATGTCCCGTAAGACCGTTATCAGAACGTAAACTTTAGTTTTAATCATTAATAGAAGGATTTTAGTCCTTTTGTTGACAAAGTACATGACAAAGGCAGAGAAAAATGACGCGTTCAAACCTGTTAGACCAAGTTAAACTCTGTTATTGGTTTCTCCAGATATTTTATGTAACTTGTTTTCTTAGTCATGCTCATTGGTTTCGTGACTGACGTATGAGCATTGCTTCTAGAGGGTGTTTTTTAATGCGCTGTAGTTTTTAAAATAGCGATATCAGATATCGTGTTGACAGATATCGTCAGTGATATCGTCAGGGATATCGTCAGGGATATCGACAAGGATAACGTCTATGTTGACAGATCGACACCGTTTTTAGTTTTTTATTTTATTCAATAAACATTGACATTTCATCACACGACTAAGCAAAGTCTCCATTTATTGGAATTTTATATTAAAAATAACCGCTCGAAAGTGATCCTGATTCTCATCAAAAAATCATATTTTTGGTCCAGGCTTATTTCTGGCTAAATGGGTACCTAAACATCCAGAATTGCCGAATTAGGTGCGATAAACAGCCGCACGAGATATTGGAGACTCCACTACATCCGTAACAGGTCACGTTTTGGTGCAGGTTGCACTCAGAAATTATCTTAGGTCCTAATTTTTTTCAAAAATAATTCCGGAGTCAACGTAATATTCCTCTTTGACTAGATTGGCGGCTATTTCGTAAAATACCGTATAGGAAGGACTGAAATTTAAAGGAACTTGAAGACACTTTCAAATACTTTCGAATTGCTAATCTCGTTGAACATTGATTTTATACAACGACCACAAATCCTTGATGTAGTGGGTGTATCAGCAATAGGTGTACGATTTGTTTTTGGTTAAAACAAACAATCGTTTTCCACTTTTATTGTGCATGTCTTCTCCACTTATTGAATCTTAAAGATTCAATCCACATGGAGATAATGTGTAAATAGAATACCTTTGAGATGGTCGCCTCGGCTTAACTTAATCCTTTTTTCGAAATTTTCGATCACTCTTTCTCATAATTTCGGCGAATCCTGTTGAAAGTAGGGCTTGTTTGTGTCCATAACCTTCATCTCCAAACACAAAATATAGTTTATCATGTTTATCATTGACTGTAACGGCTCTTCCATCATCATTTTCCAAAAATTACGCTCCTATGACGCCTCCGGACACCAAATAGTCATTCGTTGTGAGTGCATTTAACGTGAATAGTTCGGGCTCTTGAGCACTGTGACGAATTGAGGTGCTTGGGTCGTTTCAACACCTTTCTTCACTGCGTCAATATTTTCGGCCTAGCGTTCGTGATGAAGTTTGTCTCTTGGAATTTTTAGATGTAAAAAATTTCATATTTGAAGATCAGTAAATGAATAGCGAAAAATATTTCATGGAACTTATTATCATCATAATGTCTGGTCTGAACTGATTATACTGAGCATCCATCTAAATAAAATGTTTTTGGATTATTTTTTTTCTTCAATTCTTAATTTGCAGAAACACCATTTTTAATTAGCATCTAGATAATTACTTATGAGATACTATTTCCTCAAATGTGCTTACATTTTCTATCAATTAACTAATTAATAGTTAATGAAAAATTACTCCCAATCAAGTTAATTCCATTTTATATGTGGTTTCCAATCAGCTACTGGCTGGCCATATATATTAAGTCAAGGCTTTTGTGCTCATTATCCCAGTTAATTTGTTTGCGGTCAAAATGTTTATTCACTTCAACTACTGCTGTCCCACTACAACTAACAGACGCACACATTCATCTAAGTATCTTGCATCGATTGCTTCTTCTGCATCACTTCTTGTTGTGGCCGACAAACTACTGTGTTTCCCACATAATCGCAGCTAACTTCATTTCGTTTATACGCTTCTTTATTTTATATCTTTACAACCTGCTGCTCTTGGTGCCACCGCTCTCCGGTTTCTGCGCCGCACAGTGGTAAAGTCACACACAAAAATTGCTAAAATTTAAAAGGATTTGCCGGAGGGCTACAAAATTTGGTATGTATATGTGTTGGAATGGGCTATATTAGATCTTGGAAAAACACATTATTAAATTAACCCACATAATACAAACGTTTTAAAGGCCATGGTTTTTGGTACTGAATCGATATGAAAACCATTCTATCAAAAATCTTTTGACAAAATTTAATATGAAGAATCAAAAATGGTATTTTCTGCTACGTCTATTTCTATTAACATTCATATTTTTCAAAGTTCAAAGAACCTAATAAAAACAAAAATCATCCCCAAAAAGATGACTGTTCCGTTTTTATTGAAAAAAAAAAAATTGAAATAAAACGAAGAAAAACTCTTACTAACAGGTGATACTTTGCAGCACAAAGATGGACATTGAGCAGTTCTGATGAAAAGATTTTGGTAGCCTGCCATATAAAAAGGTTGTAGTATTCGCTAGAGTTCGCCATATTAACCTTTGTCCGAAAGTATACTTTATAAAATTGTTATGAGTTCAACTACAGCTGTTCACTAGAGTGGGTCAGTTAAAAAGATTTGAAAGGTCCGTCCCTAATATTAAAGCTTACCTCGAGGGTAA
Source organism: Pherbina coryleti (assembly GCA_943735915.1). NCBI lineage: Eukaryota > Metazoa > Arthropoda > Insecta > Diptera > Sciomyzidae > Pherbina > Pherbina coryleti. Next base: position 70,043,027 of record OX030951.1, read on the forward strand.
GCTATGAGAATTATTTTCCTAGGCAACCTGTAAAAACCGCCAAAATTTCAACCGTAACTTTGTATGTTTTTGTCCGAACTTCAAATGCAATATATCGTTGAAAAGGTATTGATGAGTACTACAAATCGTCTTTAGGTGCCATCGACCTAAAACATCAACTTTGTTTGGTGATATCAGTTACCCAAATTTCTACCCCCACAAATGAAAAAAAATTTTATAAGAAAATTAAGTTCACTAAAAACTAATAAGGTTTGGCCTTGGAATTATTTACATTAGCCAATAAAAAAAACCGTTGTTCGGTTAGCGGTTTTCACAGTTAGCGGTTTTCACAGTGTGCCTAGGAAAAAATTTGTATAGTAATGAAACACTTTTGAGGTATCAACTTTTTTATAGCAGAATTATTTATTTTTAGTGTGACAATCCTTTGTTTACTCCTGTGATCTCATATTTTTTCGGAACATCCACCACCGTGACATCAATTCCACTTCAGGACAAGGCTGCAGCCATCTCTGCGTTCAAATGCGAGTTTTTCCTTGCCCTGCGCAAATCGAAATTTTTATCGGTCCATACTGATATGAAGACCTCATCTTCTACACTTGCCCAAGTTCTCTTCTTCGCTTTTTTGTTGATTTTTGCAAAAAGTAAATTGCATAATTTTAGAACAGATGTTTATGACATTTCTCAACACAAAATTGTTCAACGTACCTTGTTATCTAAAAAGTTGCATCTGAACGTACATTTTTATATGAAAATTAGCATACTTTCAGGAATTTCTCAAATTAAGTTTTGATTAACCCAGAAAGAAAGTTGAGTTTAGTTGAGTTCATCCTGCAAAATTGTACTGAGGAACTCAAGAATTTATTGATTGGTCTTGCGTTCAATGGCAAAACTTAACTTTGTGCAGGAAATTCAAACTAAACTCTCTGTGTGGACATGGCGTAGGCCTATCATGAAACAAGGCATGAGCGGCAGAAAAAGAAACTATCAGAACAACATTCTTACATACGAAAATTATTGCGTTTTTTCATGATACTTATGGAACGAAGAGTGTATTTTTGTCGAAACGAATGAAGTTCTTTACGAACTTCAACAAGTACTTAGTTTCATTTCAAATAGGGGGTTTTTATTAAAATGTTTTGTCTGCTACACCTAAATTTTTATATAAAAAATATTTATGATCCTGTTGAATTTTTTAATTGTTTTGTTTTCCGTTGTAAGAACTTTTACGATATTATTTAAGAATCAAAGGAAGTGTGTCATCGGCATCATTGTTTTCCAACAGAATTTATTTGAATATTGAAAATTTCATACACCTTGTACAGGTTTTCCAATAAGAGGTGCTATTTTGATATTCAAAGAAAAATGCCATTTTTTGAGATAAATGATCGGATGTTTATTTCATAATAAAGAGGAAGGTATGCCGTTAATAATGAAAAACAACATCAGCCAAATCGCCACCACGACCACGCTTACAGGACAATATCCTTTTCCTGAAATTTTCCATAACCAAATCGAAAAGTGGCTGCTCTATGTCCTCGATAGCCTCACGAATTCCATCTTTGAGGTCTTCAATCGATGCTGGTCTGTTGGCGTAGACCTTATCTTTCACGTGGCCTCAAAGGAAGAAGTCGCAATGTGTTAAATCACAAGATCTCGGTGGCCAATTGTGATCACCTCTTCAAGAGATAACACGGTCCGGAAACTTTTCCCGTAAAAGATCAATGGTTTCGTTGCTTGTGTGGCACGTAGCGCAGTCTTGTTGAAAGTAAACGTTGTCCAGATCAATACCATCCAACTCCGACCATAAAAAATCTTTAATCATCTCTCGATAGCGCAATCCATTCACCGTTACTGTTGATCCAACCTCATTTTCGAAAAAAGAAGGTCCAATGACCCCGCCGGACCATAAACCGCACCAAACAGTCACACGTTGAGGATGGAGAGGCTTCTCAACAATAACTCTTGGGTTTTCCGAGCCCCAGATGCGGCAATTTTGCTTGTTGACTAAGCCACCAAGGTGGAAATGGGCCTCATCAGTCAAAATTATTTTTCAATGGAATTCCGGATCATTTTCATGCATTTCAAGGATCCAATCAGCAAAGACATGACGTTTTTGATGATCGGCCGGCTTAAGTTCTTGTGTTAACTGAACTTTATGAGCCTTAAGACCAAAGTCTCTATGCAAAATACGGTGTAATGACGTATGTGGAATGCCCAATTCCAAAGAACGACGAGGAATGGACAAACCTGGGTTTTCTTCAACACTTTGGGCTACAGCATAAATATTCTCAGTTGTTCTTGAGCGACGTGCACGGGTTTTATTCTTCACATTACTAACTTGTCCCAACAGCTCAAAGTTTTTCAACTATTTCTGTATTGCGGTCCGACAAGGTGCTTCACGACGTCCAAAAAATGCTTTAGTTTTGCGAACTGTGACTGCAAGATTTTCACCATTTTTGTAGTGAATTTTAATAATTTCAATGAATTGTTGAAGCGTGTATCGTTCCATTTTTAGTAATGGCGTAGTTTCTAATTGTCAAATGTCAAAGAATAAAAGCTATAAAAGTGAGCGATTCACAATAGCGGGCGATTCACAATAACACCTCTTATTGGAACACCCTGTAAAATCCCTTGTTTAATTCTTCTAATTTCTTAAATAATAGTTATGCCGGATTTTTCAACCTTGCTATCCGATTTGAAAGGTATAATTTTGAACTTTTAATTAAAACCTTTGAAAACAATATAGATGTTCTTAAATACCTAAGATCTTACATTTCCAGTATTGAATTTAGAACTTTTAAAAAACTTATTTTTCAAGAAGGGTGGGATTTAAATTAAAATTATTCCCTAAAATCAAAAATAAATTTCATGTATAAAAAATGCAAAATAAAATGCTTTTTCGGATAGAAAGAATATAACTAGAGTTCATTGTCAACTCTATACGCCCCAAATGACACTCTCGGTCATTTCTTGTGTAAAAAAAAAATAAAGAATTTGTTAATGCAAATTTTGGCATTAATAATATTATGGAATAATGCTAATTGGAAAATTCTTAAACAACGCAAAGGAAAAATGCATCAAAATATTTATTGAATTTTTTGTATTTTTTTCGCACTTTTCAGCCACTGTGCGCCGTTTGCTTCTGCTTCTTCTTTGCCACGACATTCCAAGTCAACCTGGATCATTTTTGTAACCTGATGCTTTGCTGAGGTATAACGATTGGTTGCTCGCTTTTTCACTTCTCTTTCGTTGCGCTCTGAGGCTTATTTAAAGTCTCATCTAACCAGAGGTTGCCAGCTTATTTGAATATATTCGACTTGCTGTTACGGGAGCAAAAAATAATTAACTAAGCGGAATTCCTCAATTTATAAAAATTTCCTTTGCTGTTTGCCCTTTCTTCATTGTCTTTGTCTTCTTTTTGTGTGCCTCTTTTGGTGTTCTTTTTTTTTCGTGTGTGCTTTTGTGGTCTTTCGTTAAGCCCAAAACGTAATATTAAGTTCCCCCAACAGATGGTTCTTGTCCAAAATACCCGAAAATTGCAGCTTTCGAAATTGGCAAATTGATTTAAATTGTTGCTGTTGCTTTTGATGTTGTTGGTGTTGGTGTTGTTCTTGTTGTTGTTGTTGTTGTTGAGATATTCAATGTGTGGTCCTGGAATCTTGGCACTTGGCTTCTCTGATGTCGTTCATTGGGGCGGAGGTAGCATCATTTGTTACACTTTTCTGCTAATTGGCAAATTTTAGATGCTCTTCTCTACTTGCACTGGAGAAATAAATCAGTTGTTCTCATTTAAATGGTATAATTATTTGAAATGTAAAAATAAGATCCAAATCTTTAAATATTATTATAAAGATTAATTTGAAGAATGCGAAAATTGCAAACTTAGATTTGGTAAAAAAACAAGTGCCATGTCTTGAACCCCCCCACGGGACCATTTTGTATTATATACATACTTTTTAGTCAGATTTTATACTACTCTGTGTATTATTGTATAACTAATAATTGGAAATTTAAGTATTCCAAGTCCGCGATGTACATTTTTCACGAAATCTTTAAAGTACCATAACTCTAAAGTTTTCAAATAGTTGACTCTCTGAAATTTTTTTCTGTCAAAATTGGTCTTATAGAATAGCATGAATTACATTTGGTAATTTTTAAAAAATTCTTTTCACGTGGTAACGTGAATAAAGAGATCAGAATAAAGAGATCAGAAGGACGTTCTTAGTCTCACAAGAATATCTCATCATAAGTGTATATCTCGATCTGAAATTATATTGGATATGGAAATACTTTGTGATTTAAACTGCGTCTATACTGCCAATAAGTATTCACAAGTTAATAATCAATAAGACTCCATCATACCTTTACGAAAAACTTCGTTTCTGTGCATCGATTAGAACTTCAAAACTTATAATGCCTAGGTACACTTGCTTACAATCCAAGCGGCTGTTTTTCATCAACGCTATCAAGCTCTGGAACTCGCTTCCCTTTAACATCAAAAATATTGTCAGCACGAGCAAATTTAAGTCATCAATCTTAACCTATTTCTCTAGCCTTTAATTTTTTCTTCCTCTTTTTCTTCCATACTGCTTCAATCACTCCCTCTTTTCCTTCTTTTGCTTAGATAAGTTAAGTTAAGTTAAGTTTTTAATTTAAATGTGATTTTTTTTTTCTCATTTTTTTAATTATGTCTGTATGATAAACTTTAATTGTTAGCTTTAAGCTTTATTTAATTGTTTCTTGTTGACAATTATGTCTTTAAATTATGTTTTTAAATTGTTGTACGCTAAAAGAACTTTATTGATCTTACTATACTAATTCTTAAGTCCAATAAATACAAATACAAATACAAATAATAATTCCTTAATATTTACAGTACAAATATTTCAACCGTTTTATGCTAAACATTTTTTTAGGTCGCTAGCATTCCCCACGATTTCATATAAAATTTAATCCTAACCTCAATTAAATCAACATCAATTTTTGATATATCAAACATTAAAATCGTTGAAATAAAAGAGAAACCGGTTTTATTAAATTACAATGCTTTTTGAAGGGAATTCCTCATTAAAAATGTTTATTATTTCATCAGGATAATCTTCTTATAAAAAGTAATTTTATAAGTTCAAAAGTCTTCTCAACTGAAATTCAGAACTTGTGAGGCTTATAAGAAGCTTTACTCTAGAGACCCCGATTAATCGCTTCGAAAAAACTTGTTGCGAAGCAAACAAGACAGACTCACTCACCAAAATGTGAAACTTGCATTCACAAGTACTACTTTACAAGTTTCATCAAGGTATAATTATAGTACTGCTCACAAGTTCAAAGAGGCTTCTCGACATAGATTCTTCTTAGAAGAATTTGCGAGGTTATATTCTGAGTATTTAAAAAATTACTTCTTATAAAGTTTTCAGCGACGTAAGCCCAAAGACCAATGCGCGACCAAAATTTGAAATTTCCTACTTTCGGAGAATTATCGAGAAATATAGTTACGGATCAATATAAATTTACAACTTTCTTAGAAGCTATATAGAGGTTGATAGCTCTAAGATGGTCGCAAGTGGAACCTTTTGGATTCAAAGTTAGTTGAGAATTCGAATATTGAACCGTTTTAAGTTCAACTTAAATATGGGATTGGAACTCCTTATTTGAATTAGTCTTCAATTATTCCTTAAAATTAATGAAGAGTCAAACACTCAAATACGAGGGCAATTGGAGAAGTCAGTGACTTTTGGAATAAAAGGTTTTTTTTTTTCTGGGGTAAATGTGGTTTTATTTCTAAACATATAGATTCTTTTAGATCTATACAGTTAGCCTAGCGTTTTTCCAATTTTTTTTTTATTCTTTTCAAGCAATAGGTTTTATCAAGGTCCTCAAAATAGGCATTTGTTTCAGTGATGACCTCTTCAACCAATTCAACCCAAATCTCTTAACACCGAGCCATTTTTCCAGGTTTGGAAATATTAAATAGTCAAAAATTTAGAGAATATGATAGCAAAGTAGCAGTTCATAGCAAAATTTATGGATTTTTGTCATAGCGACTTCAGACGTATGCTTCGGTGCGTTTTCATGGTAAAACAGCACTTTTTTCTTTACTAAAAGCGGTCACTTTTGCTTCAAATCAATGTCAAATCTGTCCAACAGCTGTGAATAATATTTGTCGGTCATTGTTTTACCCTTTTTACGATGTGAATGATCTTATTGTTGACAGATGGTAGTTGACAAAACCAGTACTGCATTTAAAGTTACAACGCGGGAAATAAAAAAGTCACTCTTTTCTCAAATTGCCCTCGTATCAGTCACTTGTCGATCACTTGTGCTATACTAAGTAGACTTGTACAACATACTAGGGCGTTCAAGATGCTGCCGGTCTCCAAGTGACGGCACCACCACTTTCAAATGCATGATATTTTTGACGGGTGGCAACCTTAAAATGAACACACCATAAATGTCAGATCGATCTGTCAATGAATAGTGACGTTACAGTGTTCTAAATAAAGAAACTTTTGGTGTTGTTATGAAAATGGATAAAGAAGAATTTCGGGTCTTGATTAAGCATTGCTTTTCGCGTAACAAAAGTGCGAAAGAAACAAAAGAAAAGCTCGATAAATATTATGGTGAATCTGCTTTGTCATATTCAACAGTAAAATATTGGATTTAAGAGTTCAAAAGAGCTACCTCTTTTCAGCACAAAAGATGAACACACCGGGGGAGCACCAAAAACAGCGACTCTACACTCTAGAATGTATTGGAAAAATCCACGATTTCGTATTGGACAATCCGAAAGTGAAAATGCGTGAGATAGCTACAGCCGTAGACATATCAAGTGGGTCGGTGGTTTTAATTTTAAATGGACATTTGGGTATGAGAAAGCTGAATGTAAGAAAGGTACCGTGTTCGTTTACAATCAATTAAAAACATGAACGTGTTCGCACTTCCCAATGATGTTTGGACACGTAAAAAAAATCCGACTGATTTTTTGAGTAAAATAGTGATAATGGATGAAACATAGATCCACCACTATGTGCCGGAATCAAAGGAATCAGCAAAAGAGTGGGTAGGTTCCAGTGAAAGTGAACCAAAGCGAGCGAAGACTCAACAAAACGGCCGAAAATGTGCCGGCATCTGTTTTTTTTTTTTGATTCAAGAGCCATTTTGTTCATCGACTATTTGAGAAAAGGAAAATCAACAGCGACTATTACTGTAAATGATTGGACCGATTGAAGAACGAATCGCAAACAAAACAGCCCCATTTACCGAAGAAAAAAAAATCATCAGATAATTCTTCAGCTCACAAATCGATCGAAACCATGTCCAAATTACACTAGTTACGCTTCGAACTTCTTCCTCATCGCCCATATTCTTCAGATTTAACCCCAAGCGACTATTATCTGTTCCCAAACTTAAAAAGATGGCTCCAGGGAAGGAGATTTTCAACGAAAAAACAGGTCAAATTGGAAACTGAAGCGTATTTCGGAGATCGTGAGAAATCTTACTATTCAAAGATCATCACAATGTTAGAATAAGTTAGAATAAGTTGGAATAAGTGTATCGCGCGGAAAGGGGACTATGTGCAAGAATAAACAATAATTTTGGCAAAAATCGTGTGTTTGATGATTCTTGCGTTGCTTCCAACTTTTTATCTTAACCTTTTACCTTACAAAGGTTTCGAAACATGATAGTAGTTGGGACCTAGATCTGGGGAATACGGTGGATTGGGTGCGTTTTTATGGTGTTACAAGATTCTTTTCTTCTCCAGATAAGTTAATTTGTTCTTCACTTCGTCCCTCAAACGTTGGTATAACTCTGCGTTGCATTAAACAGACGTTGAGAGATCGATATGGGGAATACGGTGGATGGGAATAAGTAAATTATTTTTTCACTAAGTCCCTCAAACCTATTTATAACTCCACGTTGGATTCGTGGTTCTACCCTTCTCAAGGTCAACAATGAAGATAATTCCTTTTGATTCCATACATACAGTCGAATAAGTTTATCCAATATCTAATCTTATTCGCAGATCAATTTTTTTTTTTGACTTCTTGAGAAGTTGATTTAGAGAGTTTGGTGCCTTCTTGCTCTAGTCCATTGTTTTGAGTATTATTTATTTTCAAGAGTGTAATGGGGGGAGCAAAGTTTCATCAACAACTATAAATTGAATCAAAAATTCGTTGACATTTCGCTTAATCTTCCGGCGCAATTTTTATTGTGCGTAAGCAAACGTGGCACCAACCTAGCACGGAGCTTCTCCATGCACAAATGTTAAAGTAAAATATGATGAACACGTTCAGATGTCCCCTCCAGTGGTCTCAGCTATCTCTAGGATTTTCAGTTAATGGAATTCAGCCCAGTGTTGCCAGAGAGACGACCTGAAATTTACCACTATTTGGGAAAAAAATTTACCACTTTCGGAGAAAATTTACCTTTTCCGAAAATAAAAAATTAAAAAATTTTAGTATACATATATTTATAAGGAAACAACAAAAACAAAAAAAAAATAACATTTGTGCCATTCACACACCGAAAAACAACGCTGATCCCAAAACCGCTTCTATTCTGGACGGGTTCTCAGCGGATTTCTCCGAGAGTTTGGTTCTGTTCGGGCTATTAAACTGCTTGTGAGTATAATCAGAGAGGTAACAGTGCCGCCAATAACTCAAAAAATTAACAAGTCTGAAAAAATAATTATTTTCGCAAAATTTACCACTTTTGGTCAAGAATTACGTTTTTTTATCCTGCCCAAAAAATGAGTCAAAAATTACAACAATTAAGGAAATTTACCTCAATTCCCAACAAACATTTGAGCTTCCAGAAGACTTTAGCGAGGGCATTTCCCCTCCCTCTATAACAGCAAGGTGAAGGTTTCTGGAAGGTGGGTGATTTGGCACACTTATGGAGGTTCCGGGCTGCAGTGACATGCCTCTATATTGCTTCTTCACGGAAGCACGTAAGAAGCAATTTATTGAAGGATGTCAGAAGCAACTTACCGATACTTAGCGAAGCACTTCAGAAGCAACTTATCGAAACTAGCTCAGCGTCACTTACTCTTCGCCATAGCACCTTAACAAGGTCGAAAAAAAGTTAAAAAAGGTAGCAATTCTGACAATCATCTTTTTTTTATTTTCTTGCTGATAAAATAAATCGTAAAACATAATTATATTTATTTATATAGCAGCATCGTACGGTGAAACATCGATATCATTCGTTTCACAACACGATACATTTGATTTGTAATCTTCCACCGTCACTTCGCCATCTCCATCTTCATCTTTACTCTCTTCTCTCGCTTATTTGCGCTTTTTCCTTGCGGTGGTATTTCTAACGCTTGAAAATCGCCTACCCGTACTTTGGTTCGAATTGTCCATTATTTTCCGAAAAAAAAGTTGCAATTGCATTTCCGTATAATTCACATCGCATCTAAGTACCAATTGGAGGAAGAAAGCAATTGTATTCGTGAAATCACTGAACTTTTCTTTGGGCGGATCAGTTCGCGACAAGCCGGTCCGAGACATATGCGTAAAAAACCGACGTGTGAATATGCTATCGACGAGTTTATGGTGTCGCCAGATAAACGACTAGTTGGACCACAAACTTATTGAAATTTGAAGAACTGATGGACAGTAAATAGAGAATGGGAAATAGCGATTAATTAGTAAAAATATCCAATGCAATGTGACCAATATATAACTCGCCACAGCTTGATATGGTACAATTTGCCAACCCATCCATGTTTACATCATCATGTTGAAATAATTTTCGATTCATTGATGTTGTGAAATAGGTCTCGTAAGCATTTCTCCAGACCGTGGTGCTAATATTGAGCCATCTTCACCAATATTCGTAAGGACAACCTCTGATGGAGTCTCGAAAAGTGTTCGTGGATCTTGTGGGAACATTTTTCCTGTGTTTATCAATGTCAAAAGATCCTTTAATGCCATATAAGTTATTTAATGGTGTATCACCCATTTCCTCAAAGAAAGGGATTTGATGTGTGTCTCCAGATTTGTTGTAATCAACGTTATAAATGCAAACTGATGGTATAATTGCTGGTACTGGTGGCTCTGATGGATAAGTTATATTTATGAGCATCTGTGGACTATTATCAATCATAGCGTGCAACAACAATTTCGATTCCCTATTTCAACATCTTTGCAATTTTATGAGCTTTTTTCATCATTTCGTGCTGACGATTCAGTCTAATATGATAGAAAATGGCGGCACTGATTTCACCAACGAAGACCCTCGATAATACTTGTTTTTGCAAGCTGATGGCGTCGTCCAATACATTTATGCGTCACACACCCTCTACAATACATGCTGTTACTAGCGAATTATGATTTTCACAAAAATAGCTTTTATAAGACTTGTGGTTACAAGTTCAAATTGGTTAGCCAGATAACCTCGATAAAGTCCTTCGCAAAGGTTTTCTCGAAGCAACCAATATGAGCTCACTACGCGGAAATGTGTAATCCTCGATAGAGTGCTTCCGGGGATTTCATCGAAACAATCGAAATGAGCTCACGCTCCGATATTTGAACCCTGCATTTACAAATGCCATGGAAGCCTTATCGAAATACATACGGTTTAACCTCCATGTACAAGTGTATTAGAAAAGATATGGAGGTTGAACCTCTGTAAATTTCAAAAAGTAACCTTGTGAAAGCTCAAATGTTTGTTGAGTCTGACAACACTGATTCACCCTGGTTTTGTGTATTTTGAGAGTTGAGAGAGCGTGTTTCTCCATTAGTTGTCATTATACCGTATCACCGTATTACAGATAAAAACAAAAAAGTACGCCACACACCACATAATCTGAAGCATTTTTAGAAGACAGTTTCGATATTTTTTTTTTACCGAACGTAGAGGTCGCGCGTTTAAGTATTTCTTCATATCTTTGGCATTTATAGTCCGATTTTCAACTTGTTTTCTCTTAAGGTCATTGGGGTCAAGCACCCCGTTTTAGTACTTAACCACCAGATACCAGTTGCTACCATCCTAATGTACCATTCTAAGGTCACAAAATTAAAGCTCTTAAAAAAATCATTTAACTCTTCCGAAGAAAATATATCGATTATCCCAGTAGAACTATTTTAAAAAATTCTTTATATTTTTGCTGAATGTAGGGTTTCTCTTAAATTTTTCGTCATATCTTCGACACTTACAGTCCGATCTTTAAGAATAATATATCGAAATTTTTCGCTATAAAGGTCATTGGGGTCAAGGAGAAGACTATCAATGGTATAGATAGGTCTATTAGATACGGTCTAGTGCACATGCGACATATTTAAACGTTTAAACACATTGTTTGAACGTTGGATATGATGAAAAAATGCTACCGGTGTTGAATACATATCTTCTGTGATTTAAAGTTATTTGAATCCTTTAAAATGGAAGAATTTGATGACCGCACGTTTCTCAAATTTTTCTATTTTCACAGAAGCAAGCAAATATGTAATGCATTCATTTCTTACATAGAAAAAAGATAACATTTAAAACAAGTTTAAATAACCTTCACATTTTCAAATACCACAGATAATTCACAATTTTATCGCCTTCTTAAATTACGTCCAGCTCTGCAATAAAAGACAGTGAAAAAACCACTTTGCTGCTCATGGTCTTTAACTTGTTGGGGAAATCATTAAATACCAATTGTTTTTTGTTTCAACTCATCACAAGGTTTACAATAACTTATTGAATCCAATTTAAGGAAATCATGCCCAGAGTTCAAAATTTTTTTTTATTGCGTTTCCTTGAATTCTTTCCGAAAGCATCGTTTTAATAAAAATTTATTTCGACATTAGCAAAAAAGTTGCAAAGATTTCTTCCTTTGAAAATATAAGAAAATTACGCGCCAAGTAAACAAACCGCTCTAAAACAGCTGCCTTCAATCTGATGTGCTTCAAATATTGCCCGCCAGTCTTTAAATAGTGTTTGTGTGAGTGTGCTAGTTTGTGGGACTTTTTTTCTATTTGGACTCGTTGTCGAACTCTGATGGCTTGGCAACACTTTCAAACATTTAGTTGGTGGTAACACGTAAACTATGCAATTTCAATGCACCTTAGTAACCACAAAATAAGCGAATCAGCGAATCTGCTAGTGCCACAGAGTGAGCGCACGGAAGTTATCGGGACGGCATCGAAAAGGTGGTCCATGACTTGGCGTTAAAACTTGTTTCAATGGAAACGCGAATCTCTACGTTTCTTGGTCGAACAAAATAAGACAAAATGGCAAAGAATTCAATTGGATTTTTTTTTTTGCTCTAAACAATTTCGTGTTAAATGGTTTTGCCTGAAGGTAGTGCGTACAAGAAGTAAAATGGTGTATTAACAGTATTGCCAACTATACTAAATTATAGATTATGAGGTATTGAATGACCTGCCTTTATTTTCTCTAGATACACTTAATAATTGATAGCAAGAACTTTTGTTGACCTCAGTTGTTTGGTGGTGAGGCCGCTGGACTGCCATTTCAAGTCTAGATTGAATTCCATTCGGGAATAAGTTTTGTTTCGTTCATTTTGGTGCAATCAAATTTTTCCCATGATCTTCTTCATTTTCGGAGTAAAAAGATTTACAAATTGACACGAAATTTATTACAAGGAAGTAGTTAATGAATGAGTATTCAAGCATATTAAGCAACTGAGATGAAAAAATTACCAGAGAAAGGATCTTGGTAATTAATGAATATCTCATTACATCGTTGATTTACTACAAAAAGTTGGTAATTAACAAAAACTAGTTTCGAAGACAATATTGAAATGCTCTTGAGAGCCTTTGATTTATTTTTTCGGAGAATAAAATGTGTATAAATGCAAAAACTTTCCGGACTACGATGGCTACCTTTTAAGTCTTGCGCCTCGGCAATACTAAGCATTGCCAGATGAATTTTGACAGTTCCATTCGAAAATTTGACATTTTCTTGCATTAACGAAATCGTAGCATTTTGGTGTATGTGCGTTTTTAAAACGATGGTTCAATGACTTTGAGCGTGTCGCCTTCTCTTCCTCCTTCGCGAAGGCCGTCCAAGAACTGCTTTTGTGGCAGAAAACATCGCTGCTGTGCGTGAACTGTTAGAAGCAAACCTGCATGTAACTTACCATGAGATGGATGGAACCATCCTTGGGCATTTGTAGGACTAGCATACATTCGATTTTACATGAGCATTAAGGCATCCGGAAGATTTATTGGATAACACAGAATTTGACGATTGCTCAAAAAATAAGCTCGTGTCGATTGGTGCAAGGTAATGCTGAAAACATACAGCGGGGGTGGTTCGAAACACGTCTACGACTTCACCACTATTGAAGAATCATGAATTTACATTTATGCGCTCAAAAACAAAAAAAAAAAAAAGGACTAATCCATTGTTTGGGTCTTTCAAAGTAAGCAAAACCCGACAAAAGTTGTCCACGGACGGAACGCATCCAAGCAAATGACTTTCATAAAAATCATTCCTGTTGCCACTATACCACTTGAGTAAAGGAGAAGTGTTAATGCTGAATGATACTTAACCATTTTTTATACATAACCGAACCGGAAGTCTTCGGAGAATTGAGGAAAAACAACCATCGAACGGAGATCACCCTTTAGCACGACAAAGCGTGTTCCCACACATCAGCTCAAACAAAATAATTTTTGAGCACTCAAAACGTGGAATTGATGGGTCATTTGCCTTAGAGTCCCAACTTGGCACCAAATGACTTCTTCTTGTTCCCTCACATTAAGAAAAAAATACCTGGCGAGCGTTTTTCTAACCCCGAACAGGCCGTTGAGGCCTTAAAAAACCTGGTTTAGGAGGTACCACTTTTACCAACAGGCAAAACTGTTTCGAAAAATGGTTCAAACGAATACAAAAGCATATTGATCATCTTGGTGAGTACGTTGAAAAACAATAAAAGCATTTTCAGGGATCAACTAATGTTTTTTCATTGTCAGGCGCAAGACTTAAAAGGCAATCCTCGTGAAATGGTTAAAAAAAATAAATAACTGGCCATTTTAGCCCTTGAAAGGACTTTGACCAGCATCTTATGATCAATTATGTTGTGCGTGTTATTAAGTTTGTACACAATTGACCGAGAACTGGACCTAAAGGTTTAACGCCGACTCCGAACGGCGATGAACGGAATGTTCTTGTTCTCAAGAAGCTTTACATGGCATTTTGCTTACTCTCTGAGGTTTGCCCTTGTCTGCAGAGAGGTGGCGGCCGTACAGAAAAATCATTTTTATTTCAAATAATTTTCTGTCGCTGCTGGGGTTCGAACCCGGGTCTCCAGGTTCGTTGACATAGAGGCCACGCACTTTAACCAACTACGCCACGGACGCCACGTAGTCCACGTAAATGTAGACACTCGTCATTTCTTAATGTGCAAAATTCACCATAGAGCGCTACAGTGAAAGAAAGAATTGAATTCGGTGAATTTTATTAAGAAATTCTAAAAATTTAATCCCAGTTAGATGGGCTCAATTGGTTCAATGGATCAATTTACACAAATTTCCCTCGTAATCATGTACCTTCTCAGAGATATGTGTGCAACACAATCAAAAAAATTTCAAGAGACTATCTCAGTGAAAGATGTGCATCAGCAGAGCATTGAAAGTTACGTTGGTCAATAAACTCTTATCCGTGGCACCAAACAATGAGAAGTCAACGAAACGACTTTGCCCCAGACATTTGACCTAAAATATAGACGAAGTAAAGGAAAGTTTTAAAAACGATCTCAATTTGGCACCTTGCTCAAAACTCGACATCTCCACGTCCACACTGTGACGAATTTTGATAAAAGAGTTGGCTCTGCATGCGTACAAGGTCCAATTGACTCAAAAATTGCAGCCAACGAATGACCAGCAGCGCCTTACATTCTCTGGTACTGTTTTTGAAAACATGAATAGTAACGTTGATTTTTGCAAACAAATCGTGTTTTTTAACTCAGCTTATTTTCACATTGGTTAATTAGTAAAATTATGGGGATCCGAAAACCCGTGAGGAATTCTGAAGATGCCAATACTCTCACGAGTATCTGGTTTGTATGGATTGTGGGTCGGAGGCCATAGTTTTTCGAAAATGATGACAAAATAGCCATTACAGTTAATGGAGAGGGCTACAGAGACATGATAAGCAATTTTTTGCGGGCGGAGATGGAGTAAACGGACACAGACAACCTATAATTTCAGTAGAATAGTGCTACGAACCTTGCAAGTCCCGGAACAATCGAGTTATTCAACATGAAGTCGCATAATTCCCTGTTTTTGAGACAACAATTGACCACCAAGATCTTGCGATTTAACACCGTTAGAATTCTTCCTTTGGGGTTATGTTAAAAGAAGAGTTTTCGCGAACCATCCTCAAACAATTTCAACTCTCAAAATGAACATTGAAATTGTGACCGTTGAAATAGAGTCCAGTTAAGAGCTTAAGGTCTGCAATAAGATAATAATAAGTTCTGTAATAAGGAAAAAGGTCTTCCGCAAAGCCGAGGAGAATATTTGAAAGATATAATGCTTGATATATTCAGCTCTATTATGAATAAAATTTCCCACGGAATTGAAAAGGGGAATTTTCATTTTTTGGACAGGGGATGCTTTTAAAGATTTTTTATTTCTGGTGATCTTAAAAATTGACAATGAATGCAAATATTTGTGTTCAAATTTTTCAAAAGTTCAGTGTAGATTCCGAAATATACGAAAATTCCCTTTTTCTAGTTCCGGGCGAAATTTTATTCACAATAGGGCTGATTATCTCTTATCTTTTCTTGTATAAACCTTTATAATCTAATAATTAAGGAGACATCCAAACAAATTGTCAACCTCGTGTTGCTACATTCGTTACAAATAATCTTGAATCTCTCCGTTCCAGAATGATTTATCATTAATTTATTTTATTAAAGTAAAATTAACGTTACTAAAATGAAATTAACTGCCCTTACCCTCTACTACCAATTTACTTTATTGAGCCGTTTTGATAGCATCACCTTTTTTCCGTACGTTTAAGAGTGTGACTCATCGAAGGATTGTTAGCACGGGGATAGTCTTTGCCTTGGCAGAATCACAAACTCAATTCCATTGGCATATTTGCATGTCTTATGGTTTAGTTAAAATAAGGAAGGTAGTATAACTGCAAAATCGGAGTTTTCCTGGAGTGCATAAAATAAAGAGCTACCGATTGATGTTTAACGTCCTAGTGAGGATGGATGCGACAGAACGACAGAACACAATAGAACGTATTAGTCGCTAGAGTACTTTTGGAGAGTCGAGTGGAGTACATGAGTAGATGCGAAGAGACGAATAAGCCTGAATTTGTAGTTTCAGAGTAAGTTAAGTGTACTCTGGTGTGAAAAGCTGGCTATATTATTTTAGGATTTTAGGAACCCGATGAAATTTCCAGTAATTTCGGAGTGTCAGTTATTTGGGGTGTTATAGGACAGATAGAATACGAAGAGATGAAAATTTTATCTTGGTAATCTTGGAGTATCAGAGGTTACAGGTAGTAAACCGGCGTTGGTCTCGTCTGGAGTCATAGAAGAAACGCCCAGGACATGGATGGATGGAAGTTGGTGAAACCATTAGCATTGTAATTACGTCCGGAAGATCTAACAGTAGGGCATCAATTTCTTGCCAAGGGGCTTCGTAGAATTAAGCCGACAAGGCAGGTGTCTACGTTAAACTCACTGAGAAAGCACTCTTGGTGGTTCCCGCATTTGGTTCAAAGCTAAATCATACGTCAATATTCGCTGGATTGTGGACATTGAGTGATCTAGTTCCTGAGCATGATCATGAGTTGAGTGCTTGGCCATTTTCAACACTTTCCTTCACTGCACCGATATTTTCAGTTGAACGTCCGGGATGTACTCCTCTTCACATCTTGGACTGATCTAGTCTATTGGAATCATGGGTAATGCTCCACACATACGTTTTATAAGGCACAGAATAACAAAGCAAATTTGCTCATCATAGTAACTGCAAATTAATGCGAATATTCGTAAGATCAGTATTAGAGGGAGGAGATGAGTTCGATTAAGCATTATTAGAGCATGAACGAACACCACCCGTGATAGCTATATTCGTGGATCGCTACACCCTGGCTAATTTTATAGTATTGTATCGTTTGCTTATTACTGGCGTATATAGGAAAGGGGGCAGACTGCGGTCTGTAACTATAGGAGAATTTTAGGTAGAAAAGCCCATTTTCGTTCAAAAATCTTTATAAAGAAAAGATATAAAAAAATAAATAAATTAAAGAAATATTTATTTACTCGTTGTGTTTAAAACTAAACTTAAATCTAGTAGTACTCCGACTTATATACCACTTTTCGATAGTGGGAGTGTTTGGTCGTTTAATTTCGTAATGGAAAAGTGTCGCATCGTCGTTTTGTAGTGGTTACTATCAGTCCCGTCTTGCTAGTATTCAGTTTTAGGTTGTATGTTCCAGTGGTTGAATTTGTCCAGGGTTCCCTTCATGAGCTTTTGTATGGAGGGAAAAAGTCCAGATGTCATTACAACTACATCGTCGGAGTATGTTAACGAACCTTATAAGCTAGCTACAACTTAGTTCGGCCTGGATTATTCTTGACCTGACCACTGAGACTTACAAATTTTGCGCTGGAGGTAAAATGTCTATTTCGATCAGAGATTCATAAAAGACCTTCCGTGATTGTTGTGAAAAGTTCCATCTATGTCTTAGAAGATCGCAGTAGTATATTGATTAAAGAGAAGGTTATTTTTATGGTAGAAATAACCTCAAAGAGGATAGGACATGATAGACGACATGCATTATACCTTAACCCTTTGATGTCCGCTCTTGAACCGCTGAGAAATTCGCAAATTCGACACCGGATTCGTATTCAGCGACTCCAAATTACTAAACACAAATGTTGCGAAAAACAATTTTATTTTACATCCGTAGGTGTGAAAAATCATGGGTGCTATATGTCCCAAAAAATAGCCTTTGCGATGGTTTTACTTTGGCCTGTATACCCAAAATAGTTAAAAATTTCGTTAAAAAATCTAATATTTTGCGTTCTTTATTTGCTACGGTGTAATGTTTGGCATACAATGAAAGGTTAAAAAAATAACCTTTCCAATGTTGGTACCTTGACCTCTTTACGACTATTTGTTCAAGTTATTAAAAAATAGGCTATATTTTCCAAAATATCTGATCTTTCATTCGATGCCAAACATTACACCGTAACAAATGAGTCCCTCTTCATTAGTTCAGATCATTCAGATATTAGTTTTTGTGGGATTTTTAACGAAATTTTGACCTATTTTGGAAATATCTTCTGAACCAAAAGTCGTAGAGAAGTTAAGTACCAACATTGTAAAGAAAATTTAACTGTTTTTGATTCCGTTCATTGCCGTTTCAGTCTTACTACGATCCCAAAACAAAGACCAATTTCTACTTTCGTCTTTTCTGCGATCGCTTTGATTTGGGTGTGCATAATGTATGTTGTACAATGGTTACAACAAAATGTCTCGAATACTAATTCATTTTCTATATCCGCAACTGGCTACTCAAATGATCGATTCGTTCACCAACCGCAAGAGACCAACTCGTGAAGTTGTAAGACAGGGACCAAAGCGACTCAAACTTACGGAGGTTACTACTTTGTTCGATCATTATCTCTGCAAAAGTGAAACGGGGCAGAAATCCTTTAGTGTTTAACGTAGACACCTGCCGTATGGGCTTAATTCTACGGTGCTTCAAAGCGTGGGACCGAAATATTGCGCCGGCCAACGCCCCTTTGAGGGTTCAAAGGTACCATATGAGCTTCATGCTATTATGGCATGTCGCATCCCTTGGTTTGGGTGGAGGCCTATCTAACACCTCTTCCGTACCCAGGAGTACGGCACCCAAGTTGAGAATGCAACTCTACATCGAGCTGGAGAGCTCTACCCGCGATATAGGTAATAAACCACAGCCACCACGATACTGCCCGAAGGGCCATCCCAAGTCAGACTGGCATATACCAGAGGCTTCTGACTACCCGTGGTACCAATTTTTAAGTCTTTGGTCGGACTTCGCAGCAAGCTACTACCAGTTGAGCTCATCACAGCTCCGGACTGGCGGCCATATGCATAATGCTAACAAAATATAAATTAAAATAAAAACTATTCAACGAATGGGATATACCACAATATATACATATTTATATCTATACATACACATACATGGCATATATTCATGACAATTACTGAAATCAGTCTATTCGTGTGTCTCGTCACGAGCATCCGTTCAAGCATTTAAATTGAAAATCAAAATGGTATATATGCATGACTTTGACTGAAATTCAGTCACTTCGTCTGGCTCGACGACGAGCAAACACTTCTACCGCATACTGGCTGAAGATGGTTAAATGCTCCCCTGAGAGTGCATTTTCCAAGCGAAACTCGCCAGCATTCGTTAAAACCCCCATAGCACACAAGTCCCGTATATCAACATACAGCGGACAATGGCACAAAACATGTAGGTAATCCTCGAGGATTGCCCCACAACCGCATTCAGTAGACGGGACAAGACTCCTTTTGTGCATAAAAGCATTCAAGGACCCATGCCCAGTCAAGAGAAAGCCCAAACTTAAGTTGATACAAAAGTCCGGGTGATTCTCAACGAATAAAAAAGAGTTGGCTGTGCCGTGGACACACCCGTAGGTTTTGACGTGACGAAGTTTCTTGCTGTTGTTGTTAATGTTGATGTTGATGTTGGTGTTGATGTTGATGTTTATGTTTATGTTTATGTTGATGTTGATGTTGATATTGATGTTGATGTTGATGTTGATGTTGATGTTGATGTTGATGTTGATGTTCATGTGGATGTTGATGTTGATGTTGATGTTGACGTTGATGTTGATGTTGATGTTGATGTTGATGTTGATGTTGATGTTGATGTTGATGTTGATGTTGATGTTGTTGTTGTTGTTGATGTTGATGTTGATGTTGATGTTGATGTTGATGTTGATGTTGATGTTGATGTTGATGTTGATGTTGATGTTGATGTTGATGTTGATGTTGATGTTGATGTTGATGTTGATGTTGATGTTGATGTTGATGTTGATGTTGATGTTGATGTTGATGTTGATGTTGATGTTGATGTTGATGTTGATGTTGATGTTGATGTTGATGTTGATGTTGATGTTGATGTTGACGTTGATGTTGATGTTGATGTTGATGTTGATGTTGATGTTGATGTTGATGTTTATGTTGATGTTGATGTTGATGTTGATGTTGATGTTGATGTTGATGTTGATGTTGATGTTGATGTTGATGTTGATGTTGTTGTTGTTGTTGATGTTGATGTTGATGTTGATGTTGATGTTGATGTTGATGTTGATGTTGATGTTGATGTTGATGTTGATGTTGATGTTGATGTTGATGTTGATGTTGATGTTGATGTTGATGTTGATGTTGATGTTGATGTTGATGTTGATGTTGATGTTGATGTTGATGTTGATGTTGATGTTGATGTTGATGTTGATGTTGATGTTGATGTTGATGTTGATGTTGATGTTGATGTTGATGTTGATGTTGATGTTGATGTTGATGTTGATGTTGATGTTGATGTTGATGTTGATGTTGATGTTGATGTTGATGTTGATGTTGATGTTGATGTTGATGTTGATGTTGATGTTGATGTTGATTTTGATGTTGATGTTGATGTTGATGTTGATGTTGATGTTGATGTTGATGTTGATGTTGATGTTGATGTTGATGTTGATGTTGATGTTGATGTTGATGTTGATGTTGATGTTGATGTTGATGTTGATGTTGATGTTGATGTTGATGTTGATGTTGATGTTGATGTTGATGTTGATGTTGATGTTGATATTAATGTTGATGTTGATGTTGATGTTGATGTTGATGTTGATTTTGATGTTGATGCTGATGTTGATGTTGGTGTTGGTGTTGGTGTTGGTGTTGGTGTTGGTGTTGGTGTTGGTGTTGGTGTTGGTGTTGGTGTTGGTGTTGGTGTTGGTGTTGGTGTTGGTGTTGGTGTTGGAGTTGCTGTTGGATTTGGAGTTGGTGCTTTTCGTTTAGCTTTTTTTTGCTTCCCCATTGGTTGTGCTCTAATTTCAATTAATCCAGCAAAAGTGATGCATATGCGTCACATTAGGCGGTTCCCTGAGGGTTTTTGACACGCCGTCAAATTTTTTTTTTATTTTTGTCATATGCCCGAAGACCTCACCTTTGTTTTCGTTCGTGAAAATTTACCGTAGCACTAGTAGTCACAGAGTTAAAAATCCATGCAACGTTTTTTCATGGCTGTAGCATTTTTACTGCATTATGTGATTGCATCCCTGAAATCATGAAAACAAAATTTTTTTTGTAATATAGTTGTGAAGCGTAATAACACATCCCTGCTGTCGTAAAACAAAATTTACCGTAGCACTCCGCCTAAGTGAGTATTAATTCCATGCAACGATATTACATTTCTGTTACATAAGCTGCTATATTCACGACCTGACGACGCCGGAATTTTTTTTTTATTTTTGTCGTAAAGCCATGTATAAAAACTTTATTTTCCTTTTTAATTTTTTATCTTACGTTATATACTCATTGAGTAAAAATTCAATGCAACGCCGCTGCATGAATGTTGCGTTATTGATCTTTGATCAATTCGGCTCTCTCAGCGTCCCCATGATGTCAGAAATTTTTTGTTTAATTTTGTTGTGACGGCTTCTAGTAGGCCTTTATTGGCGTATCGTATTTTTAATCCTAGCACTAATACTAAGCGAGTAATAATTCCATGTAACAAATTTTCAGTTGCGTTGCTTACGCAGCTCCCACTACGTCCCTATGCCGTATTAAATTTTTTTTTGTTTTTTTAATATAGTCAAAGAATTAACCTTTATGGTCATACTATTTTTTTAATCATAGCTCTTATACCCAGCGAGTAACAATTCAATGAAACGCAGATGAATTTTTAAAAAATTCATTTTTCAACTTTTTTGGAAACTAGAGCAGTATAACGTAACTTCGTCACGTCAAAACATCACGTATGAACTCATACGTAATTCTACCATGGATACTAGAATCCCATCTAGATTGTCATATAGTAGTGATGCGTTCCCTTAACATAGCCTTAATTTCTATAAAATTCTTTTCCCTACATTTCTAACTCATTAACCAATACATTTTTCAAACATTGGCAATCCCCTTCGGACACAATATGCAACACTGTAGTGTGTTACAACCAAATCCAAAGGAGCCGCCCCCATCAGAACCTGCATGGCAACCGTAGAAACCGTTCGACAAACAGGCATACAACCCATCAGAATTACTCTCTGACAAGAGAGTATTTTCTGATTACCAGCAGCAGTCGTAACAATGTGCCCCCATATAGGTGAACCATAAGTCACGCAAGCAACAAACAGACCACGATAAATCGCACACACAGCACGTCTGCTGATTCCCCAATCACTTCTTAATAACCGACGAACTTGTCCGACAATTTTCGTCAATTTTTCTCTCATACGCACTAAATGAACCAAAAAGTTCATCTTCTCACACATTGTTATCCCCAAATACTTGACCTCTGTCACATATTTAAGGCTAACCCCATTCACACTGACAGATGGATGTCGACTTGATGAAAATTTACCTTTCAGCAGCATTGTTACCGTCTTGTCCATTGCCACACTTACGCCCACCTTCCTTCCCCAATCACACACTATACCCATGACATGTCTTGCTCTGGTTTCGATTTCAGTACGAGACTGACCTTCAACCATGACAAGCAGGTCATCAGCATATGCACAACTTGTAGAAGTCTGTGCAAGTTGCTCCAACAGAGGATCCATCATGAGATTCCAATTAAAGTAAAACGTGGCATTAGGATGTATTTTCTGCTCAAAGGCCACACAAAGACCATACAAAAAATACTATTTGTGACTTTTGCAAAAAACCATTTTGTTTCGCCATAGATCGTAATTGCTCCGAAATTGATCATAAAAAAATGGGAATTAAATGTATCGATAAACAATGCAAACAAAATTATTTTTATTTCAAAAAATCAACTCTTCAACAAAATAAAATGTCATAGATTTTTACCGTTGACGACCATTAGGATATACAGGTCCCGCCAGATTTGGTGAACTCGTGGACAGTCGAAGTGGACTATATTTTTTTGTTATTTTTGTTAGAAAGTGGAAAGCTTGCCGCAACTTTTCCAAAAATTTTTTATCTGTTCCACACCCAAAATATTGCAGTAAGAAGAAGGGGGAGAAAAAGTAAAGATTTTTCGATTTTGGGGTGATCTGCTAGGCAAGGGCATACACCTACCCTTGAAAATTAAGTACTTTCTGAAAGCTACATTCCTTCCCTTTTGATAGTTCTCCAGGAAAAATTCGAAAACAAAAGGGTCACCAGCATCCCAGTAGTTGTCAAAGGGTTAAGCTATGCAGTGAATATGGCTGTTCTACCATGCTGTATGTTTAGAAAATATTCCAGAGTTTTGAGATCGAATGATATTTAAGTAATTGGTCTGAAGTCCTTGCCTGTTTCATGTTTCATCTATCGGCTTTGGGTATGAATACACACTTAACTCTATTCCAACTCCTTAGAGTGTAGTTAAGGGGATGATAGTTTGTAAATATTGAAATTAACAGAGTTGAATCTACAGCTTCTAATTTTTGTAGCATTATTGATGCAATAATAGCTACATTATCAACTGTATCTATTGATCACATGATCAATTTTAGAACTCGTATGTGATGATCGCATCATATGAATTTTTAAAATTCTGCAACGTAGGTATTTCAATTTATAGAGCGCTTGTCTGTCACCCGGAACACTCAGGTTCGAATCTCATTAAAGTTATGCGCGCATAGTTGAAATGCCTTGACCTGCCCCTGGTCAAATAACTGAAGAATCCTTAAATATTTTAAAGTACATTTCACTCGGTCTGCAATAGCAGCAGCAAAAATAACTCTTCCAACATCAATTGGATGTGTTTCATTAAGTAATGAAAGTTATATTGAACAGCGGTCGTATTTCCAATCACAGAGAACTTTAAAAGCATACAATCCGATGCTGAGCAAATAAACCACTTTTCCCAGCTATACCGAATGGCAATCTACACACAAACTCAAAACATTCAATCAGCCAGCCAGGCAGGAAGGCAGTCAGCCGCCCACAATGCTAACAAGTTGGTTGTAATTTTTAATTTTTCCGGTCTTCATGGTTCGTGCGCACAAAACGCAGCGTGTCGTGTTTAACGTTTAATTCAGACAAAGTACCGTTATAAATAAATGCACAACGCGCTGTCGATGATGATGATGATGATGATGATGATGATGCTGTTGTTGATGCTAGCGATGGTGTTGGTGATGAGAAGACATATGAATGTTTGCAATATCGATGGGATGCATTGCAATGCGATGCGATGCGACGCGATACGAATTGCTTAAATCCTCTCGCATGAAATATAACATCCGACAATAATAATTACAACAACAACAACATCACCACTAACATCAACATAACCAAAAGTTGGAGAAAAAAAAAAAAATTGCAAGAAGTAAAATAAAAGCATTGCTGGTTAAAACTTTCCGACAACATAAACAAGATTTGCAACAACTGCCAGACGTTCTTCATCTGCCGCTGACACCCCCAACACAGCAGCCATCGAGGCAACTCTTTGTTGCTCTTGCTGAAACTGTTGCTGCCAGACATGTAGTTGTTGTTCTGCTGCCCTCTTCTTGTTGGTGGCAGCATGTTGCTTGACTGCGTCTTCATGCTGCAAAAGCGGCATCTGTCGCTCGTAAAGCATAAAAATCAAGTTGTAAAGGACCAAAATAAAAATAGTAACAAAATAAAAAAACCCCCCAAAAAAAAAGGAACAACGAAAACTTCCAGTCAGCCACAACAACAGCAACAACTCCAAGAAAATATTAATTTGAGCTCTGGCTAAGTTGGTGCCAAATACAACGCAAGTAAATGAGAAAATGAAACCCAAGAACAGAGAAATCAAAACAGAAAGAATATAAAGATCAAAAAACGATTTTTCCAAAACTTAAAAAAGAACTCGTCACGAATTAATATTTTACGATTTATCTCCATGTTCTTCTCGACTGGATGATGGCAAGGAAATTGCACATTGCTCTTGTTATTCCTGTTGTTGTTGTTGTTTTTGATGTTGTAGTTGTTGTTCTAGATGCTGCGAGAGGGCTTTAAGCGTGTAGTTTATAGTCGAGCAAGCATCTTATCAAAATCATTGCCATGCTCCGAAGGTGTGCCACAAAACGACCGAACTAAATTCTCGTGGTTAACAACCGGAAGTTCGAAGACTATTGTAACTGTCAAAAATACCTCACGGCCAATAAGCTGTTAGGGACATTATAAGATTTAAATGTTAAAAAGCCATTCAATGATGCATTTTTTGTTTTTTTTCTACAGCATCACTTCCGGGTCGTTTTTCGTTCCAGAGTAAAGCGATTTGGTTTCTTAGCGCCATACTTCGATTCAGCTTGAAACTTTTTAATCCAACAACTGAAAATTTTATGCTATGGCTTGGAATAGATCCTAGCATTATAAAATGTCGGGCTTTAATTAAACTAGAAGAGATATAGTGTTATTTGTATATTTCCTGTCTTTGATACGCTCGATTTTTAAGAGTTTGACAATGTCGATGTTGGTATAAAGTTGATACAGCTCGTGACTTCATCTTAGTCTGTCTTCGTCATTCATGCAGATTAAACCGTTGATTTTACAAAGCATCTTTTTCTCGAAAGCTCTCAAAGTCTTTTCATCAGAATTGTTAAACGTCAAGGTATCTACCGTATTTTATAGAAATACGGTCACTTTATTAGTGACTTATAGAGCGTGAGTTTTGTTTGTCGAAAGAGGGCTACGCTTCTTAATTGCCTACTGCTCAATTACGCAATTGCTCTGCTTCTTAGTTGTCTCAAAGTCCAAAGTATAGCCTTCGAACACCCGGTTCATGACCGAAAACCCGGGTATTTTGAGTGTTTTTAGGTATTTCGAGCTAACCGAAAAATTCCCAGGTATACAGGTGTTTTCGGTTATTTCGAGCTATCTGTGTATTTTCGAGGTTTTTGGATACTTCACTCTTATATAAACTTTTAAAAAAATGTATGTTTTTTAACTTTACGATAGCATTTATATTGAGAGCAAATAGTTTATTCGTTGTATGACCAATTTTTGAGCTTACTTTCTTTTTTGTTGTTTCAGTTGCTGTTATACTTGATTTTGTTATGGAACACCTTATAAAATAATGAAAAAAAAAAAAAAAAAAAAATTAATAAAAAAGGATTGGCTGTGTCGTTAACATACCCGTAGTTTTTGACGTGAGAGTGTGTCCTTATCCTTGTCATTATTTTTGTCCCTATCCTTTCCTTCGTTCTCAAACCTATCCTCGTCCTTCCGTTATTCTTTTATTTGTCCTAATAATATTCCTGCTTCATGTCCAAATTCTTGTTTTAATCCATGTCTAAGTTCTTGACTTAATCCTTGTCCTAGTTTTGAAAGGTGTGTTATTCTTGTCATAGTCTTTTTCCGATTTCATTGCGTTATTTTTTTTTTTTTTTTTATCTTTGAATCAAGGATTTCACGTGGAATACCTACTCAGTCAAGTCTGCCGTTGGTCGAAATGGGGTGATAGAAGGGCAATCAGGTGAAACACGTGTAGGATGTTCTTTCTAAGCGTGGTGGAAAGCCAAAGAAACATGTGAATTTGAGTCAGAGGGAAGTGTTATACCTTTACCTCAGTCAATTCAAGTTATAAGGCCATCTCATCCACAAACTTCTCTACCATCCACCAACTACAACTTCAAGTCGTAAATATTGATGAATTTTCAATTTCAGTTGATTAGAAATGTTGTTGTTGTTGTTGCTTTTGCTTTTGCTTTTGATTTTGGTTTTGATTTTGTTTTCGATTTTGTTTTTGATTTTGTTTTCGATTTTGATTTTGATTTTGATTTTGATTTTGATTTTAATTTTGATTTTGATTTTGATTTTGATTTTGATTTTGATTTTGATTTTGATTTTGATTTTGATTTTGATTTTGATTTTGATATAGATTTTGATTTGGTAGCCACAAAGTTAAAATCCCATGCAACGTTTTTTTATTGCTGTAGTATTTTTACTGCATTATGTGGTTGCCACCCTGAAAACATGACGATAAGAATTTTGTTTTATATTTTAGTTGTGGGGCTTTATAGAACATGTATGCTGTCATAAAATGAAATTTACCGCAACACGTCTTCAAAGCGAATTAAAATTACATGCAACGGTACTACATTTCTGTTGCATAAGCTGCTATCTTCACGTCCTGACGACGTCAGAATTTTTTTTAGTTTTTGTTGTAAGGCCAAGTATAAAACCTTCATTTTTATTTTTAAACGTTTACCATAGCTCATATACTTGCCGAGTAATAATTCAATGCAACACCGTTGCATAAATGTTGCATTATCGATCTTTGGCTCTCTCTGTGTCCCCATGACGTCAGGAATTTTTTGTCTTATTATATTGCGAGGGCTTAGAAGAGGTCTTTATTGGCGTACAATATTTTTTAGCCTGGCACTAACACTCAGCGAGTAATAATTTCCTGTCCGGAATAATTTTGTTTTTATTTTTGTCATTGACTTTATGACATTTTTGTAATAAAGTCAAGGAATTAAACTTTATGGTCGTACTATTATTTTAATCATAGCACCTATGTTTAGCGAGTAATAATTCGAATGCAACGCCATTGCATTTTGAAAAATCACTTTTTCAACTTTTTTTGGAAACTGCGGTAAAACTTAACCTCGTCACTTCAAAATTGGTCTTGTAGCATGTTTTTCGTTAATTTTCATAATTAATGAACCGTTTTGAATGGTAGAGATGTTATAAGAACTATTTATAGTCCAAACTACAAAATTAAGCTGACAGCTACCCAAAAGAGGAATTTAAAAACTTTTTAACTACTCAAATAGCTCTAAAGCTCGAATAAATCCTGGCATTGATAATGCCTGTAAAATCTCAAGATATCCGTACTATTTTAGATTTTAAATATCCGGTACCCGAAAGCTTGAACAAATCTAGATCTAATGAAGCACCTGTTGATTAGAGTTATCCTTCAAAGACAAATATGTTTTGCAGGTATATTAAATTCACCAAGTTGGAGTTGGAGTATAGGTGATTCCTAATTGAACTTTTGAATGGGGCTTTGTAATCGATAAAACAATGGGGACTATCGAAATTTTTTTCTAGGGTGTTCTCCTAAATTTGTCGTTACTTAAATGTCGATAGTAGATTTTACAGGTCTGAAGCCACACTGATATGGTCCAATCAGCTGGTTAACAATTGGCTTCAGATTTTCACATATTATGCTCGACAGTACCTTGTATGCGAAATTAAAGTGGGTTATTCCACTGCGGAGGAGGCCGTTACCAAACGCGATAAAGTAGTTGGGTCGTTCGATACAAATTTTGGGAGCCGAGAGGTCCGTGTTTCGAATTCTTCACCAGACATTGCCATTTTTTCAATCGAAATTATTTTTTATTTTTACGACCGTGGTCTCTCTGCAAACAATGGCAAGCCTCAGGGAGGAAAAAATACCATTCAAAGTATCTTAAGAACGTGCAAATTAGCCATTTCGAGTCGGCATAAATTTAATTTTTTTTTTTATCCCACTGAAGTTGGTGGAATCGCCTTTCTTCAAAAAAAATTCTTGTATATTCAAACTGAGACTCCAATCTTAAGAAAGTCTTCATGCAGATGGTCTTCGCCATTAAGAAGTTTAGAGAAGTGTTACCTCCACAATATCCATATATTCTGGAAATGCGTCACCAGATTCTTGTTTTCAGTTCTCATTCCTATCGCCATGAATCCCAAATTTTTCCTACTTACATGTTATTGCCTTTCGCTTCTTACGTCTAAAATGCCGTTTCTTTTCTCCCTCTTTTTACTGTATCGCTACTAAGCATCACGCTTTGCAACCAACTGCAGAATGGTTTAGTAGGTGTCGTCTTTCTCTGCCATGGCGACGTGCCAGTTTTGGTTCTGCCACTGGTTTGAGCGAGGGTAGTATTCACCACTTACCTCTTCGTCAGCCGCAACAATTACCTCTTCGCCAAAATGTCTGTTCTTCGCCTTGGTTGCGATATCCGGGGAAACCCAGAAGGTTTTACGAGTATGACGGTAAGATACTTGAATATAGTTCGACTAACGATCATGTTTTGTGCTACGGCGAAGTTAATGCCTTATCGGCATCATTATTATGGAGGCTGTATTTCCCAACTGATGGATCAAAGATGTTTTCTGATGAGTCACCAAGTACGATAGTTGTGACGGGAGCAGCGCTCCTAGACATCTTCAAGGCGCTTATTTAACCCTAGGATGTGCGGCTGGGCTTTTCGAGGCCCATTTTGACTTTGAGTAGTCGCCAAATTTTTTCCTTGGCTTTGCGCACCGAAATATTTTATGCCAACTACCGCTTATGTTTTCTAAACGTAACGAAACCATCTAAGCATTATTTGCATTGCTTCCGTACAAAAAACCTGATCTGTTTATGTACCAAGCAGGGGCGGTTCCAGGAATATATTTCGGGGGGGGTTTCAAAAATATTTATGTACGTTATATATATAAAGGGTAGTTAAATTTTAAAGGCCGATGTTGATTTTGAATAAAACACAAATTATTAAGGAAATTATTGTCGTTTCTTTTTATTATGATAATATTGGTATGGTTCAATTATGCATGGAACAAAATATCGGCTAAATGGCCGCCGCGACCTCGGCGGCACACCACCATCCGATGGTCCAAATTTTCGATGACGCCGAGGCATAAGTGAGGTTCTATGCCGTTAATGTGCCGAATTGGCGGGGTGCAATAAGGCCAACGGCAATAAGGCCGAATTGGCTTTATTTCCTTTTCAAAGAGAAATAAGGCCGAAATTGTGAATTTGGTTTTATTTCCATTTGAAAAGGAAATAAAGCCTAAAAAAAAATTTAGCAAAATGGTAATAAGGCAGAAAAATAATTTTTGTAAACTAAGGATTATTTTTTATAATTATTTTTAATAAAAAGTACGCTCCCTGTAGTCTGTTGTTTGAAAAGTTACTGGACTCAGCGTAGGTACTCAATTTGCAAGAGAACAGTTGCCATTGTCAACCTCAATGTGCTTGTTTTCGTATCAACGCAAAAAATTTATTAGTAGCAGTTCAATAGTGAAAGTGAAGAAGTTTTAATATTATAAGGAATGAGCGCCGCAGACAAAAATTTTTATTAAAAATCCCGGCGATTTATTATAAACCTGCGGCGCTCATTCTTTATAATATTAAAGCTTCATTAAAAATTTTAGTAAAAATCGAGCATATTTTATAAATTTTCATTCATAACTTTTACGTTTATATTTTACATTTTTTTCTCGACCACTTACAAAAAGATGTATGTTCTTTAGCATTTAAACGATCATATTTTTCGCTTTAAACGGATATATATTTCTATTATTAGAATAAGATATCCTAGTCTTCTCAATAAAAAATATGTAAATTTTTCAGACTTTCACGATTTTGATCTCCTAAACCATTTGAGACCTACCTATTTTTTTTAGAAGTTCAGCATTAGATTTAGAAGTTCCATACACATTTAAAAAACAAAAAAAAAAAAAAAAGAAGCGTGTACCTAGAGTGCAATTATTCCAAAATATGTACATTTTTCAAACTTTCACGATTTTTATCTCCTAAACCATTTGAGACCGACCTTTTTTTGCAGCATGTGCATTAGGAGCTCCAAATGCACATTTAGAAAAAAAAAGAAAAAAGGAGCATGGGCCCTTAAGTAATTACAATTATTCCAATACTTTATATCTTTAATTTTTCATTAAATAAAACTAAAAAACTTATTTGATGGCGTTTTAATATTGGTTCCTTTTAAAGGAAAATAAGGCCAAATTGGCTTAATTTCTTTTTCAAATGGAATAAATAAAATTGCCGTTGGCCTTATTGCACCCCGCCGCCGAATTATCTCATCCTTTAGCTTTTGAATTGTTGCTGGCTTATCGACGTACACCTTTTCTTTCAAATAACCCCAAAGAAAGAAGTCCAACGGTGTCAAACCACATGATTGGTGGCCAAATGACATCGCCACCACGTGAGATAACACGGCCATTGAATTTGTCGCGCAAAAGAGCCATTGTTTCGTTAGCTGTGTGGCAAATGGCACCGTTCTGTTGAAACCACATATCGTCCACATCCATATCTTCCAATTCGGTCCATAAAAAGTTCGTTATCATCTCACGCTACCGAACACCATTCACAGTAACTGCCTGACCAGCCTCATTTTGGAAAAAAATACGGCCCGATGATGTCGCCAGCCCATAAGCCGCACCAAACAGTCACTCTTTGTGGGTGCATTGGTTTTTCGACAATCACTCTTGGATTATCATTCGCCCAAATGCAGTAATTCTGCTTATTGACGAATCCACTGAGGTGAAAATGTGCCTCATCACTGAAGATGATTTTCTTCGAAAATTGATCATCCACTGTTGCCATTTCTTGCCACCATTCTGACCGTGTAAATGCAAGTCTTTATGCATAATGTTCATCAACGACGAACGTGAGAGGTGCAATTGTTGGGCACGACGACGAGTTGAGGTGGACGGCTCTTCAGCCACACTATCGCGAACAGCAGCAATATTTTCTGCAGTACGAGCATGCACTGGTGTTTTCACATCTCCTACAGACCTGGTTTGTTCAAATTTTTGCACGATTTTTCCGATTGTACGCACATTTGGACGATTAAATTGACCGAAAAAATCACGAAGTGCTCGATATGCATTTTGATTTGAAAGCTCATTTTCATAATAAGCCTGAATAACTTTAACGGTTCAAATTGAGTTAGTCTGAAATTGAGAAATGTCAAATGAAATGCAGAAAAAAGTTGACATTTAGGTGTGGTTTATATTCAACATCGGCCCTTAAAATTTAACCACCCTTTGTATACATTAGAGCGGGATAATTTTTTTTTCAAAAAATCGTAGGCGTGGGAAGAAACCGTTAGTCTAAAATCTATTTCGAGCCTCTGGTTTTTCAAAAGAAGGTTATAATTTGCGTTTTGCTGCAATATGTGAAAAAATTATTCCACTTATTGGAAAAAACTTTGCTACGAAAAAAATAGCCATCCACATTTCACTCCATATTCACTCCATATGATTGTGTGGTGCTCAGGATTATTTTTTTGTGTTAAATACCACAAGCTGACGCTGGGGTGAAGATAATTCTAATAATAAAAGTTATTTCACTGTTTATTTGACTCGAAAACAAATATTAAAGGCCAACATAAAACCAACATCAAAATAAATAAAAACTACAAAAACCGGAATTTTTCTCCATTACTGTATAAAAAGGAATTTTACGTCACACTACAAAAACCGGAATTTTTCTCCATTACTGTATAAAAAGGAATTTTAAGTCTACACTTCCGATACTATCGAAACTGTGGGTTTTTAAATTAAGACTGTGCGGTGTTTGGATATATTTTATCCAAAAAATGCGGTGTTTTTGTGATTTCAGGTTAAGATTGTATGTGTGACTTTTTACAGCTACAGGCGCTATATCGCAAAAACAAACAAAAACTGGAACAGAATTCAGTATTTTAGCAATACGTGTAGAAACAGCTACAAACGTTTACAGCATAGGGGTGTGAATATTTAAAGTAAATTATAAAAAACCAATTTTTTTTCTTTTTGGTACTCTTAGCCCACATAATAAACATCAGTACATCACATTTAAATACAGGTTCTTTTAGAAGTTCGGGGGGGGGGGGGGATCCGCGCCTGGTACCAAGGTGGTAAGTGTACCTGCTGGGTCTCACGAGGCCCATTTGTTAAATGCATGGCAAATGTATGTAAACTGCTAAAGAAAACATCTTCAAACACGATCAATCACGTTCGGCGACTCTATTAAGCTATGTGTGTATGTGAAAGCTCTTGTATGCATGTGGTCAATTGAACTTTTACTATATGAAAGCTTGAAAGCTCACGTTTAATAGATTTAGGTCTGATCAATGCAGTTTCATTTTGGCATTGATCGAGTAAATATCGCTTGTGTTGTAATTTTAATCTGGTTTTCTGTTGTATTCTTTCTTCTCTGGTTTCTATTCTGAAAAAGAGTTTCTCATTAAGTCGAATGCTGCGGTAGATAGTGACAATGAAGAAGAAAAGGAAATTGTCGACGCAGAAGTGGTTGCTGTGAATGATTCACAATTGCCCGTTGGCGAAATTTATGCATCTAAAGCTGGTGTTGTTTGGATGAAGAACCCACCGATCAGATACCGCCCGCATGTACACAATGTTCCAGTTTTTTCCAAAAGAGGGCCTACCCCAGTTATGAAGGAGTTTTTTGCAAGTTCAATCAGCATGTTAAAGCAGTTTGTTACTCCATAGATGGTTGATCTAATTGTACGCAAAACAAACCGCAAAGCATCAGGCATCATAAGTGGTTGGAATATAGCCCATCTTGACTCGACTGCAATAGTTTGGACAGAAAGAAACGAGAATGAGATGAACGCGTTCTTCGGATTATTGTTATTTGCTGGTATGTTCAATTCGAATACACAGCCAGCTAAAGAACTTTGGAAACCGTATTACCATGACATTTACAAAGCCACGATGTCCCTCAACCGCGAACAAAAAGCGTCGAAAAACATTCTTGTCATGTGGAAAATGCGAAAAATGTATGTGCCTTGAACACGGCCCTATGAAAAAAATTTGCCTGTGCCATTGCTGTGCTTGTGAAGAGTCATAAATTCAGAAAAACCCCCTTTACAAATCTGGCCTCAATGTTAATTTCTTTTATTTATTTTCAATTATTAAATAAACCACTTTCAAGTTATCTTGTGCAATATAAAAATAGCAATTTTTTACTTTTTTAGGCATCCAAGCCCCCCACCTCAAGATACCCCCTTATAATGATACCCATACACATCTATTGCTCCATACAACACATCTATTCAATAGCAGCTGTCGACTATCTGGACGAAAATGATAAGAACAGCAGGTCATAGCTTATGGGCCTCGCGAGTCCCAGCAGGGTTACTTACCGCCTCCCAGGTTGCCGCACATCCTGGGGCTTAACTTTCTCTGGTCTCATCGTCCATGTCTTCTGTGGGTGCTTGCTCACATATAAGGCTGATGTTGGAGAGCTCCGCCTTGAAGTGGATTATGGAAAGTCACTCGTTTAGGTGTGGGTTGCAGGACATTATGCCGTTGTTTCTTTTGAGTTAAAAATCCGCATCCAAACTCGTGCTGCTATGGATATCCCGGGATACTTGCCGAGACTAATGTCCCTTCTATCGCATTTCTTGGTTCGCAGTAATGTCAGCATTATATCGTTCCAAGATATCAATCAGTTGGATAGAGGCACTTTCCCAAATAAAGAGTTTGAGATTCTTATCCATTGATCGACGGTACGAAATTTCTTGATAAATTAATTGATTGTATTTTATTTTTAAGAACAACTAACGAATGTTTTTTTTTTTTTAAATCCTGCTGGAAACTCTCTTCCTTTTATGTATTGCTTGCAAAAATATCTCAGTAATTTTAATGTTTTCATTAGTCAAAGTCACACAGAAAGTCATTGCTGAGTGAAAAAGTTTAACCAAACCAATTCGTAGCTAATCAAAAAGTAATTTCGAACGAATAGTTCGCTTGCAGCTACAACAACAACTACCACCAACAACCACAATCAACGCTCAACCATTCCATCAGACTCTAGCGCACTGTAGCGCTACACGTTTAGTCAATTAAACGTTTATGCTGCAGCTGCTCCTCAGCTACACTTGGACCGACACTCAAGTGTCGATAGAGTGTTTATTACGCACATGCTTGGCAAACACTTTGGCCAAACATTCTTCAAATATTCTACTCTGCTAAACTACTGCACGCTAGCATGTGCTAGGTTGTTGTTGTTGTTGTAGCTGCTGACCAAAAACGGGAGCGCACTAGATGTGGATGATAGTAGGTACAATGTGTATGATGCAAGTGGATGACATGAAGTGACACGGAAACAAGTCAGCAGCATTTCATGTGCTTCACACCGAGGAGTACGTGCGGTGAAAGTGAATTAGTAGCTGCAACATTCTTTGTGGCAAACGAACGAACGAACGAACATTGGCAGCAATTTAGAAAAAGCCACTAGAAACCAGTAACGTAATCAAGGGGCGGCAATTAAGCTGCTGGTTCTAGCAAACCACTCGAACAACAAAATAAAATTCAGCCTCAACTTGGTCTGGAACTAAAGCGATTTTAGTCTGGCTTAGTTGTATTGGAGTTCAATATATTTTCCAAAAGCCTAGCAATGTTTTTTTTTTTAGTTTTTTATTTAGTCCTCTTAACTCTTTCAGGCACTTTCAAAGCTGCTCGACAACAACTAGCTATTGGCCACCAGTGTGCTTTAATTGGTTGCCAATTAATTCCCGCTTCTTGCCCGGCATTTTCCTTTAGTTCTTCAGTGTTTTTTCTTTTTTTTTGTGTTTTTTTTTAATTTTTTTTATTTGTGTGCCATTTGAAACGTGCTCTTGTTGCGACCAAGGAAATTGTTCAACATTGGTTAAGCGCTTAGAAACTCCATCGTCATCACTAATGCGGTCTTTCTCTGCTTTTACTCCACTCTTCCATTACCGCGTTTTCTATATCAGCGTCACACCATGTCTGTCGTCTTATTGCCATAGGATGGCTCAAACCAGCCGGTACTATCTGATACGACTATTTTGCCGTAAGAGCTGTTTATTTATGCGATTAGCTTGTGACGTTGAACATGATTTTAAAGATGGCGCCTTGATAGGATATGAAATGAAACACGACTCAACTCAGCGCGTTGTTAATGCTTGATGATGAGTGGCTTCCGGTTTTATGATCACCGTTGTTAAGCTCTGACTTTATGACGCTGAAATCTCGGCCAATTAGAAATATTTAACCAATGTAATAAAAGTTTGAGATGATTAAGACAATTGGATCGTTTTATTTTTTTGGGGTTATTCCCAGAGTTTCTTTTTTATGATATTTAAAACATTCGTTTAAAGACTTGGTGGAGCTATAAGCGTTTTATTCCTTTTTTTTAAATAATAATAAACCTCCTCTAGTCTGTCTTTAAATCGTGAGAAATAGGTTTCTTTGCTCATGTTATGGGTATTGATTTTATATCAGTGGCAAATTGTATGAACCGCGTGAACTACCTGGTTCGAATTCTAGCTGGTAGAAAAGATTTTCTCAATTGAAATTAATTGTTCTGATCGGGCGTCAGATCTCTGCAGACACTGGCAAACCCTTAGAGAGTAAATAATGCAATAAATAGCTACTTGAGGACATGATCGTTTGTCGTTCGGAGTTGGCATAAGTCTTGTTCTCGATCATTTGTGCAGGTATAAATACTTAATAACACGCACAACAGAATCAATAAAAAGGACCTCGGACAAAGTCCTTTTAAGAGTTGGAATGGCTAGTTTGTTTTTTTTTTGACGGGACAACATGAACTCTTATCTAGCCGGTTTCCAAAAAGTTGAAAAAGTAATTTTTTCAAAATGTATCGGCGGTGCATGGTATTGTTACTCTCTGAGTATAGGAGCTTAAAAAAAATAATGGTAAAACAATTAAAGTAAATTATTGGGCCTACATGCAATAACAATCGAGTTTAGCTACTACAGCTTTTTCGCACATTCTCATCATTAACACATTTAAAGTCACAATCCCAATATCTTTGAAATTATCAACGATATCAATACAAGTGGCTTAAAAGAAGCTTATGTGAGAAAAAATTTACCCACCAAAATATGGTTGGGCTCAAGGACAACACAAGACATCACGACTAACCATGCAAAAACATAACCATGCACGCAAAGAAATTTTTCGTTTACCACAACTGAAAAATTCACCAACTATACTTCGTTTGCGAGCTGTATTTGCCGCAAACGAAAATTCAGTTGTCATCAACTTAAAAATATATCTTATATATATATACCGCAAGCTATTTCGGTCATTATTATTTATTATATTAATAATCTTTCTCATTATGTCCGTCCGTCTTCTTATGGATTGCACTCATCGCACCGCCGTTGCTATCTCCGTCCGCGTATTAAGCAAACTACCAATTTCCTTATATAGTCACAATTTGTCCAAAAAGTAACTCTGAACTATAAGCGTTTTGTTTATACAACGAAGGGAAAAATAAACAAAATGTTCAGTTGGGAAAAACGAAGTTTTCAATTGCTGTAATTTAAAAATCACTCGCGTTTATGACAAACGAAATTCATTTCCTGCAACTAAATGACTCGTTTCTCACAACTGAAAATTTTGTTTATTTTTCGTTCAACGTTTATGACAACTGTTGAAACGTTTGCAATAAACGATTTCAACCACGACAAACGAAGTTCGTTTGCGGCAAACTGGCGATGAACGTTTTTTTTCTTTGCGTGTATTACACAATAGTTTTTAATCTACTCTTGAGTTGACCTTTAGACAAGTTAACATCAAAAAAGCTACAATTGTTAACTAATTTACTCATACGGTTTAAAGGAGCAGTTAACATATAATTTGTTCTACTATATGGTTAGTAAATGAAATTGTTAGCATTTCTACTGCTTCTACGATTAGAGTTAAAATTTATAAGAGAAAGAAGTTCTGGAGAATCGAATATGTACACCGGTGATGAGTTGGTGCAAATAGACGATATTTGCAGACTTCCTTCGCTCACTCAGTGATTGCATTTTTAAAAGTTTCAAGCGATCCTCATAAGGGAGTTTAAAATGTCAAATCCACTTAAGCAAACCGAACAAAGCATTTTTGGATTCTCTCTATTCGATTAACATGCGCATCGTAACTTGGAGACCAAACTTATACAATACAACGTTGTAGTCGTAATCATGCTATTAAATTCTTTGGCACAGCGTTTAATAAATCCAAGCATAGAAGATGCTTTTTTTACAAATGTTATCAATATGAATGCAAAAGGAAAGCTTAGAATCCATACATATTCCCAGATCTTTAACGACATCCACACGACATAAAGCAGTATCTTTTATTTTATAATCAAAAACTAAATTATTCCTTTTTCGCGAAAAGGTCATAGTTTGGCATTTATCAGGATTAAGAAACATATTATTTTTAGAACACCAAACTTCAAAAGATTTCAGATCGGACTGGAGTAGGGCTGAATTGTCTTGAGAATTTATTTTTCTGTATATTTTCATATCATCCGCATAAATAAGCAGATGAGAGTTTTTAATGATATGGGTCACATCATTAATGGCTAAAATAAACAGAAGTGGACCTAGGTGACTTCCTTGAGGAACACCAGATAACGCAATAAACTCAGCAGACAAAACCCCTCGGAATCGTATTTGATAAGATCGGTTTGTCAAATACGATTTAATCCAGTTTACAAAATATTGTGGAAATCCAATGGACTTAAGTTTAAATAGAATTAAATTGTGTGGTAACTTATCAAATGCCTTGCTAAAATCAGTGTAGATACAGATTCAGGCAACCAGATTCAATGGTGCTTAAGCAAAACGTTGTAAAATCGAGCAGATTAGATACCGTAGATCTGCCATTAACAAAACCATGCTGACGAGTTGTTATGACTTCACGACAGCGAATTTTTACCCGATCATACACGATTCGCTCAAAAAGTTTTGGAATCGATGACAGTTTAGCAATGGGCCTGTAGTTAATGACATCATTCCTGCAACCTTTTTTATAAATAGGACTAATAAATGATTTTTTCCAAAACAGTGGAAAATAACTTACGTTTATAGATTTATTAAATAACAAAGAAAGTGGTTGACACAAAATTGAACCGCATTGAGTTAACACTGCGGCAGGAATTCCATCAGGTCCAGTGCTAAAATCTTCATCGATCGAACTAATATATTTTAAAATATCCTCTGAGGTAAAGGATAAAGAGTCCAAAGAAACTCTGGGTGTAGAATTCATATATTCAAAATATCCCTCATCAGGATCAAAAGAATCCGAACAAAATGAATCTTTAAAGAGATTTGCAAACAAACCACAAATAATGACGGGATCATCAGTAATTCCATCCACAGTTTTGAATGATGAAGGGAATCCATCGGATTTCTTCTTTGTATTTATGAATCCCCAAAACTTCTTTGGATCAGACAGTATTCTCAGCTTTATATCGTCTAAATATTCATTATATAATGCAGCTGAGCTATTTTCAAATTCCAGAAACAAACGTTTGTAGGTTTCCAGGTCATTTGAGTCTAAACTACAGACATATTTCTTCCATGCCCTATTCCTGTTGTTGCGAAGAGTTTTTAAATCCTTTGTGTACCAAGGGTACGCACAGTTTTTCGCAAATTTGAGGCTATATGGTACGGACTGAGAAAACACAGTAAAGAGCTCCATATAAAAAAAATGTATGGAATCATCAAGGTTATTTCCATTGAAGTACTCTAAAATAACATTTAGTTTGTTATGAAGTAAATGATTCAACTTCAAAAAGTCAGCTTTTTTAAAATTGAATTCATAAACCTTATCGATTGAACTCGAATTTACTATGCTCTCTCTGTCCGATTTATACCAAATGCTCAATGGTGGATGGTATTCATCTACAATAGTCAGAGCATGGAAGGCCCTCTTAACAATGACATTGTTACTGTCTGTAGTTAAGACCTCATGGACCTCATGACAAAAATAACGGTGGAATTATAACTCGGTAATTATTGACCTGTTTTGAACGGTAAATGTTATTAAATAAAAAAGAGGACTTTTGCTTATTCTTATGACAAAAATAAAAATTATAACGTCATCAGTTATATATTGAAAACAAATTTATTGAGCTTTAGGCCAAGCATGTTGACAACAAGACAACATGAAGAATAAAGAAGGCAACAACCAACAACAACAACAACAACAACGGCTCTGTATAGAGCAAATCACACAGCTTGACTATACAGACTGTTTCGTTGGCCGCTACACCAACTCATCAGTAGCCTTTGTATGACTTTACACTCTGATCCACTCAAGCTACTTAGGTTCTACTTATACTGCCAATATGCCGAGAAAGTTACCCGGAATTTTATTTTTGGCAGAGTCGATAAAATCTGTCGATTATATACCCAGTAGGGCTGTTCATGTTCGGTTTTTTCGAATCTTCGAAGTATTCGAATATTCGAAGCTTCAAAGCAAACTTCGGAACTTCGAAGTTTTTAAGGCGAAGCTTCAAATGTTACTATTCGAATAGGAAAAACTTCGAAGATTCAATTCTTCGAGTATTCGAATGATACCCAGTTTGAAATACATATTGTGTTACTAAATATTTATTTGTTTATATTTGGCAAACAATTTTTGATTGCTTTCTGAATGGGTAATTCATAGATGCAGAAAAAATGCTACTACTTGTTTCAGTCAGTTTTTAATGCGATATTGAACGCATTTTATAAACGTAAGCTCTCTGAAATGTACTTAACCCTGTACTAAGATACGGTTTCTATAAAACGCTTTACTACACGCAAGATATCACCAAATAAAAACTCCATTCTTAGATTCAGTTTACTTCTACTTCCAAAGCTATTCCATCTTAAAAATTTAGCTTGTATGAGCGGAGCCTCTTAAAATGCCGTCCCAGTTTTCTAGTAGAAGGACATCACTCAATAGTAATTCCATTCTTAATTTCGTTGCTATGCGACATTTAGTTCCAAAGCTATTTGACATTACAAATTTGAAATTGTCCAATAATCATTATTTCTTCACTGGTCTACATGTTAACTTAGGAGAGATACTATAAGGCCAAAAGTAATAATGCCAAATTTTGGCTTTCACTTGAAAAACTAAAAAATAATCAGCGCTAAGGTTATAAAGCCAAAAATGACTTTCTGCAAATGAAACATTATTTTCGATTTTTTATCATTACAATAATGTTATAAAGCAGGGCTGGGCATTCTAAC